>OX421844.1:21986404-22586404 GCA_949127995.1 Suillia variegata
TGTAAATGTCGTTATATTTATGAATCTGCTAGTTTTTATCTAATTAATTGTTACTTATTTACTCGTATATCTCAGAAGGCTGTTTCTGTCTGTAAATCAATCGATTTGTCCCAATTCAATTCGTAATTTTTTCTTTTTTTGTTTTTAATTTAACTAATTTGAATAAAAGAAATAAATTTAACGCCCAAATCGTGGGCGTAATAAGTGGGTGTGCCAGATTTTATATAGCCTATTATTTTATTCAGTCGCATCCTTAAAAGGTTCATATACTAAGGATGCTTTCCAGGGGCTATGTGTATCAAATTTGGATGAAATCGATTCAGCATTCTCGAGTTTACCCGGAACAACAGACAGACATTGAATTGTATATAATAGTAAATATCCTAAATTATGATTTTATTTTTCAATTTATTTATTTTAATATTCCTTAGACTAGGCTCATTTGATTTTACTTTAATTATTACATACGAGTGTATTGAAACAAAAAAATACAATAAAAAGATTTAAAGTTATAATATTAAAAGTAAAACCACAATACAAAATAACAAATAAAAAAAATCGTAGGTCCGACCGACTGTTATAAATTCACCACATTGTTAAATACCACAATTGTAATAAAAATTTGATTCAAATAGTATTTTATTTAAAAACAATTGTGGGCGGATTGTCACCAAAATCTAATCAGGGTTTAAGAGCAACCATTGACATTTCAGCTCAATATCTCTAACGATTCTCTCACTATTGTGTTAACAAGAAATGATGACATAAGAACAGAAAGATAAACAGATGAACAGACAGACAGACGGACATGGCTAGATTGACTCTGTTTTTATTATGCTTCTATTTTGCTAAAAAAAAATACAAATACAAAATATTGTAAGAATTGTATTAATACGGTGGTAAATAGCTCAGTTCAGAGTTTTGTCGTTAAACGAAAAAGTACAAGAGGTGATCGTCTATGGAACTTTTTCAAGTTAAGTACGCAACTTATTAAATGAAGACAATACGAGCGCTAAATCACAAATAGGATATTTTTTTCCTTTTTAAAATCTTGGCTGAATCGGCGCACTTATTCACAATAGTTTGGCGAATTCCGCTCTCACTGGCGCGGGATCTTAATTTCACACAATAAACAATATCTGCGACAATTTTCGGATCCAATGGCTGCTTTGGTGCCCGTTCACGACCAATGAAAGCAGGTGAAGGCCTTCCCGTCAAGCTGCTTGTTGCCAAAATTTCGGATTTAAATAAATGTTTAATTAACATGTGCGTTGCATGGCCAGCATTCTTCCAGTTAATCCTATGATAGTAATCAAATTCCATGCATGTTCCTAACGAAAAATGTATTTGATGAATTAAGTTCTGTCAAGATTCGATAGAAGTTAGCTCCTGTTTAGTAACTAAGGTCCATATTCATAGTTGAAAAAGTTCCGACAATATGTCAGTACCAAATTTATTTGTTAAATATAAAGTTAAGTAGGAGATTTATTTTGACTATGAATACGCTCATAAAACAGTAAAGTTAACACATTTAAAATTTACCGTTTGGTCCAATTTGAATCTTAGATGAACTAACCATCATTGGGTAGGATACCGTGTCATCCTTTTTATCATCAGCTTTAACAGTCGGAATGCCACCATTTGCTAGCAAACTTGGATTTAATTTTTTAAGTTCGTTCAAAATGTTTTCGGAACTTTTTTCGCGCCGTCTAAATTCAGCCAGATTGGCTCGCCGTTTCCACTCACTAGATTCTGGATATTTTTCACTTTCGAATGTTTTTCTGTTTTTCACTTCTTGGAGATTTTCATTAGATTCGTTTTCTTGAAGAATTATGTCCAATGGCGCGCCGTTATCAGTTGCTTCTTGATCGTCTCTAGATCTTTTCACATCTCCGCCGAAGTTTGATTTCATGTCATCTTGAGACATTTCGTTGTATTCGTTCCGCTTGTGGGCCGTAGAGATTTATAAAAATAACACAAAAGGAAAAACTCGAGACTACTGCTTTGCTAGTTGAGTGTCGTAGGCTTGTATACCTGAAACAGTTCGAAATTGTCTGCTGGATTTTCTTGACTGATATAAAAAAAATCCTATAACTGTATTCAAAACAGCTACTTAGTTCTTATTTAACTATGCACCACTGAGTGGTGTACTTTTATATTGGTTTTGGTCCAATGTTTGTAACGTAGATAAATACTAAAGATAATTATATTCATTTATATATTCTTGATAAGAATCAGTCTGCCTGTCTCTCTGTATAACATCATTTCCAGTTAGCACAAGAGAAACGTTAGAGATATTAAGCTGATTACATTGATTACTCTTACATATATCCAATAAGAACTAATTTGCTTTTGGAGCCAATCCGCCCATGACTACGTCCACTATTACAAAAAGTACTGATTTTTGTTAACCCGATATCTTGTGAACCTTTGGAGATATTGAGTTGAAACTTTATACAAAATTTTCTGTTATGCTTATATGTTAAAGTAAAGCTCATTAAACTTTTGGTTCATGATTTTTTAAATTAGGGTGCTTCAAGATTATAAAATGTTTATTATATTGTATAATCTTTTTAATAGAATGATATTTTATAATAAAAAATGCATAATAACATTTTTTAAAATCTTGAACTAAACTAATTTGATTATGATATTCAACATTGGTAATAGTCGGTATGACCGACTATAATTTCTTACCTGACATACATACTCTTATGTATGTGCATACTAATGCATCATATGCCAGAATATTTATAAAAATCCTGGGATTTTGGGATTCTGTAAAAGAACGTACCGAAGAGTATGTTCAGTTTGTGCTTCCACTTGTAATGCCCATAAGTAGGCATGGTGGGTATGACAATATATACAATAAATATGTAAATAACTAAATATATGTAAATATGCACACTATTAAAAAATAATTCCGGTGTAGATAACCAATTCCAATTCAGTATTTAACGCTACTGACAGAAATGGGCGTAATCTGATAATAGATATGAGTACGTCTTAAAAAAAACATTTTGTGGTGGCTCTAAAATGACTCGGTGCATTTGAGCTTCAGCATAGCCGAGTTTAAATTTCAATTCGATCTCTCATAAATAACCATTCTGATAGACCGTCGGACCAACGGTATGTGACGCATGCTCCCAGTAACGCTGAAACATTCCCGATTAGAGTGGTTCATATTACAATTTAACTGAAGCATGATTAAATAATCTGCCGATCGAGCTCGGTCTCCCAGGTACTTACTAAAAAGTGAAATATTAGCCAAATAATTGAAAATTTTCACATAATTTCACAAATTTTGAGCGTAATAAGTGGGCTTGGCAGATTCTATGTAGCGTATTATTCCACCCGGTCCATTCTGTTTCTTATAATCGCAATTTAAGAAGAAGATTAAGACCAATATTACAATTAAAGAACAAGACCAATATTACTACTGCATTGCAAGACCAACAGCAAGAATGCAATTGCCAGAACCAGAACAAGACCCAATGCCAAGATATTAATTTCTTATCATAATCTTGCATTTACGGAACACTCTGAGCTTGGGTCGTTTGTGTAAAATTGATCAAACCTGTTGCTAAAAGAGGGCGTTAAAATGATCTAAATAAAAGCCAAATACAAAAAGAAAAAACTATTATTATTTTATAATTTAAAGCTGGTCACAAACTAGTTAATTAAAGTAGTTAAAAGTTAATTAACGAAGTTATTTTTTTTTGCTTATTTTTAACTTTTCCGTTTATTTCGAAAACCATTCAAAAGTTAATTAAGTCGCGTTAAATTTCATCCGTTAATTCAAGTTAGTTAAAAATATAACGTAGATTTAAAAAGTAAAATTAAAATTAAAAACAAAAAACAAAAAATGAATTTAATTGATTTAAAGAAAATCGATTGATATACTGAGACATGTTGCCTCCATGGATGAACCAGTTCATAAAGTATTTACAATACAACAATACCCTCCAGTGCCGCAGTGAAACGATTTTTTTCTACGAGGAAAAATATTAATTTTATAATTAAATAAATAAAACAAAAACCAAATGCATTTTTCACGAATTTAATTGTATTTTATTTACCCCAACTTGTGTAATTTCTATAATCTGTAATTTGAATGCATTTCTTTTCAACAAAAATTGAGTGTAAACCTTCATATATGTATATGTGTATGCACAGTTACTTTTTCTTTTTTATGAGTTTTTGGGTTTCAATTTTATATTTCTCCTTTTTTTACTATCCAAATTTTAAGTTGTACGTTAAATTGAAATGTTTTTTCTAATTTGTTTCTATAACTCTTGATAAACCTCTCATAAGTTGTTATGAATGAGGCTGTATGTATGATATTCAATACATACAGATACACTTCCTCTTTTCTTTATTATTTAAAACTAGCTTAAAGTTAGAAGCCTTTTTTCGATTTTAATAATGTCCTGTATTCTTCCGCCCTCTTCTTCTTCCAGATTAAAAAGTGTATATGTGCATATGTTGAATACTTTCAAAGCAAATGTTTCTTACTATATCTTGAGAATTTTCAGTTGCAGGGTTTTAAGATATAGTAATCATTGACCCCATCACCAAGTTTCTTTCTAGTAATCACTTCTCCAATCATATTTACGAGCAAATGGACCAAACAAATTCTGATAACAAATTTCAGATTAATAGGCGCAAATTTAAATTTAGCCAAATTATTACGCCCAAATTGTGGGCGTAATAAGTGGGTGTGCCAGATTTTATATAGCCTATTATTTTATTCAGTTGCATAGTGCTATGAGTTTTTTATATAGCGCATCATGTTTCTGAGCTAAGGTGATGGGGGTAAAATTGATCCACCCTTTTTTTAAAGTGGGAGTTAAAATTATCCAACCACTCCCATTTTTGGTGAAGTTATCGACAGTGCCTATACAAACTCAGATACCAAATTTCAGATTTTTAGCAACAATATTAGCGAAATAATCGAATATTTTTACGTAGATTTACAAATTGTGGTCGTAATAGGTGGGCGTGGCAAATTTTTTTTTGTCCAAAACTTTGATTTTGATTTGATTTGAAAAAGATTTAAAGATTAGATTTAGATTTATTATTCGTGTAATTATTATTGATTGCAAAAATAGATTTACATAAAATCTTATTTACAACAATAATGTTAAATATTGTCTGTCGTTCAATTAAAAATTATTTCTACAAAAATATTTCATTTAAAAAAAATAATAATTTTTACTTTTAAACAAATTCAGTGAGTATCAATTTTCTATATATTAAGGAACTTGATACAAACTCATACAGCCTCTTTTCATTTAAAATTTCACAAACCTCCGCGAATGACAGCTCCCCCTTGCCAAATAATTTTAATCGTGTATTTCCGAAAATCGGACAAATACCAATTAGGTGATACGTATCTTTTATCCTGTTAAGATTACAAACAGAACAAAAACTTGGTGACGCATTTCTACAGGGTGGCGCAAAATTAATCACCCTATTGGAAGATGCTCTCATTTTTGCAAATGGCCGCCAATGTCAAATCTGTTTTGACATTTGTGGACTAGACAGATACAGAATACAAGTGAATAAGCCATGGAGCGATACACTCCCCAAGAACGCGGAATAATTGTGTCTATTTTTTTGCGTAACAATTCGTCGGTGGTGTTGGCGCAGCGCGAATTCCGTCGCCGATTTCCCGGCCGTCCGACACCGACTGCGCAAACACTGCGCCGTTTAGCCACTAACCTTGAAGAGTATGGGACCACACGAGACGTTGCCAATAGTGGCCGGAGCGCCCGTTCTGCCGAGAATATCGCCGCTGTAGCCGAGGACGTCGAAGTGAGGCCCGAAACATCGACCAGACGACGTGCCACGCAATTGGGCCTCAGCCGGCGGTCCCTGCAACGAATTTTGGTGACAGATTTGAACATGTTCCCCTACAAAGTTCAGTCCGTGCATCAGCTGCTGCCTGCCGACCGCCAAACGCGCGTAGCTTATGCCCAAGCTATCCTCAATCTCGACACCGAAGTGGACGATTTTTCGACAAAAATCATAATGAGCGATGAGGCTCATTTTCACCTCAGCGGGTACGTGAACAAGCAAAATTATCGCTTCTGGGGAACCGAAAATCCGCGAGTGATGCACGAGAAACCATTACACCCGCTCAAAGTGACTGCTTGGTGCGCTGTTCACGCTGGAGGAGTCATCGGGCCGAACGCCGCGGGTCAAACGACAACAGTGGACGGTGCGCGCTATAGGGCAATGTTGACCGAGTTTTTTCTGCCCGAACTGGACGAATTAGGACTGGTGGACATGTGGTTCCAACAGGACGGAGCAACAGCACACACTGCACGAGCCACAACCGACATTCTGAAGGCCGCGTTTCCGGGTCGCTTAATTTCGCGTTTTGGCGATTTGCACTGGCCCGCCAGATCGCCCGATTTAACGGTCCCGGACTTCTTTTTATGGGGTTTTTTGAAGTCTCGTGTTTACATCAACAAGCCTGAGACCTTGGAAGCCCTCAAGGAAAATATCCGACACGAATGCGAGAATTTATCGCCCGAAACTCTCGCCGAAGTGATGGAAAATGCCATAAAACGAGCCCGTATGGCAATCAATTGTGACGGCGCCCATTTATCCGATATCATCTTCTCGACTTAACACAATTAATTCTAAAGGTCTAAATAAACATAATCAAAAAACAGAATTGAAGTTTTTTATTTAGAAAAAAAATAAGAGCCAAACAACATCGGATGACTTCTGTTGCGTCACCTTGTACAAGCTCTGTTATTTAAGTCCAGCAGTCCGCACCGTGCTTTAACAACAAGACCAACAATATGTGCAGATTTATAATACAATCAGTGAAATAAGATGTCTTTCAGCAGTTAAGCTGCGAATATAAATCGTGATATTGCGAATTTTTCGCACTTGTAATGTGCTGATGATGCTGGTTATTTTCTAGACTTTTCAGTACAATTTCAAAATGTGCTTTAAGTGTAGAAGTAGAAACATTTTGAGGCATATCCATATTCAACTTTTCATGCAGCATCTTCAAATCTTCTACCCAGTAGACACCTTGAGCTAAAACAAGATATGTGGAAGTCGATTTAGATTCAAAACTTATACATAGTTGAAATGCAAACATAACGTTAAATTCAACTGTGATTGAAGACCGGTTTCAAGATGAAGCATGTACTTAGTTTGGTGTGTTTTTTGGTAGAAACAAAAGTCATACTGTTTCCATCCCCAAACTTGAGCACAATAAAACATTATTGATCTAGAGTCTGTGACAAATATTTTATATTTGTTTTTTAACTCGACTTGTTTATTGTAAAGGTAACTTAGCCACGTACTATGAGCGCCATACACCCAAGCAAGTATTTTTTATTTGTTTCAATTCACTGATAAACCCCACGACTGACAATAGTCATATAAAGCATCTATCATGCTTTATAGTTCTTCAGGTGATGTGGAAAGTAAGAATATATCTTCTGCATACATTAACACTTTCCCCAACGTATCACCCACAGGAGGAATTAGCCTCCAGGGAGACAATCGTGCAAGTCATTTAAGTATAATGAAAAGAGAATCGGACTTAGTAAGCAACCCTGTTGAACACCTTGATTGGATGCAAAAGACTCCGACAATGATATTCCGTCCCAAACCTGGCTAATTGTTTTATAGTAAAAGAATGACAATATTTGAATAATTTTTCGAGAAAAGCCTAAAACTGAGAGTTTGTAGATCAGCAAGTTTCTAGGAATCTTGTCGAACGCACATGAAACGTCTACAAAAAATGCGAATGTTTTCATTTTAACTTTTTTGTTTAGATGAACAATACTAGATAAATTTAAAATATTGTCGATCGTCGAATATCCTGTCTGGTACTCGTTCATAATATTATTAACATCTAACCAACTTTGAATGCGGTCCAAAATCATTCCAAAATCATTTTTGTGGAACGTAAGATCTAGTTCGTTTTTTGCATTAACAATTGATAATGTAAACAAAAGCAAGTGCGTGTTTTTTATATTTAAAAATAAAGATTCTACTTAAACTGAAGAGTTTAAACTCCGGACTCAATGGGATGAATCAACATTAGACGGACCTACGGGTTCAGGTGGACTGTTTGGAGCAGCAGTTATTAAAACAGGTCATCAAATCATTTCGGTGGACCATCAGCATGGACAGACGATGGCGATCGGAAGCGGCTGCTCCTCGGCAATAACAAAAACATCGGCAAAAACTTCAGGCGGACGGACGGATACAGTTGTAAAAACGACAGCAAACTGCAAGAGACCCGACATAGACAATTTGTAGCAGTAAAAACAACAAAACCGCGCGGTCTGCTTGTGTGTAAATTATTATTTTAAACTATCCAATATTTGCGAAATGCAAACTGCATATGCGCTCAAAATGTAAATTCTGGCTTGTGACAGTATGCCCAGAAGACGCACGGCACCGCTTATGATAGGCCTAAAGAGTTTTATGGAGCTTATAAAGCGTATATTATTCAATTAAATTTTTTAAACAGAGTACATAACTATTGCGACCGCTCGAAATAACGCTACATACCAACATCAAAAAAAAATTTAAAGATATAATAAAAATAACAAATAAAACAAGTAAGAATTTAAAGTCGGTAATACCGACTAATAAAAATGCACCACATTGTTAAATATCAGAATCAAATTAGGTTGGTTCATGATGATATTAAAAAAAAAAATATATAATCTTGGACCACCCTTATTTACGGCTTCTCTTGAAGCCAACTTTACTCCATTAAGGGAGTTCTGCATTGACCGAAACAAATGGTAGACCGATGGTGCAAGGTCAGGGCTATATGGTGGATGCATCAAAATTTCCCAGCCAAGCTCTCCCAGGTATTGCCGAGTCATCAAAGATGTGTGTGGTCTAGCGTTGTCGTGATGGAAGACGACGCCCTTTCTGTTGATCAGTTCTGGCCGTTTTTTTTTCGATTTCTTGCTTCAATCTCATCAGTTGTTGACAGTAAAGTGTAGAATCAATCGTTCGACCAGGCTGGAGCTGCTCATAGTGGATGATTCCTTTCCAATCCGACCAAACACTCAGCATAACCTTTCGAGGCGTCAATCCTGGCTTTGTGACCATTTGTTGAACTTAACCATGCTTGCACCATGATATTTTTCGCACATTATTGTCGTATTTGATCCACTTTTCGCCTCCTGTTACCATTCGCTTCAGAAATGGTTCGATTTCATTTCAGCAAAGAATCGCAGATGTTAATTCGGTCCATTAAATTTTTCACAGACAATTCATGTGGTACCCAAACATTGAGCTTCTTTTTGTAGCCAGCCTTTTTTAAATTATTCAAAACCGTTTGATGATGAATGTTTAGTTCCTTGACGATGTCATGGCTGCTTATGTGACGGTCCTGGTCAATCTTTTCCATAATTTGATCGACTTTTTCAACGATAGGTCGACCAGAGCGAGGTACATCTTTCACATCGAAATTTCCAGAAAGGAAGCGAGCGAACCGTTGTTGTGCTACACGAACTGATTTCATTGGTGGCTTGCGTGGCATTCTTCCCTTTTTTATACAAAAATTCCAAAATATAGCGAATTTCATCATTATTTTCAGTCATTTTTGAACAGCTGTAACTTTTTTTCAACTTCTACGAATTTAATTTTTTTTTTTTGCTTAAATGAAGCTTTAAATGTCACCTTATGGTAAGACACAATGTGATTGATAGCACTGGAGATAGACGCCTCCATTGACATCTATTGACAAAATACGAAAAGACTTTTTCGACAACCCAATATTAACATGATAATGTGTGTAATTTTTCGAGTAAATTTAAGCATTCTGTTGAAAATTTTGAACAAAATGTGTAAAAACCCAATTTATGCAATTTTTGTTTATAAACACGTGTAATTGCATTTATATTCAAACAGTTGCAGTATTTATACATGTTTTTTGTGCATAAGAAAACCTAAAATGTTCAATTTGAAACATTGAAAATTTAATTGTTCACAAAGTGATTATGAATAAACATCTGATGTGTACTTTCATTGAATTTTACACATTTTGGGTCTGAATTTGCAACTCGGTTGTGCGTAATCGATCACATTAAACGTGCAAACAGAGAAACGTGTTTTCACGCGCACTTGCGAAAAAGAATGCTTTGTAAGAGTACGTGTTTTAAGTGTTCAGGAAGAGCTAATTTTTATATTAAAATTCCAATACAGCATAGTTCTTCTTCTTTGCTGCGATCGACTTGTTCAATGGAAATGAATGCTCCCAAAACGAAATAAGTTTATATGGAAAAGATGTATCGTCGGAAGAGAAAAAAACAATCAAAATGTATATGAAGGATTGCTACGCTTTGCAAAGAATGTATTTTAACAATATGGATGCAGTTCCATCTATTGCCAATATTCAAATCAAATGGCCTTTTATCTTTGAACGTGAATATTTGTGCGACCACTTTTCACAGCTAATGAACGTAGATGCACACATTTCTATTAAACATTTAAAGAACAATACTGATAAAATTATGCGGTATTTTAATATAATGGAAACTTCAAGCACATACTGTAAGGAAAATTCAATAGTTGGTGCAATAACTCATTATTATTTTCGGGAAGACATTAATCAGTTGCTAATGCATTTTGACGTAAATTAAAAAAAAATTGTTTTCGAATACAAAATAATTTGTTTCCATTTTTATTACACATTGGACAAACCATGGACAAAATTATTGAAAGAATTCCAACCAACACACCATTTATAGCATTTGTCAGTGAGTTTTAACTGAAATATAAAGTTGTTATTTAAAAAACATATTATGTAAAAAAATCAATCGCTAAGTTTCCAAAATTTATTTAATTTTTTTAGAACTTGATGCCAGTGACCGTGATGTTAAAGCATACATACTTATTGAAAAAGTAATTATTGCTCACTTCGCAGAAAAAGACGTCGACTTTTTAAATTTATTAATGCAAATCATAAAACACTTTTATGTTTTTAATATTATATTATACACCCTTTAAAAATATCACAAACTTTGGAATTTTTAGTACGATATTTTTATAAGTTTTATGCCAATTCAACACATGGAACTAAGAAGCATATTAATTCCATACAAAAAGTTAACACTTTAAATAAAAAAATCGATTGATTATATTAAAGAATATTTATTTTATACAAACATTTATGTACAATTTATATTATTATATTTATATTAATATAAAAATTTACTTTAAAAATAAGAATTTTAATTGTACTATTTAAAAATCGCAAGAATCGAATGTATTTTTTTAATTAAAAAATTTAATTATAAAAATTTTATTATATAATTATAATTACTTTTTAATTTTTTTTTAATAAATATTGTTAATCTATATATATAAAAATGAAATTTTCTTTCTATCTTTCTTTCTATCTTTCTTTCTTTCTTTCTTTCTTTCTTTCTTTCTTTCTTTTTTTCTTTCTTTCTTTCTTTCTTTCTTTCTTTCTTTCTTTCTTTCTTTCTTTCTATCTTTGTACCAAATGGACGTCTAAACCATTCATCCGATTGTGATGAAATTTTAGGGAGTTGCTGTGCTCACGCCTACTTAGGTTTAGGGCAAAGGAAATTTTGCCACGCCCACCTATTACGCCAACAATTTGTAAAACTAAGTTAAAATATTCGATTATTTCGATAATATTGCTCCAAAAAATCTGAAATTTGGTATCTGAGTTTGTATAGACACTGTCGATAACTTCCCCAAAAATGGACGAGGTTGGATCAATTTAACGCCCACTTTCAAAAATGGGTGGATCATTTTTACGCCTAACACCATTGCTCAGAAATTTGATGTGCTAAATAGAAAACATGTAACGGGATGCACCGGGAAGAATAACAGGAAATACGAAATTTGCCACGCCCACTTATTACGCCCTCAATTTATTTATACGATGACATTGCTAATATTGCTCCTAAAAATTTGGGAGTTTGTTTCTGAGTTTGTATGCCGATAATTTCACAGCCATAACTCAGAATCGCTGCAACGGTGAATACCGAGAAGTTCCGCTAACTAACGGGAGTACCGGGAAGTTCTGCTACCATTTTTTTTAAGTGGCATTGCAACGCATGCCGGGCATTCGCTAGTTTAAATTATAAATTTTCTTTTTATTTCTATCAATGTTAAATAGTTAGAATTATATGTGTAAAAATAAGTCTTATTTTAGTGTCGTTTCACAAATCCATTTAAATACATTTTTAATGTTATTAAACTTAAATGTTTTTTGAACTTTAACATAAGTTTGAAAAACATTTAAGTTTAAGAATATTAAAAATGTATTTAAATGGATTTGTAAAACGTCACTGGAATAGGATTTATATTTACACATTATATCTTGAGAAGTAAGCAGTGCTTGGGTGAATTTTGCACATCTGTTGTTGGAATTTAAACATAGAATGAGGAATATTCAGCATTTAATGTTTAAAAAATTATCACAGTAAACTGTAGACATTTTTTCAATTAAAATCACACATTAATGCGTAAAATTGTATCGTTTTTAAAACTACGGTCATTAAATAAGGCAACTGTTTACCTTGCATAATGATTATAAACTTCAACAAATAATTTTTTGAGTACACATCACTGAGTGGTGCATAAAAAATAGTAGGTCCGACCGACTGTTAAAAATTTACCACATTGTTAAATACCACAAATGTAATAAAAATTTAATTCAAATAGTATTTTATTTAAAAACAATTGTGGGCGGATTGTCACCAAAATCTAATCAGGGTTTAAGAGCAACCATTGACATTTCAGCTCAATACCTCTAACGATTCTCTCACTATTGTGTTAACAAACAATGATGACATAAGAACAGAAAGATAAACAGATGAACAGACAGACAGACGGACATGGCTAGATTGACTCTGTTTTTATTATGCTTCTATTTTGCTAAAAAAAATACAAATACAAAATATTGTAAGAATTGTATTAATACGGTGGTAAATAGCTCAGTTCAGAGTTTTGTCGTTAAACGAAAAAGTACAAAAGGTGATCGTCTTTGGAACTTTTTCAAGTTAAGTACGAAACTTATTAAATGAAGACAATACGAGCGCTAAATCACAAATAGGATATTTTTTTCCTTTTTAAAATCTTAGCTGAATCGGCGCACTTAGTAACAATAGTTTGGCGAATTCCGCTCTCACTGGCGCCGGATCTTAATTTCACACAATAAACAATATCTTCAACAATTATCCAATCCAATGGCTCCTTCGGTGCCCGTTCACGACCAATGAAAGCAGGTGAAGGCCTTCCCGTCAAGCTGCTTGTTGCCAAAATTTCGGGTTTAAATAAATGTTTAATTAACATGTGCGTTGCATGGCCAGCATTCTTCCAGTTAATTCTATTAAAGTATTCAAGTTCTACGCATGTACCTAAAATATAAAGACAAATGTATTTGATGAATTAGGTTCTATCAAGATTCGATAAAAAATTAGCTCCTGTTTAGTAACTAAGGTCCATATTCATAGTTAAAAAAGTTCCTACAATATGTCAGTACCAACTTTATTTGTTAGATATAAAGTTAAGTAGGGGCTTTATAAATCAGTTAACACAAAATAATATTTACCGTATGGTCCAATTTGAATCGTAGATGAACTAACAATCATTGGATAGGATTCCGTGTCATAAACTTCGAGTTTTTGAAGAATAATGTCCAATGGCACGTCGTCATCAGTTGCTTCTTGATCGCCTCTAGATCTTTCCACATCTCCGTCGAAGTTTGATTTCATATCATCTTGAGACATTTCGTTGTATTCGTTCCGCTTGTGGGCCGTAGAGATTTATAAAAATAACACAAAAGGAAAAACTCGAGACTACTGCTTTGCTAGTTGAGTGTCGTAGGCTTGTATACCTGAAACAGTTCGAAATTGTCTGCTGGATTTTCTTGACTGATATAAAAAAAATCCTATAACTGTATTCAAAACAGCTACTTAGTTCTTATTTAACTATGCACCACTGAGTGGTGTACATTTATATTGGTTTTGGTCCAATGTTTGTAACGTAGATAAATACTAAAGATAATTATATTCATTTATATATTCTTGATAAGAATCAGTCTGCCTGTCTCTCTGTATAACATCATTTCCAGTTAGCACAAGAGAAACGTTAGAGATATTAAGCTGATTACATTGATTACTCTTACATATGTCCAATAAGAACTAATTTGCTTTTGGAACCAATCCGCCCATGACTACGTCCACTATTGCAAAAAATACTGATTTTTGTTAACACGATATCTTGTGAACCTTTGGAGATATTTAGTTGAAACTTTATACAAAATTTTCTGTTATGCTAATATGTTAAAGTAAAGCTCATTAAACTTTTGGTTCATGATTTTTTAAATTAGGGTGCTTCAAGATTATAAAATGTTTATTATATTGTATAATCTTTTTAATAGAATGATATTTTATAATAAAAAATGCATAATAACATTTTTTAAAATCTTGAACTAAACTAATTTGATTATGATATTCAACATTGGTAATAGTCGGTATGACCGACTATAATTTCTTACCTGACATACATACTCTTATGTATGTGCATACTAATGCATCATATGCCAGAATATTTATAAAAATCCTGGGATTTTGGGATTCTGTAAAAGAACGTACCGAAGAGTATGTTCAGTGTGTGCTTCCACTTGTAATGCCCATAAGTAGGCATGGTGGGTATGACAATATATACAATAAATATGTAAATATGCACACTATTAAAAAATAATTCCGGTGTAGATAACCAATTCCAATTCAGTATTTAACGCTACTGACAGAAATGGGCGTAATCTGATAATAGATATGAGTACGTCCTAAAAAAACATTTTGTGGTGGCTCTAAAATGACTCGGTGCATTTGAGCTTCAGCATAGCCGAGGGTAAATTTCAATTCGATCTCTCATAAATAACCCTTCTGATAGACCGTCGGACCAACGGTATGTGACGCATGCTCCCAGTAACGCTGAAACATTCCCGATTAGAGTGGTTCATATTACAATTTAACTGAAGCATGATTAAATAATCTGCCGATCGAGCTCGGTCTCCCAGGTACTTACTAAAAAGTGAAATATTAGCCAAATAATTGAAAATTTTCACATAATTTCACAAATTTTGAGCGTAATAAGTGGGCTTGGCGGATTCTATGGTAAAAGTGCAATATACCGGCGAAACGCCTAAATTGAAAAAAAATTATGAAAAATTGCTGGCATTGAGCTAAAATTAAGATTTAAAAAAAAAAATTTTGGCGCTCGGCTCCGCCGGTTGAGTTATACCCCTTTAAAGTTGGTGGTTGTAGGGGCTATAACTCAAGCGTGGAGTAATGGATTTCAACGAATGAGGTATCATATAAAAGGTATTAAGAAGTACTTGAAGTCCTCATTTATTTTTTGGCGATATCTTTAAAACCCTAGAAGTTATAAGCATTTCTTGAAAATTTTACCTTTCAAGGGTTAATTTCTCGAAAAAATGTATTATAATTAACATTTTTTGATGGTACAGGATTAAAGCCCAATCAATTACCTTTCATTTGGTATACCACATGTCATACCTATCTCTTACCTCCTGAGATAAATTTAGGTTTGAACAAAAAAAAACATGTTAGAACTACCCTTTAAGGGTGACCACCTTAAAAAAAAAATTCATATATAAGAATTTTTTAGAAAAAGTTAATGATGCAGTTTTGTTGGTATTGATGTAAAAATAATAAATTAAAACATAATTTCACTCCTCCTCAGCCCCTTCCCCCTCCACACCACTTTTGTGTTTTTGCTACAATGGGCGACAGCGTTGGAATAAAGAAACGGATTTTGACATGTGAGGTGTCATATGAAAGGTATTGAAAAGTACTTTAAGGTACTTTATATAGCATTTTGTGATATCTCTAAAACTTTCGGAGATATAAACATTTTTCGGAAATTTTACCTCAAAAATAGTTTATATTTTTTTTAAAGGAGGTCGAAAAACTGTTTTTATTAAAAAATATATATAAATTTGTAAAATATGAATTTTTTTAAAGTGTGTATTTGGTTGTGGAAATTTTTTTTCCCGAAATTTTGTGATATTATATTTAACAAAATGTTTTTTTTTAAATAGATATTTTGTTATTTGAAAAATTTGTAGTTTTCTAAAAAACTGTACGATTATGTTCAACGAAATTTTTTTTAAATGGAAATTTTATTGTTTTTTTTTTTATTTTTTAAATATATTATATATTTTGTTGGTTGAAAAATTTTTTTGAGACAAATCGCGCGATTTGTCTCAAAAAAATTTTATTTTTTCCAAAAATCGTGCGATTATTCTCAACGAAATGTTTTTTTAATGAGTATTTTTATAGTTGAAATTTTTTTAAATCGATATTTTGATGGTCGACAAATTTTTTTGAGACAAATCGCGCGATTTGTCTCAAAAAATTTTTTGTTTTTTTGGAAAAATCGTGCGATTATGCTCTACGAAATGTTTTTTTTAATGGTCGACATTTTTTTTTTAATTGAATTTCTTGTTGGTCGAAAAATTGTTTTGATACAAATCGCACGATTTGCCTCAATAAAATTTTAGTAAATTAAAATCCTGTTGATTGTGTAAAGCCGATACAAATTAATTTGAAATTGCAATATCAGGTGTAAATCCAAGGTCATTTGCTGGGAGACACGGAATCAGGCACGTGTTGCAGTTTATGTATTCACTAAGGTTAAAAAATACAAAAATCAGAAATTGCAATTTTTGTAGCAGGTTAAAATTACTTACGAAATTAATAAATACTATGGCAACTATAAATTTTTTGGCATCTTTTTTATATTTATTGTTTTTACTTTTGCCTATTTTTTGTTTTTCAATTTCAACAATTTTATTTAAACTCATAAGTTATTACCTTTTGAAAGCTTGTAATAACATATCACACGACAGCAAGGACCAGTTCAGATTTTCTCTTTCTTTTCAATATATATTTAATGAACATTTTCAACCTATTAGTTTATTAAATTAACTTCGTTAATTAACTTTTAACTACTTTAATTAACTAGTTTGTGACCAGCTTTAAATTATAAAATAATAATAGTTTTTTCTTTTTGTCTTTGGCTTTTACTTAGATCATTTTAACGCCCTCTTTTAGCAACAGGTTTGATCAATTTTACACAAACGACCCAAGCTCAGAGTGTTCCGTAAATGCAAGATTATGATAAGAAATTAATATCTTGGCATTGGGTCTTGTTCTGGTTCTGGCAATTGCAGTCTTGCTGTTGGTCTTGCAATGCAGTAGTAATATTGGTCTTGTTCTTTAATTGTAATATTGGTCTTAATCTTCGTCTTAAATTGCGATTATAAGAAACAGAATGGACCGGGTGGAATAATACGCTACATAGAATCGGGTAAAGTGCAGTATACCGGCGAAACGCCTAAATTGAAAAAAAATAATGAAAAATTGCTGGTATTGAGCTAAAATTAAGATTAAAAAAAAAAAATTTTGGCGCTCGGCTCCGCCGGTTGAGTTATACCCCTTTAAAGTTGGTGGTTGTAGGGGCTATAACTCAAGCGTGGAGTAATGGATTTCAACGAATGAGGTATTATATAAAAGGTATTAAGAAGTACTTGAAGTCCTCATTTAATTTTTGGCGATATCTTTAAAACCCTAGAAGTTATAAGCATTTCTTGAAAATTTTACCTTTCAAGGGTTAATTTCTCGAAAAAATGTATTATAATTACCATTTTTTATTGGTACAGGATTAAAGCCCAATCAATTACCTTTCATTTGGTATACCACATGTCATACCTATCTCTTACCTCCTGAGAGAAATTTAGGTTTTAACAAACAAAAAACATGAAAAAAGTACCATTTAAGGGTGACCACCTTAAAAAAAAAATTCATATATAAGAATTTTTTAAAAAAAGTTAATGATGCAGTTTTGTTGGTATTGATGTAAAAATAATAAATTTAAACATAATTTCACTCCTCCTCAGCCCCTTTCCCCTCCATCCCCACTTTTGTGTTTTTGCTACAATAGGCGAAAGCGTGGGAATAAATAAACGGATTTTGACTTGTGGGGTGTCATATGAAAGGTATTGAAGAGTACTTTAAGGTACTTTATATAACATTTTGTGATATCTCTAAAACTTTAAGAGATATAAACATTTTTCGGAAATTTTACCTCAAAAATAGTTTTAATTTTTTTAAAACGGATATATTAGATGTCGAAAAAATGTTTTAATGCAGATATTGGTGATCGAAAAATTTTGTTTAAAAAATCGCTTGATTTTTCTGAAACAAATATTTTTGTTTTAAATAAATATATAAATGTTTGAAATTTTTTTTAAATTGATATTAGAGTAAAAATTTTTTATAATCGCACATGACAAACAATTACATCTGTCGTTGGCGTTACCCAGGGCCCACCACGTGGAGGAGACAGTATGATTTTGAGCCACTGGAATTTGGGAAAAAAGGAAACGGTAAGGGGTGGGGGTTGTCAGGAGAATTCGAGTTTTGGTTTGGCAAGTAATGGCAGAAAAGATGTATTAGCAAGAGGGCGCTTAAGAAAAGATGGAGATTTTCTTAAGTGGGGTGTAGCAAAATAAAGCACAAAAAAAACCGAAATATTGAAAATATTAAAAGGGACATTTTTAAAGAAATAAATTAAACTTACAGTTCTTGTAGTTTGAAAATTAATAAACTAATAGGTTGAAAATGTTCATTAAATATATATTGAAAAGAAAGAGAAAATCTGAACTGGTCCTTGCTGTCGTGTGATATGTTATTACAAGCTTTCAAAAGGTAATAACTTATGAGTTTAAATAAAATTGTTGAAATTGAAAAACAAAAAATAGGCAAAAGTAAAAACAATAAATATAAAAAAGATGCCAAAAAATTTATAGTTGCCATAGTATTTATTAATTTCGTAAGTAATTTTAACCTGCTACAAAAATTGCAATTTCTGATTTTTGTATTTTTTAACCTTAGTGAATACATAAACTGCAACACGTGCCTGATTCCGTGTCTCCCAGCAAATGACCTTGGATTTACACCTGATATTGCAATTTCAAATTAATTTGTATCGGCTTTACACAATCAACAGGATTTTAATTTACTAAAATTTTATTGAGGCAAATCGTGCGATTTGTATCAAAACAATTTTTCGACCAACAAGAAATTCAATTAAAAAAAAAATGTCGACCATTAAAAAAAACATTTCGTAGAGCATAATCGCACGATTTTTCCAAAAAAACAAAAAATTTTTTGAGACAAATCGCGCGATTTGTCTCAAAAAAATTTGTCGACCATCAAAATATCGATTTAAAAAAATTTCAACTATAAAAATACTCATTAAAAAAACATTTCGTTGAGAATAATCGCACGATTTTTGGAAAAAATAAAAATTTTTTGAGACAAATCGCGCGATTTGTCTCAAAAAATTTTTTGTTTTTTTGGAAAAATCGTGCGATTATGCTCTACGAAATGTTTTTTTTAATGGTCGACATTTTTTTTTTAATTGAATTTCTTGTTGGTCGAAAAATTGTTTTGATACAAATCGCACGATTTGCCTCAATAAAATTTTAGTAAATTAAAATCCTGTTGATTGTGTAAAGCCGATACAAATTAATTTGAAATTGCAATATCAGGTGTAAATCCAAGGTCATTTGCTGGGAGACACGGAATCAGGCACGTGTTGCAGTTTATGTATTCACTAAGGTTAAAAAATACAAAAATCAGAAATTGCAATTTTTGTAGCAGGTTAAAATTACTTACGAAATTAATAAATACTATGGCAACTATAAATTTTTTGGCATCTTTTTTATATTTATTGTTTTTACTTTTGCCTATTTTTTGTTTTTCAATTTCAACAATTTTATTTAAACTCATAAGTTATTACCTTTTGAAAGCTTGTAATAACATATCACACGACAGCAAGGACCAGTTCAGATTTTCTCTTTCTTTTCAATATATATTTAATGAACATTTTCAACCTATTAGTTTATTAATTTTCAAACTACAAGAACTGTAAGTTTAATTTATTTCTTTAAAAATGTCCCTTTTAATATTTTCAATATTTCGGTTTTTTTTGTGCTTTATTTTGCTACACCCCACTTAAGAAAATCTCCATCTTTTCTTAAGCGCCCTCTTGCTAATACATCTTTTCTGCCATTACTTGCCAAACCAAAACTCGAATTCTCCTGACAACCCCCACCCCTTACCGTTTCCTTTTTTCCCAAATTCCAGTGGCTCAAAATCATACTGTCTCCTCCACGTGGTGGGCCCTGGGTAACGCCAACGACAGATGTAATTGTTTGTCATGTGCGATTATAAAAAATTTTTACTCTAATATCAATTTAAAAAAAATTTCAAACATTTATATATTTATTTAAAACAAAAATATTTGTTTCAGAAAAATCAAGCGATTTTTTAAACAAAATTTTTCGATCACCAATATCTGCATTAAAACATTTTTTCGACATCTAATATATCCGTTTTAAAAAAATTAAAACTATTTTTGAGGTAAAATTTCCGAAAAATGTTTATATCTCTTAAAGTTTTAGAGATATCACAAAATGTTATATAAAGTACCTTAAAGTACTCTTCAATACCTTTCATATGACACCCCACAAGTCAAAATCCGTTTATTTATTCCCACGCTTTCGCCTATTGTAGCAAAAACACAAAAGTGGGGATGGAGGGGAAAGGGGCTGAGGAGGAGTGAAATTATGTTTAAATTTATTATTTTTACATCAATACCAACAAAACTGCATCATTAACTTTTTTTAAAAAATTCTTATATATGAATTTTTTTTTTAAGGTGGTCACCCTTAAATGGTACTTTTTTCATGTTTTTTGTTTGTTAAAACCTAAATTTCTCTCAGGAGGTAAGAGATAGGTATGACATGTGGTATACCAAATGAAAGGTAATTGATTGGGCTTTAATCCTGTACCAATAAAAAATGGTAATTATAATACATTTTTTCGAGAAATTAACCCTTGAAAGGTAAAATTTTCAAGAAATGCTTATAACTTCTAGGGTTTTAAAGATATCGCCAAAAATTAAATGAGGACTTCAAGTACTTCTTAATACCTTTTATATAATACCTCATTCGTTGAAATCCATTACTCCACGCTTGAGTTATAGCCCCTACAACCACCAACTTTAAAGGGGTATAACTCAACCGGCGGAGCCGAGCGCCAAAATTTTTTTTTTTTAATCTTAATTTTAGCTCAATACCAGCAATTTTTCATTATTTTTTTTCAATTTAGGCGTTTCGCCGGTATACTGCACTTTACCCGATTCTATGTAGCGTATTATTCCACCCGGTCCATTCTGTTTCTTATAATCGCAATTTAAGACGAAGATTAAGACCAATATTACAATTAAAGAACAAGACCAATATTACTACTGCATTGCAAGACCAACAGCAAGACTGCAATTGCCAGAACCAGAACAAGACCCAATGCCAAGATATTAATTTCTTATCATAATCTTGCATTTACGGAACACTCTGAGCTTGGGTCGTTTGTGTAAAATTGATCAAACCTGTTGCTAAAAGAGGGCGTTAAAATGATCTAAGTAAAAGCCAAAGACAAAAAGAAAAAACTATTATTATTTTATAATTTAAAGCTGGTCACAAACTAGTTAATTAAAGTAGTTAAAAGTTAATTAACGAAGTTAATTTTTTTTGCTTATTTTTAACTTTTCCGTTTATTTCGAAAACCATTCAAAAGTTAATTAAGTCGCGTTAAATTTCGTCCGTTAATTCAAGTTAGTTAAAAATATAACGTAGATTTAAAAAGTAAAATTAAAATTAAAAACAAAACACAAAAAGTGAATTTAATTGATTTAAAGAAAATCGATTGATATACTGAGACATGTTGCCTCCATGGATGAACCAGTTCATAAAGTATTTACAATACAACAATACCCTCCAGTGCCGCAGTGGAACTATTTTTTTCTACGAGGCAAAATATTAATTTTATAATTAAATAAATAAAACCAAATGCATTTTTCACGAATTTAATTGTATTTTATTTACCCCAACTTGTGTAATTTCTATAATCTGTAATTTGAATGCATTTCTTTTCAACAAAAATTGAGTGTAAACCTTCATATATGTATATGTGTATGCACAGTTACTTTTTCTTTTTTATGAGTTTTTGGGTTTCAATTTTATATTTCTCCTTTTTTTACTATCCAAATTTTAAGTTGTACGTTAAATTGAAATGTTTTTTCTAATTTGTTTCTATAACTCTTGATAAACCTCTCATAAGTTGTTATGAATGAGGCTGTATGTACGATATTCAATACATACAGATACACTTCCTCTTTTCTTTATTATTTAAAACTAGCTTAAAGTTAGAAGCCTTTTTTCGATTTTAATAATGTCCTGTATTCTTCCGCCCTCTTCTTCTTCCAGATTAAAAAGTGTGTGCATATGTTGAATCATTGACCCCAACACCAAGTTTCTTTCTAGTAATCACTTCTCCAATCATATTTACGAGCAAATGGACCAAACAAATTCTGATAACAAATTTCAGATTAATAGGCGCAAATTTAAATTTAGCCAAATTATTACGCCCAAATCGTGGGCGTAATAAGTGGGTGTGCCAGATTTTATATAGCCTATTATTTTATTCAGTCGCATCCTTAAAAGGTTCATATACTAAGGATGCTTTCCAGGGGCTATGTGTATCAAATTTGGATGAAATCGATTCAGCATTCTCGAGTTTACCCGGAACAACAGACAGACATTGAATTGTATATAATAGTAAATATCCTAAATTATGATTTTATTTTTCAATTTATTTATTTATTTTAATATTCCTTAGACTAGGCTCATTTGATTTTACTTTAATTATTACATACGAGTGTATTGAAACAAAAAAATACAATAAAAAGATTTAAAGTTATAATATTAAAAGTAAAACCACAATTCAAAATAACAAATAAAAAAAATCGTAGGTCCGACCGACTGTTATAAATTCACCACATTGTTAAATACCACAATTGTAATAAAAATTTGATTCAAATAGTATTTTATTTAAAACAATTGTGGGCGGATTGTCACTAAAATACAAATACAAAAAATATTGTAAGAATTGTATTAATACGGTGGTAAATAGCTCAGTTCTGTAGAAATTTAAAATGCGTGTTTCTTATTTATAGCAAACGATGTATTTATCTCGGAGTAATAAAACGAAGTGAAGAAAATATTTGACAAATCATTTTCATACAAATTAAGTTTACGAAGAAAACCTAATTTATATTTGTACATAACAAAACAAGTTAAAACATAAAAGTATATTTATATATAATGTTGATCTTCAATAAGTTTAATTAGGTCTTTTTGCTTTTGTAAGCCCTTGGCTGCATCGGTGCACTTATTCATAATTATTTGACGAGTATCGCGCTCGTCGGCGTCGCATCTTATTTTCACACAATAAATAATATCTTCAACAATTTTCGGATTCAATACCTGTTTCGGGAATCGTTCACGACCATAAAAAGCAGGTGAAGGTCTTCCCGTCAAGCTGCTTGTTGCCAAAATTTCGCGTTTAAATAAATTGTCAATTAACATGTGCGTCGCTTGACTAGCATTCTTCCAGTTAATCCTATGATAGTGATCAAATTCCATGCATGTTCCTAAAGAAAAATGTATTTGATGAATTAAGTTCTGACAAGATTCGATAGAAGTTAGCTCATGTTTAGTAACTAAGGTCCATATTCATAGTTAAAAAAGTTCCTACAATATGTCAGTACCAACTTTATTTGTTAGATATAAAGTTAAGTAGGGGATTTAAAAATCAGTTAACACAAAATAATATTTACCGTATGGTCCAATTTGAACCTTAGACGAAGCAAGAATTATTGGGTAGGGTGCCATCTCATCCTGTTTATCATCAGCCTTAACATTCATTTCCAATCTGGATTTCAGTTTTTTAAGTTCACTTAATATGTTTTCGGCAGCACCTTTGTCGCGCCGTCTAAAGTCAGCCAGTTTTCTCTCAAACTCTTCGTTCGCTAGCCGTTTCCACTCAAAAAATTCTGGATGTTTGGCGCAAAATCTAATTTTATCCTCTTCACTTTTGAATGTTATCTCATTTGGGCGACTGATATGTTCAAGCAATCTGTTTTTCATTTCTATGATATTTTCATAAGATTTGATTTTTTGAAGAATTTCGTCCAATTGCGCGCCTTTATCAGTTGCCTCTAGTTTTTCTTTATGATCGTCTCTAGATCTTTTCAAATTCCTGATGAAGTTTGCTTTCATGTCATCTTGAGACATTTCGTTGTATTCGTTCCGCTTGTGGGCCGTAGAGATTTATAAAAATAACACAAAAGGAAAAACTCGAGACTACTGCTTTGCTAGTTGAGTGTCGTAGGCTTGTATACCTGAAACAGTTCGAAATTGTCTGCTGGATTTTCTTGACTGATATAAAAAAAATCCTATAACTGTATTCAAAACAGCTACTTAGTTCTTATTTAACTATGCACCACTGAGTGGTGTACATTTATATTGGTTTTGGTCCAATGTTTGTAACGTAGATAAATACTAAAGATAATTATATTCATTTATATATTCTTGATAAGAATCAGTCTGCCTGTCTCTCTGTATAACATCATTTCCAGTTAGCACAAGAGAAACGTTAGAGATATTAAGCTGATTACATTGATTACTCTTACATATATCCAATAAGAACTAATTTGCTTTTGGAGCCAATCCGCCCATGACTACGTCCACTATTACAAAAAGTACTGATTTTTGTTAACACGATATCTTGTGAACCTTTGGAGATATTGAGTTGAAACTTTATACAAAATTTTCTGTTATGCTTATATGTTAAAGTAAAGCTCATTCAACTTTTGGTTCATGATTTTTTAAATTAGGGTGCTTCAAGATTATAAAATGTTTATTATATTGTATAATCTTTTTAATAAAATAATATTTTATAATAAAAAATGCATAATAACATTTTTAAAATCATGAACCAAACTAATTTGATTATGATATTCAACATTGGTAATAGTCGGTATGACCGACTATAATTTCTTACCTGACATACATACTCTTATGTATGTGCATACTAATGCATCATATGCCAGAATATTTATAAAAATCCTGGGATTTTGGGATTCTGTAAAAGAACGTACCGAAGAGTATGTTCAGTGTGTGCTTCCACTTGTAATGCCCATAAGTAGGCATGGTGGGTATGACAATATATACAATAAATATGTAAATATGCACACTATTAAAAAATAATTCCGGTGTAGATAACCAATTCCAATTCAGTATTTAACGCTACTGACAGAAATGGGCGTAATCTGATAATAGATATGAGTACGTCCTAAAAAAACATTTTTTGGTGGCTCTAAAATGACTCGGTGCATTTGAGCTTCAGCATAGCCGAGGGTAAATTTCAATTCGATCTCTCATAAATAACCCTTCTGATAGACCGTCGGACCAACGGTATGTGACACATGCTCCCAGTAACACAAAAACATTTTCGATTAGAGTGGTTCATATTTGTTATTACATTTTTTTAAACGAGCTTAGTTTGTATGTTTATAATTTGTATATTTGCCTCCAGTATCTCAATATTCACTCTAAAGATTTTGATGAAATCTAACTGTTTGGTGATTTAAAAATAAGATTGCGATAACTTTGACCACCGGGAAAACTTGCAAAGTGGATCAAAGAAAGTGGGCATGGTCGAAAATTATTTCTAATCATATACAGTAAAAACGGAAAGTCAGATTTTGATTCGGTTAACTGATCATCCACTGGAACTTAAGTTTCAACAAATATTTAAGTTCTTTTGGGAATCTCTTCCATTTCTCCAGAGCCTATGCACGTCCTTTAGAACCTCTTTATCAAACTTTTAAAAAAATTGAACTTTCAAATCAGAATAGACAACATCGATTTAAGATTGTTGCAATGTTATACGATACTTACGATTGAAACAACTTTAAAACTACTACGTCAACTGAAAATTACGGTTCGAATATATTTATATTAAATATGTATTTTTGAATTAAGGTTTTAACGTTTTAAAACAAATATGTTTTCGTTTTTTGCAATATTCGATTTGCTATTTTTGAAGTAAGCTCGAAACTACTTTAAGACAAGTTGACTCAAAAATAAAATACATTCAGCATGGGCGCATATTTAAAATTGGAATGTTCTTAGTTGTTAGAAACATGCTCAGCTTTTAGAAGACTTTCATAAACGTTTTAATTTGATTTATGGTGGATGGATTTGATATTTTTTAAATACATTTGTATTTAAGGCAACTTACTGAAGTTTCAGATATGCAGTTGTTGCACTAAATCACTTTAAGATGGAAAATAATATAAAGAAAATTAATCTAAAAAAATACGTCTAAAACAGTTTTGAGTATTTCTCAATTGTTTCGGTGTAGTGTAAAAAAATAATATTTCCCTTTATTGCTATACGCATGAGGAACTTTAATAAAAGTTCACTTTTTACAATGTTGTCAATAAGTCATAAATACTTAATTACTAAACATTTTTTACATTACAAATGAATAATTTTACTTTTGTTTAATACGAGTGAGTACACTCTTAATCACTCGTGGGTGATATCGTTCTTTTTAATTTTTCTGGGTTTTAATATCGTTTTTGGACTATCGACGGTAAGAAGAATGTGGCATTCGGTTTCGCTGGACTTGATATTTATGCAGTGTACGATGTCGTCCATTATTGCTCTTAATTGCTTTTTAGACAACTCTTCAGGTCCATATTGGGCGGTTGAGCACACGCCCGTCAAATGGTAATCCTCCGTCACTTTGGCACTAAAAAGGTATATCACCAGCGAGGCTGTGGCTTCCGTAGCATCTCGCCAACTTATACTATTAAAATAACCAAAATCGACCTGTGTGCCTTGAATGAAACAAATTTGTTAATTTAAATTAAAGCGTCTGTCAGATACACGAGGGTGGTCCGATAAGTACTTAGTCTCACCGCCCAATGGAAGCCTACTTTACAGACCTCGAGAAAACGTATTTTTCTGACGGCTTAAAGAAGTTGGAGTACGCATCGTCAAGTTTATCGAGGTAAAAGGAGACTATGTTGAGAAACAAACAAACACTGTTCCAGAATTTTCGTTTTTCTTTTGTAGACTAAGTACTTATCGGAGCACCCTCGTATAAATATTTGTATTTTGGTAAAGTCATAATTTTAACTACATCAGAAAATTTCATACTTATAAATTTTCTTTGAATATAGAATTTACCATTTGGACCGATTACGACTGTATTATCGTTTAAAAAGTTTGGATACGCTTTGTAAGTATCATTATCTTTCACTTTTGAACGTTGTCTATCTGCTGCAGTAGTCTCTTTAAAATTGAGATTTTTATTGTAAACTCCATCGGGACATTTGTCTACATCATCCGGTTTTAACTGTACTGTTGAAGCTTTTAAATTTTCCGAATTCAGCAATACCGGATTTTTCTCTACTGATTTCGGACTTTTGTCTGTCTCTGCACTGCTGGCAATATTCATTTTGGACAACATTTCAGAGAGGTCAATTTTGGCAAGACCAATTTTTTCAAACAAATTTTCGAGCTCCTTTGCGAAATCTGGGCAAACCGTGTAATTGTTTTCCTGAACTCGGGGTAAGCTTTTGTTTTTACCAACGAATAATTGCTTTTCTAAGGACCGCATTTTCGTTCTCAGAACTAAAATAAAGATAAGATATAAATTAACACATCGAAATTTCTATATACCTACATGTATGCATAGTATACAAATATTTAGTTTTTATAATATTTGTTATTGTCTTTTAAATTTTGTATGATAAACTTATACCATATCATGGTGGAATATCTTTCTCCACCTCGATATTTTTCTCTCCTTGAAAATAAAATTTTTGTGTAGTTGCCATGGTTGCTACAAAATTATCGAGTAAATTATCACAACAACGTAGTTTTTTTGTCCCAGAGTTTTCTTTAAAATAATTCAATTAAGTTATATTTACCAGTATTTTCCCTTTTTGGTAACTCCGAATGTCCAGTCGACCCTTTTTTAGGCTCCTTGATACTTTGCTGCATCACAGCTTTTAATTGCTCCATTATTTTACTTTCGTTATAGCTACTTTGGCATTTGTTGTTTGCGTCTTTATTTCCATACATGCATTGGATTAAACCTATTTTGAATTTTTGTGTTCCTAAGAGATTTGCAAATTATATAGAAACTTGAATTATCCAGGATTGCGGGAAACAGGCAAAAAGGTTTTCCTAAATATATTTGATTAATTTCTTTAATTCACATAATTTTTTAATATTTGCTTCTAAAATTTTCAAAATATGCAATGGTCCAATTTTAGGGTGTTAAATAATCAGATACTTATATACATGATCCTGGGTGCTTTCGGGGCTCTTGATTTTTTCAAAGAGTTTTTAACAAAAAATTAATTTCAAAGGAATATTGAAGAATGGTTTAATTTTTGTTAAGCACAATGTTTAGTGTAGTATTACCGTTTTTTGTTTTTGTTTTTAATAAAATCTATTTTTTAAACAAGAAGGCCTCTTCTCTGGCAGGAAGGGCTTTAAGAAGCGCTTTTACTCCTGAATTTGCCGACTGGGTAAATGTCATCGTTCTGTGCGATGATAAAATGTTGTAAAGCTGCAAGGTAATCAAATAAGCCACGCTTAAATAGTATTGACCAGAATTGATAAGTACAACTAGTAAGGTCAATATAAAAGCTATGGTAACGAAACTTGGAGTGGATTAACGAGATGTTCTGCATGAAAGAGAGAAATATTAATTTTTGTAACCTTTTCTAATGTGAACGAAAAGGTTACAAAAATTAATATTTCTCTCTTTCATGCAGAACATCTCGTTAATCCACAAAATGAAACACAAAATTTCAAAATAGTTGCATATCATTGACACGGAAATAACCTACCTCAAAAAATGTATAGTGTCAAAAATATATTTTTGAATTTTCTTTACATCGACTCAGAATCCGATGCTCATTTGTACTAGCGAATGCCCGGCATGCGCTGCAATGCCACTTAAAAAAAATGGTAGCAGAACTTCCCGGTACTCACGTTAGTTAGCGGAACTTCTCGGTACTCAATGTTGTAGCGATTCTGAGTTACGGCTGTGAAATTATCGGCATTCAAACTCAGAAACGAAATCCCAAATTTTTAGGAGCAATATTAGCAATGTCATCGTATATTTTCACTTAATTAAATAAATTGAGGGCGTAATAAGTGGGCGTGGCAAATTTCGTATTTCCTGTTATTCTTCCCGGTGCATCTCGTTACATGTTTTCTATATAGCACATCAAGTTTCTGAGTAATGGTGTTAGGCGTAAAAATGATCCACCCTTTTTTGAAAGTGGGCGTTAAATTCATCCGACCACGCCCATTTTTGGAGAAGTTATCGACAGTGTCTATACAAACTCAGATACCAAATTTCAGATTTTTTGGAGCAATATTAGCGAAATAATCAAATATTTTAACTTAGTTTTACAAATTGTTGGCGTAATAGGTGGGCGTGGCAAAATTTTCTTTGCCCTAAACCTAAGTTGGCGTGAGCACAGCAACTCCCTAAAATGTCATCAAAATCGGATGAATAGTTTAGACGGCCATTTGGTACAAAGATAGAAAGAAAGATAGAAAGATAGAAGAATTCATTTTTATATATAAAGAAGAAATTGACATTTAGCTTTTGCCTATAAGAACACTCTGGCACACTTTGGTTGTTTTTATTTACTTGATAATTTTGTAACAACCATGGCAATTGCTCAAAAATTAAATTTTTAAAGAAAGAAACAATATCGAGGTGGAGAGAGACATTTTTCTATTTTCCTCACCTTACATTTATTACACCTTGGTTGATGTAAGTTGTTGTTTTTTTTTTGCCTTTATAAGTAAATACTTTACAGCTTCATTATTTTAAGAGTAATATTATTAAACCGATGGCAACATTGCAATTATAAAGTATCCCAATGATTCTGACGTGATGGAGGAGACCTGATTGTAGGTTATGACAGTTCATCATATCATAACATATATCAAAGTTCTAAATATAATCCAACGTCTGCCTGTCTGTTGTTCCGAGTACGCTCGAGAGCTGCTGAATGACTTTCATTGAAGTTAGTTAGCGGGTCTAAATAAATTATTTTATCTCTTTAACTTAAATCAATTAATAAATTAACACATATTTTTTTACAAACACAACCCAAGCAATAAAAAAAATATATATATGTTAAAGATTAATTAAGTTGTCAACACCCCGAAAGATTTTGGCAATTGATCAGCAGATATTTTCTTAAGATAAATAAAGGACCTTAGCAACAATCGATCTCGTATCTAAGTTATTAACTAGACGATATATGTATGTATGTATGTATGTATGTATGTATGTATGTATGTATGTATGTATGTATGTATGTATGTATGTATACATATACAAGTATTATTCGTCTTTGAAACTGAAATTTTTGTTCAGGAGATCCTTTGATAGTCACTCACCCGTGAATAAAGGCTTCTTTTTGATTCCGCTTTCTTTAAGCGCAGTCTGCAACATATGATTTGATATATTTTTTACCGCCTCCTCGTCGGGGACATTTAAAGCTTTCATTTTTTTTAAGACAAAGTCGTCCGCTATTTTGCGCACGTCTTCATTGGACTCTTTCACTTCGACTTTGAGCGGTTGTGGAACCGGTGCTTTTTTTATGGCACCAGTTTTAGCTTGAGTCGATTGTGGAGCATAAGTTTTTCTAATCGCACCAGTTTTGACATCTTCAGTGGGACCTTTCACTTCGACTTTGAGTGGTTGTGGAGCAATTGCTTTCTTTATGGCACCAGTTTTCCTAATCGCACCAGTTTCGACGTCTTCAGTGGGCTCTTTTACTTCGACTTTGAGCGGCTTTGGAACATATGTTTTCTTTATCGCTCCAGTTTTGACAGTCAGTTCCAGTTCTTTTCCTGTAGACCGCTCTGGCGGCGGATTTATTTCTTCTTTATTATCGCTTGGACGTGGAGCTGCTTGTTTATTTTTTAGTTTTTTGGGAATCATTGTAATTTTTGTACTCAAATTCAGAAATGTTTATCACCCCTTTTGTTAACTAGAAGTGGAACTGTTTTACGTATACCGCTTCTGTACTGTATATTATTATTGTTTTTATTACGTATTTAACGGTAGTTTTCGAGCTAATAAAATTTTTTTTTAAAAAATTTGGCAGCACTGTGCGACTTGAAATTTAAGAATTTGTTTTAGGACTGTCGAAGAATTGTCCTTAGCGTGCATTAAGGTTTAATCTGCGATATCGACACAAAACTTATATTTCCGAAACGTTTTATAAAAACAAAATAAACAAAAAATATCGAATACCAAATTTATATATAATAGAACTTCTCTTGTTTAACATATTGTATTAGTGTATAGGCTTACGGAGCGTTACGCCCCAAGGTCGAAGCTCAGGAGACGCGAAACAATAGAAACTGATAATTAAGAGAAAATATTCCATTATTCGGCTAATATTGCTCCTAGAAATCTGATATTTGTTTGTCTGGTAACTGCCGATAACTTCTTCAAAAATGGTTGGATTAATTTAACGCCCACCTCCGTAACTCAGGAGTAGCGGGAATTTAAAACCACGTCCATTTTTGGTGATGTTGTCGACAGTGCCTATGTGAACTGTTTTGTAGGGTGGCAGATTTTGTTTAACCAGAAACATTCCCGAGCGTAAGCATAGCAACTCCCCAAATTGGCATTCCTCTGGGGAGTTGTTGTACACTCCCACAATTTGTAAAATTATATGAAAATATTCGATAATTTGTTAATATTGCTGCTAAAATTTAGAAACTGAGTTTGTATAGTAACTGTCAATAACTTAAGCAAATATAAAAATATTTGTATGGGAGGTAGGCGTGATTCTTATCTGATCACGCCCATTGTTTGTGAGCAGTTTTGTGTTACTACTAAAGTGAAAACTATCGAATTTGAACTGGATATCTGCACTGGAACTATTTTAATCAATTTTTTTTTCGTATGAAAAGGGGTGCTTTATATGGGAGGGGGTAGTAGTTTTGATCCGATCTGGTCCATCTTAGAACTTAGCCTCGCCATGGTGAATAGGAGTTCGCATACAAAATTTGATAGCTCTTAAACTACGGCTGTTATCGCTGGGACAGACAGACGGACGGACATCGTTAAATCGACTCCGAATCCGACGCTGATCATTTATATATACACTTTATCATACCTACCACGCCCCCTTCTGGGCACGGAAGAACAAACTCAATATACCATTCGGCACGTGCACTTGCTCGTGGCGAATGGTATAATAAGACAAAACAAAATAATTCCAAGTTAAAGAGTTATTTACCTTCCAGTGCTTACAGTTTATGAAAATTTCCATTGGAGACGCTCTTAACATTCAACATTTTGGTTAAGCCGAAGTTGCCGATTAAAATTCTAAATACGATGCTTCGTGCGCCTTCTGACACCTAAACTTAAAAGTGAATTACTTATTAAATTTGTGCTGATTTGTTCATGTATCGTAATTGATCCCTAAATATTCGCGATACATGGCATTCCTCAGCAATCATTTCCCGGGTCAAACTTGAATTTTCGACAGTTTTTGACCCCATCAGTCGAAGATTTTGAACTCCTTCACGATATTCTTCCTCCAAAGTGACCACTTCGAAACGGTCACAAACGATCTTGCATTCTCTTGACACTCATTAAATATTTCCACAGGCTGGAGGTTACGCCGAAATACATAAACTATAAAAAATCGAATTAGTTTCTGTGGTGGCTGTGGAATTTCTATCAACTCTTTCTCAGTAGTTTTGCGTTTTTTTTAACTGTTTGCAGTACAACTTCAAATAAAATATAACAATAACAACAAAAATCTTCGGAAATTTGTTGTTTTGTCGAACATTTTTTCAATGTTGTCAAATTTGTAAGTCCCTTCGAATTGTTTAGCATTAAATTCACATCATTTCAGATTTAAAGATGACATAATGTATGTATGTCTGTCTGTCTGTCTGTCCGTTCATCATTCTGTTTGAGGTATTTTAAAAGATATCGTCTTATATGAATTAAAATTTGTAATGTTATGTACTTAAATTAAAAGTTATAAAAAAACTTTAAAAAAATTAGCATAATAAGATAATAACAACAAATCTAATAGAAAAATATAAAAAACGTGCCTCCGTAATGATGTAGGCAAGCTCCTTCGGAATATTAGATCATGATGTTTATAAACATCGGACTATGTGATTTCCGAATAAAATTATAATTTTGTGTGATGAAAGCAAAACAATTCTTAAGATAAGGATTTTTTTCGCTCGTATTAACTTTTAATCAGGGTCCCTTATCATTTATAAGCTATTGAGAGGGTAGGGATCAACCGCTCATTTACATTTCTGTGTCGTTTAATTTCCGTTTAATATCAACTAGTAGGTCGCTTACTCGGCCAATGACACCACAGATCAAATACCAAAAGAAAGGACGTGATAAAATTGTAAGCACACACCAACCCACCAACCCACCAGCTAAGAGGACAGCACAATTACAGCATCCATTGGGATTTTAATTATTTAACGGTACCGTTGGTAAAGAGGATAGTGATTTTTTTTTTTTTTTTGTACGGCTAAATTGTAATTCCATCATACCAGGTGAAATGATGCAATGTTGGTAATTGGTTAACAAATTGATTAAGGACGATGAACTTTGTGTTGGGTGACTGATATTTCAACATCAGCTTCATCAACTTTATGTGACTATCGACGACAAAGCAAACTGATTTTGGGTAGAAACGAATTTAATAAATCAAAATAAAATTTTCACAATAATTTATTGTAACCATGGTTGAATAATAAGGTTAGGAAAGTAAAAAGAGTTTAATTTTTCTAATTTTTGACGAAAAACTATGTTGTTGTTTTTATTTACTTGATAGTTTTGTAGCAACCATGGCAACTGCACTACAATTGAGGAGAGAAATAATATCGAGCTGGAAAGGGACACTTTTCTACTCTCCTCACCTCATATTTATTACACCTAAGTATCTCTAAATAATTTAATTGCATGAATTTATGTCGTCGAAAAAACTGAAGTCGATAGATATTCTTATGACTGGACAAATTTTTTGGTATTAAAGAATGTAATTTACTTTAATAGAATAATTATTAAGCCATACCCAAATAATATTAATAACCAAGTTTTCCAACGCTGTATATCGAATGGATATCCTCCCATATTTATGTGCGATAGAAACTTTCTAGTTATAATCAAAAATACTTTCTTAATTGTATTACAATAATAAAAAAATCTTCAGCCAATACAAAACTGCATTTACTCATACAAACTAATAAATATTGGGAACCACGCAAACACGCAATTACAAACAAATAATTTTGGTTTAGATTTGTTCTTATAATCTTTTACGAAAAAAACGAGTCATAGATGTAAAAAATCTATGTATAATTGTAAAAGTTATTTAAAGTTAAGTGGAAGCACCTCAATTAATTGATTCTCTTAAAGTATGCCAGAATCTCGCTTTACATGGCTCTTAAACCTAATACAGTTATCCAGGAAAAGTGTCTTGCTGCCCAATTGTGCTCATATCGATCAATTTCGTGTGTTGAATTTTATGTTTATATGTTAAAGTAAAGCTTTTGTTGGTTATTTTGTTACACAAACGATCTAAAGTACTTAGTATAATATTTTTAGTAATCAAATAAGGGAGGATCGTGATTTTAATATATTTTATATATTTTTTTTAATTAAATCATAAAACGCCCTAATTTGATTGTGATTTATAACAATGTGGTGCATTTGTAATAGTCGATAGGACCGACTGTAATTTTTTTAGCACAAAGTTGTGGTACCTTTGTACCATGGTTAAATAATCTGCGGAGCGAGCTCGGTCCCCCAGCAACTTTAACTAAGTAACTTGAGTTAACAGAAGAAATTTCACTAAATTTAATAAGAAGTTAAACATTTTTGATATAATCGTAAAAGTTAATAATTAGAAAACAATTTAACTTCCTTAATTTACTTTTCACTAATTAAATAATTTGTCCCCAGCATTGTTAAATTCTTTCATAAAAAGGCAGAGGACAATTATTCAGACAATGTTTGAAAAGATAAACGTTTAACTTTAAAAAATTTATATTTTCCCAGAAATATTATAAATATTTTATTACAAAAACCAACACTTATTTTAAATCAGTTTATTATTTTTATCATTTCATCAAATATAAAAAATATAAATTTTTCATTTACACCTATGAGAGGGTTTAAAAATTGCATCTCTTCATTGTCATTGTCGCCCTTTCAGTTTTGCGTGCATCTCCATTTCACTCTGTATGGAAAAAAATATTATATATTGTATTAGAAACTTGATTTATTATGGAACAAATTATTGTTGTTATTATGAAAATATGCCCTGAAGAAAATTTGTATGCCAAGATCTTTTAATAGAACTAAAGAGCAACATAATTAAGACAATTGATTTCATTGGATGAAAGAATAAAAATCTCCGGGATTGTCAAATTAGCTTTAAAGAAGTTTAACAATTTTAAAATAAATTTCAAAACGCACTGCTATAGAAAAACCGATAAATCAATAAAAACGTTACTGAGAAAAATACAAAAAACCATGGTTGAATAATATACGGTTAGGAAGGTAGAACTCACCACGATTTCTGCCTTATTTTGAAGTTTAATTTTATATTTTCGATAAAAAAAAAACTTCTTTGTTTTGTTTATTTACTTGATAGTTTTTGATAGTTTTTTGATGGCAAATGCACAAAAATTTTGTTTTTAAAGAGAGAAACAATATCGAGGTGGGGAGGGACATTTTTATACTATCATGGTGTAATAAACATAAGGTGAGGAAAGTAGAAAAATGTCCCTCTCCACCTCGATATTGTTTCTCTCCATTAGATAAACATTAGATAAATAAAACAATATCGTAGTTTGTTATCAAAACTGTTAACAACGGACTTCAAAACAATGCAGTGAAATAAGGCAGAAATCGAGGTAAGTTCGCTCAATTAGCGATCTTCTTTTACTTTCCTAACCTTATTATTCAACCATGTAAACATGCAAGATCATTTTAACAAGCTAAAGAGGAGATATTGATATATCGGTTTGTTTTTTATATTATTTTATAACTCTAATTTTTAAGCGTTTAAAATTATTTTGTAGTAAATTTCAGTTTTAGTTCATATTAAGGCCCTTTTAAGTTTAAGATAAACCCTTTTTAAACGAATTTTGACTGTGCTTATTCTTACGCTTTTTAAAATAATATAATTTTTCTATTTTACAAAATTGAATTAAGCGGTTATTGATTTAACGCGGCTCAAATAAATATTGTATAGCATTTGCAGTTTATATCTTGTATCAAAATTAGTTTTGAGGTATAAGTTTTAATTTATATTATTTTTTTGTAACTCTAACGTAGGAATAAATTAAATATAAATTAAATTTTGATTTGCTAAGTTCAGTTTTTGGATTCTTTCAAAAATATTATCTTATTACAGAGCATTGAGCATTGGTCATTGAATCAGGGATCATTATTAACAAAATATAAGGTTTGTCCGAAAAACATTGATTCTGGTCGTGAACTGATTCTGCAAGATTGTCATGTAACTTATCGTGAGTTTAACGCCAAAAACGAATGCCACTGGCAAAAGTAAGTAAAGGTTGATCAGCTGTTGTGAAAGTTGGTATTATATCTGGTAATAGTATTTTTCATCTATTTTAACCAAATAAAAATATCTATTTAAAACCCGACGGTACATATTTTCTTATAAATTTTAAAAAAGGAGAAAACCAGTTCAAGTCTTATCGCAATTCAATTTTTACCAAAACTATTTTTATGACTTCTATAGCTATTTCTTATTTAGAAGTTTAATTGAGTTAACAAGTTATTAGTTTTAAATTAATGGTTAAATTTATGTTTTAAATAAAAAAAATTACTTTTACGCGACTTCGCTGGAATGATGGACTTAGTTCAACACTTAATCTTCCGCGATCATTTTCTCGTGGACATCTCTGAGTATACCCTGCATTTTAAAGATAAACATTGTACATATAAGATACAATCAACAATTAATAAACAAGTCTTTTGGAAACATACAACACCAATCCAAATAAGGCATTATAAAAAAAGCATAAATTTATGTGCAACAGAATGTTATATAGTATTAGGTATTTTCTTTTTATTTCCTTGAGTCTATTTATTATTAAATACTTTCCTAAAAAAAAATTAATAATTACGTGCAAAAGAATACGCTAATTTATTATTAGTGAGTGCAGAAAGTGTTATAGTGTATATGGCCAGAAGTATCAGTTGAAAAAAACTTTGCAAATTTTCGAGCATTCCAAAAGAACGATTCTAAAATAGTAAAACTGTTTCAGCTTAGAAAGAAAATAATAACGGTTGAAAAAACAAATTAGAATGTTAATAGTAAATTTAACTTTTTTTAATCTTAGATAATATAAGATTTAATATTAAATTGTTTAAAATTATAATAAATTGTTAGTAAAGTCTTGCTATGCAATTTATTTTAAAATGTGTTGAATTTCGATGTTTAATAACTTAACAATTCGATTCAAAAAAGACTAAAAAATGGGAAAAATTTTTGTCGGATATAAATTAAAGATTTCTTTGATCAAATAAATTATTATTAACCTGTAGAGAAATAAAATGAAGTAAAAGAGAAAACAACGTTTAAACTTCTTTAAAGTAAAGCAATGCATATTACAATAACTTATTAATTTTATTTAAACTTTTTTCATTTAAAACAAAAAATTTTTAACTCAAAGTATTTTTTTAGACAACTTTTACCGCAATTTTAAAATCATTCAGAATTACAGAAAATTTAAATTAGCACTTTCCAAAAACTAATAAACAAAATGTTTCGTTAAAGTATTTGGATTAAAAAATAAAATAAACCAACTTTTCGATTCTTTATATGTTTAATAGGTTAGGTTAAATTGGTTGCTCTAAAAAGAAAGAGAGATCGCACATAAATCTTTAGTGGTCCCTAGTGTTACCAAAATTGTACAGAGGTCTCTAAAGTTCAAAAGTGATTAGCAAAACACAATAAAGCAAATTTAAGCAAGTTAGCTGCTTTTTGGTTGGAAATAGCCTTCAAAGAGGGCAAAGTTACTTAACCCAAAGTAGTTTAGTCTAGATCTATTGAGAACTGGGCAATTACAAAGTAGGTGTTAATTGTATAAACATATATTGAAGTTATTTAAATAAAAATAACACATAACTGAACTGACAGTCAGCACTACGTATTCCTATTTACTGGAGCGGGTGCCAAATGAAAGGTTGGACATATTAAAAATTTTGTTTGCATATGAACCTATGACTATGAAACTACGATTTAAGGTTAAATCTTTGTGCTTATTAGGAGTTTTGTAAGAAATATTGCGAATATTTAAGGATTACTTTGAAAATGTTTACTGATATCACACTACACATGCAAGGGTGGTCCGAAAAGTACTGAGCCTACAAAAGAAAACATTTTTTTTTCCAAAAGTTGCTATTTATTTCTCAACATAGTCTCCTTTGAAACACTTGACCCAGCGACCCAGGCTAAGTACTTATCGGACCACCTTCGAGCCTAATATAAAAATTTTTAAGCAAAGCTCCTTACTAAATAATAGTAAAACTAATTATAGACAATATTCTTAGGAATTTTATACATAGAACTGATATATTTCACAAGAAATTACACCCATAATTTGAGTCATTTCATGTCAAATATCCAAATTAGTGGTTAACAGTTGACTTAAAGTTTTTAACAGATTGTTCTTTTAAAAGAAAAATAATTATCAGAATATTTTATTTTATAATTTCGATTTTTTTAATTTTTAAACAATATTTGAAGGTTTACTTCAAATATTGATTTATCAATAATAGGATAAAAAATATTAATTACAATATTTTTTTAAATCAAAAACTTCAAAAAATCGAATCAACAAACAATTTTCCTAAGAACAAACTGATCAAAATCGAATAGGTCGAATGTCGATATCTCTGTGATACGACTTAGAAAGACCCAATGGATATTAGATAAACAAAATAATCGAGGATGAAACCAAAACCAAAATCATGCATGCAAAAAAAAAACATAAAATTCCAACACACAATAACAGATAGTTTAAATCTTATATTATACAAATATGTACGAGTATACATACCTTAAAATATTTCACAGTCTTTACGCGTAACTCCAGCGTTGCATCCTCATCACATACCATCAGCGTATTAGGATGTTGTTGAAAGGCACTAACGGTCCACATATGATTTACACCCTCTTCAATGGCTTTATACAAAGCGAATGCTTTGTGCGCACCAGTTATCAAAATCATAACCTCATTGGAGTCCATAACAGTGCCAACACCCACAGTCAGCGCCTGTTTTGGAACCTTGCTCATGTCATTATCAAAGAAGCGAGCATTTGCCTCCAGCGTATCCTGTGCCAACGTTTTAACACGCGTACGAGAGACCAACGATGAACCAGGCTCATTGAAGGCAATATGTCCGTCCGGACCAATACCACCAATGAAGAGTTCTACGCCGCCAGCCTCCTTAATTTGTTCCTCAAACTTGTTGCACTCTGCTACCAAATTGCTGGCGTTGCCATCTAGGATGTGTACATTTTTCGGATTGATGTTGATATGCTTGAAGAAATTGTGCCACATAAAGTAGTGATAGCTTTCGTGATGATCGCGGGGTAGTCCTGTCACAGTAAACAACATTTTAATACGCACTTTAGAACCAGATGTCGGCACTTACCCACGTACTCGTCCATATTAAATGTTTTTACATATTCGAAGGAGACTTTTCCGTCTTTGTAAAATTCGATTAGTTTCTTGTACATTCCCAGTGGTGTGCTTCCAGTAGGTAGACCAAGCACAAAATATCTATGAAAAGGAAGTGAACAACAATTTTAATATATTGCCTTCACTTCTTTACGATTGGTTATTAATTTACCTATCTGGACCGGGTTTAAAGGCATTTATGCGTTTCATCACATATTTTGCTCCCCAAACTCCAACTGACTCAGTGGTATCCAAAATTACAAGTTTCATATTGAATTTCTGGAAGATACAAAAGCAAACTGAAAATTTAATATCTGTAAATTACGATTTAATTTTTTTTTATTAGTATTATATATATTTATAATTATACATTTTAATTTGAAATAAATATTTCAGGGCTATATATAGCACAGGCCGATAAATTTCAAAGCGTTGTTGACTTCATTAATTGTTGTGTTCTGTTGCTACTCAAATATCGAATGGAAATCTGGTATTGGTATCTGAACTTTTATTATTTTCTTTAAAAAAGAAAGTGGTCAGTGATCAGTGATCAGTCGGTTAATCTAACCAGACGAATCGAATAGAATTTAATGAGGTCAGTACTTACTTAAATCGAGCTTTATGAAAATAAATAAATAACTGTTTTTGTAGTCTCTTTTAATAGTTCTGGGATGAGCCGAAGCTTTTGGAACACAATTAAAATTTTATAGTTCAACTTTCAGCTGGAATAATAGTTGAAGGGGGCAATTTAAAGGCATGAAAATGTTGTTGGTTGTTTAAATATAAAAATTAATTTTCCTCAAAAATACTCGATAGTCAGTCCATCAGACTTGAAGCTTGTATATACAAATCAAAACTAAATTTGTTGTTGTTGTCATTAAGAATTGTGTCAATGACCACAAATAATGTCGTATCAGCAAATAAGCAAATAAATGGCGCGTTCAAACACAACAATAACACTTTGATAAAACGTAAACAATATACTTATGTTTGAGTATATAAGTTAGTTAATTCAACTTAAGCAGGTCCGCATTATGGATTGAAAATACCAGAGCTGCATGAATATGATTTAATAACGTTATTTATAATAACGTTTTTCTCAAAAACCAATAAAATAACGTTATCAACATCGCACAATGAAAACAAACGTTTTCGAAAAACAAAAAAATTTTATTGAAAATTGATATCGTTTTCGGGCTAATATATTTGATAAGCAGTAAGTAACATCTTGGCTTGTATGTATGTATGTATGTATGTATGTATGTATGTATGTATGTATGTATGTATGTATGTATGTATGTATGTATGTATGTATGTATATTTTAAGTTTAGTTTTCTTCACAAAAAAGGTTTGCTCAACGCATTATTTTATAAATAATGCGTTTATCGTTTTATTTTTTGCTTACTAGTACTTCTGTATTTTGAAAAATACCCCGAGCAATAATGAGGAATGTCGATAAAGTTTAATTGTTTTGTCTCTGTTTTACAAAGTATTACTTTCAACATGGCATCATCAGAATTGACCTAAGATATTCAGAAAAAATTAGGTCAATTTATTTATTACTAGGTAAGCTATCAAATCTACGATATATTTTGAATTCAATGTTTTCGTTTTTTTTAATTACTTTATTATCCATAAAGTTATCCAAGTACTTTAAATACTTTTTTGTCTAATTTTTCGATTTTCAAATACAATAACCAAATCGTAATACTTTTTTTACTTTTCCAAAATTGCAAAAATGTGCACAAGTTAGCCGTGAAATATGTATGACGTCTGTCTACATTTCGGTTGCTTACTAACAACATTCAAATTATCATCCTGCGAATCTCTCTTACAACAACTTAAGTCTTTGACGGGAATTGCACAAGCATTCCAAAAATGGCGACTTTAGAGATTGTATGAAATATCGGCTTTGTTAAATACAATTAAACATAATTCACTTACCGTAAATAATGCGAACTAAAATTTGATGACTGATTGATTTTTTGTTGTTTATTTTTTTTTTTTTGATAATTTTTTATTATTTTTAAATTTTTAATAATTTCAATATATTGCTTATAAAAATAAAGAACTACTGCGCAGTCTACTCCAATTTCGCTTCTGATACCAGCAAATGCCAAAAGTGTTCTGGTTGCAAGTTGATTTAATAATTCAGATACGGCGAGTTGACAGCGAAACTCTCAAGCCGCGTTCTCTTTCTCTCTTGCATTCTCCGACTGAGCGTAGTCGGTATCAGTTCGACCGTCCTTTTGTGTGTTATTTGCATTTGTTTGCACACATGCAACGAATAAAAAACGAAATTTTATTATCGGTTCTGTCGAGATACACGGAGTACATGAGTACATTTGGAGAATTCACAAAAAATAACTTAAATATTTGTTGTAATTCGACGATTACATATGTATACGATTAAAATTGTGACTAATATTTTAATTTTAATTGTCTAAATATAAGATATCGATCGATAATACTACAAAACAATTTAATTTATGTTGTTGTGTCTCAAGGTTTTGTAATTTGTTCCAAAGAGTATTTTCAAAATTTAACTAGTTGCAAATAAATTCGGTTTTAGTTATCCGACTACTTTCCCTGGGTCTAGTAAGGCTCTTTTAAATTTTAGCAATTTACAATTTAGGGGAATGTACTCATTTTTGATTCCTTCTTGTTCACTATTTAGAGGTTTTCGATTGTTTACTATTTAGAGTACTCCATGTAAAAATTTGTGTGTTCACTATATCAGGTGATCGTATTGAATTCTGAGTCGATTTACTATGTCTGTCTTCCAGAACTATTAATGCCGTGGGTAAAGAGATGTCGACTTGGTATGGGAGAATCCGAATTCGACGCAATTATATACACGAGTACTATATATGTATAGTCTATTTTCACACTTAAATTGCCTCCATCTGGGTGTCACATATGAAAGCCAAACGTAATATACCCAACGGAACTTGAGTGCGGTTATTAAGCAAGATAACAGCTATTTATGTAAATTGCAATTAAGTGGCAGTACTGATACGAATACTTTTATGGTTCTTATCTGGACATAATCATGCGGTTTGTTTTTATAAAATTCTGCACTTTAGAAAGATATAACAAAACAAAACACGTAATTATCAATTCAATATTTCATAAACTACAAAATGGTGTACATATATGTACATATAAACATAAGAGTTCATGTTCTCTTAATTCCAGTATACTCGTATAGTATAAAGGATATAAATATCAGACCCATATAAAAAATAATTGAAAATAGGCCTTTGTATTTAAAAAGTAGACTAATGCAAACTAGAAATTCGTACACATTTTGTTTGATTAGGGTAATTAACTAAAAATACAGGAATTTTCTAATTTTTACAAAAATATGTTCAAGAATTTTAATACATACATAGGATGTAATTTAAAGAATTTAATACTGACTTGTAATTCCCCTAGGAAAGAGCCTCTTTCTTCTTTTCCTTGTCTCTTTCCAGAAGAAAAAGTTCCGACTCTGGAATTTTGGCATTAACAAGTGGTTTTCGAAACTTATTTATCAGGTTTTATAGGCTTTTTTTAATGTTTGTTATTGTGTTGAATACATATTTTGCAACGCGAAAGGTTATCGAACTTTTGTTTTGCTTTTAACTTGCTGCGCTCTCTCATTTCAGCGTCTCTCTTTAGCTGCAAAAATATATTTGGCAATTTTTTGGCAGCGTTGCCATTCATTGCGAATATGGAGTAAGTAAACAAGATATAAAATTCAATATTTACATTTCATGTCAAATCAGTTTTATTTTTTCCGGAAATGCATCTTTCCGAGTTTATTTAAACTAGCTTATAGTAACCGGCAATGCTTGGATTTATGCTTTTATTACAATGTCATATTTGTTAAACCAATTTATTGAAGGTTGTATGCATAGATGGGCATCGTTAAATAAGAATTTAACTTCGTTAATCCGAGTAAAGTTAACTAGAAACTTAACTTCGTTAAGTTAACTTTGTTAACTTGTTAAAAATTTCACATCGTTAAAATTGTAACGTTCAAGTTAAAATTTCAATAGCAAATAAATCAAAAAGCAACAATTCAAAGTTTAGACTCCTTGGCTTTGCACGTAGAAAACAATCGTTACACTGCAGCACTGTAGGGCATTGTTGTATTGTAAATACTTTATGAACTTGTTCAGCCAAGGAGGCAACATTTCCTTTAAATCAGTTCTTAATTTTAGTTTTTTTGTTATTAATTTTACTTTTTAATTTTTCGTTTTATATTTAACTAGCTTGAATTAACAGAAGAAATTTAAAGCAAGTTCATTAACTTTTTAATGGTTTAAAAAAAAACGTAAAAATTGAAAATAAGCTAAAAATGCATCTTCGTAGATTAATTTTTAACTTATTAACTAGTTTCTGCTCAGCTGTGGTTGTATTGTATGTCTCAAAGTTATTTGAGCAGTAAAAAAAAATCTAAATGTTTGTGGCCAAAAATAATGAATTTTGATCAACATTCAGAGTGTTGAAAAATGATGGCCAATCTTCATATAAGCTTACGCTTACACTCGATACACTCCTAAGTAAGTCATCGTAACGTTTCAGAGTTACGGCGTTGGACATTGCATTGTTCCAGCTACACCAATTTTTGATCAAGTGGTCGATAGTGACCATACAAACTGAGATCGAAATAATAAAATATTATAAAAATATAGTATTATGTCAACGTGGAAGATTTCATTTAACCCCTCTGTTAAATTATTTTAATAGGATTTAACCGCTCCTGACTGTTTTCTTTGGTGATATATAAAAGAAAGAGAGAGAGTACGTTAATAAGCCAAGATTCATTAACCCAATTCACAATGAAAGCCATAACGCCTGCAATTTTGCGAAAGCTTATAGAAAATAGAAACCTTGAAGCTCTTTCTTTGTAACGATAAAATATTCGATTTTGTTCATGTTTTTGTTTTTAACTCAATCAGCTGATTTTGACTAAAACAAAATCCATGTGGGTGTGTTGTTATTGTAATACTGTTACCACCTTATAATTGAATAAAAGTATTTATAAATATTTTAAAAAAGAAACGAATTTTTTCCTTGGAACAAAAAATAGTATTCACAAGTATGGCAAACATAAAAAATAACAACACACAAAATTGTATTCGAATCCAATCATTATTATAATTCCAAAAAAGAAAATAGTGTCCACATCAACATGACTAATGGTAGCCCTAGACGCAATCATAAAAAATCGGTATAATACGAAATTTCATCAAATTCTATGAAACGAGTTCTTTATTTGTCTCCAGTATCTCAAGATCGGCTCTAAAGATTTTAATGAAATCTTGCAGTTTGATAATATTCGACAATAAAATAAGATTGCAATATGTTTTATCCTCGAGACATGCCGTTAAGTTCGTGAAATCGTTTTTAAGTGGGTATGGTCAAAAACTATTTTTCAGATAAAATGAGAAAGGTCGGATAATAATATGCCGAGTGAGCTTGGTGTACCAAGTATTTATATTAAATTAAAATTTGTAACTTTTCCAGAAGTTTAAAAGAATTGATCTAACAATGTGCCTGTATCTAAACTTACTTCTACGCCCCTGTACAAATTGACAAATCGCCGCTAGCATACATAACGAAAGTAAAAATACGTTTCGCCCAACGGCTTAATTTAAAAATAGTTTCAGTGAATACGAGAAAGGGTCAAATGAACGCAGAAAGCTAAAAAGAAATAAAAAACAACACGCATTTCTCTTTCTTCTTTATTTTCTTGTTGAGTCTTTATTGAAAACTTGACGAGAAACAAATACAAAATTGCAATACAAAATTGGGATATTATGTAAAGTATGTATAAACTAATGTACGCTTCTTAAATGTGATAGAAGCATTTAAAAATTTTGAAAAGCTTAAAAAGACGCGACGATAATTCGATTCAGACGATTTCAGTTGATTTAGTTTACGCAGTTCGGTTAACGAAATTTTGTTGATGTCGCTTCTATCTTATTGAAGCAACAAAATATTTTGATAAAATAATTCGCATAAATTAATTATAAACGACTCAAAATTTCTTAACAATTCAAATTATTTTAGCGCTAACTGTGGAGTTAAAAATATAATTTATTTGTAATAAACAAAAATTGTTTCATATATGTTTGTTTGTTTGTTTGTATGTATGTATGTATGTATATATGTATGTACGTAATAAGATTCTTCTTGGAACTGAAAAAAATTGTAGTTTTCCAATAACATACACACATTTTCCCTTTTTTGTTTTTGTTATTTATCAACACGTTGTGTTGTGTTGTGTCGTCTTCGTATTTATTTTTCCATTTTCGGAATTCCCTCAATGACCGAGTCGACATGCGTAGTCGTCTGCCACTCTTATTAGAATTCCATGTGCGTAGCGCTTGCGCGTAGTAAAAATAGAAACAAGATTTGTTTTGATTTTGGCTTTAGGTTTGGGTTTAACGAACTACTTTTCTTGAAGACGACCGACCGGCACACACTTAAACTCCGCGAGCCATAATTAAAAACTTCGACACCTATCACGTGCAATGGGCGTCACTTGGACAGTGACCAAAGGCGCCAAACGCCTGGCACCGCGTCTACGCATGTCAAGCATCATTAAGCCAGCCAATCGCTCCCGCAGTTACTACACATATTAACACCTTTTTGAAAGTACACGTATAAAAACGCACTTTAACTTGATTTCTAATGATAAAAAATTTCTAATGATTTTAAAATCTGCTAAAGCGCTGCTTTTGCTTTAGATGCTTCTAAAGCTGAACAGCGTTCTCTTCAAAGTGATTACCGAAATATTCTCGAATAAATTTGTACATTAAGACGCGTTTACTGATCTTTTAATATATTTAATTGATTTAAGAAAATAGATCAGTTGCAGGGTCATAAAATAAACGCTTTGGATAGATCGATTTGCATCGTACAAGTTCATTTCAATTCAAATGTAATAACACAAATATTTTATTATTAAAATTTGATATCAATTCAAACACGTTACGGTGAATTAAATTTAGCGAATTGAAATTATTTAAACGAAATAGTTAATTAACAATCAATTATAGTTCAACGCAATAACGAACCGTATTAACGTGACCAAGTGAACCATTAAACTGTAATTGATACGTTTGTTTAAATTATAAATAATGCGTTTTTTAAGTTTTGTTCAACTTATTTCTAAAATAATAAAGTAATTTAGTTTATAATTAACCGATTTACTAATCAGTAACTCGATTAAACAAACGCATTAGTTGAGTAGTAATTTCCGCGTAAAGTAAACTTAATGGTTTGGGATTATTTTTTTTGTTTATTATATTTAGATTTTTCTTTTAGTAACTGACAATTTTATTATTTTAAATTTAAATTTTGTATCAACTAACATTTTTGTTTTTGTTTTTTGTTTTTTCTTAGTTTTTTTACAAACAAATTAATTGTTAATTCAGCAAAAAAGAAAAATTAAGTGTAAAAAAATAAACATAGTAAAAACAAGAAGAAATTGAGCACAGCTAACTAAGAACTTATGAAATAGTTTGTATTATTTTTGTTTGTTTGTTGGTTGGTTGCGTGTTGAGGGTAGGAAATGTGTGGAGGAAAGTACACCTCCGAGAAAATTAGAAACACTGAAAAATTACGAATCGTTCGTTTAAAACATTTTCTATGGTATTAAAATGTCACTTGATACACCTTTAACTGTTTAATTAAATGCTTCACTTATACATTAACAAAAAGGTACAAAAAATCTTCCGAAATTTTACACAATTTTATTGTTTTTTTTTTACATAAAAATTATATTTTTATACTAAATATATTTATATTCACAAAGATTAATATTTCAATAGTTTTTTGGTTTCTAAAAACTGAATATTTGAAAATATATAAACAAATTTCTGTAGGCTAATATTTTATTTGTTTGAAGTTTCTTTAAGTATTTTATTTTTTTAACAACGCCAGACAAGAATCTAAATTTTTACTTTTCAAATACACATTCAACTCAACGGTATAAGATGCATCAAGTGAAATTTCATGAACATTAAAAATATCTGTAAAATGTTGTTGTTTTTATACGTCTGGTACAATATTTCATTTTTATCAGTATTTTAAAGCCCCAAAACTGATCTCATTCAAATTATAAACATGTTTACAGTTTCATTTCCTTCTATATATATTAAAGTGTTTTGATTTTAAATTTTATAGTTTTTGAAAAATTTAAAGTTTTTGTTTGTTTGCTTATATTTTAAACTTATTACAAAATATAATTCAGTTCTTGTTTAAAAAGAGAACATTTAAGGGGCCGCATTGTTTCTAATTTTATGGCGCTGTATGAAGGTACTGTGGGAAATGTGTGTGGTTCGGGTAATTGTGTAAATTCTAATTTAAACACATCAAAATGTGACGAATATTATTGTAATTATTGATATTATTATTTAAAAAAATGAAATTAAAACGTAAAACTTAAATTGTCTGCTGTTGCGCCTATGTAGCACGTCCTGTTCGCCAGACGCACATTTTTTACATTAGGCGACACTTCTCTTCGCCCTGTTGCTGCGGATCGCCTTGCTGGTGGTAGAGCTCCTCATTACCGGCACCATCGACTTGCGATGTGCTTAAACGGCCGCTTCCTCCGGTAGTGCGATGACGTGATGCGTGAGTGACAATTGTACGCTTAATGCGCTCCGAACCGGCAACCTCTTCACCTTCGCTATTAAACAGCGAAGTCTTCATGTTGTCACCGACGAACCATTTTTGTGTCTTCATGACAATGTTAGTGGGCGGTTCATGGGCGATGCCGGCGTCTGATGACCAAACGGTTATGGTAGCGCCCGCATCAATCTTAACGGTACGATGAAACTTGAAGGCTGTCTCATTCGTGCCGGCGGAACGTATCAGCTGCCAGCCACCGATTTGCAGCTCCTTACCTCCTTTGTTGTGCAATTTGACAAACTTTCCCTCTGCATCAACTTCGAGTATTTGTATGTCGCCCTTAGCACTGCCCGTCACAAAATACTCGGACTGACTAAGGTCCTCCGATTCGTCGACAACGGTACGTTTGCGCTTAAAAGCACCGCCACCGAGTGAAGCACCACCACCAGCACGTGAAGGTGTCTTGCGAAGTGGTGTGGCGCGTGTAGAGCGTAGCGAATGGCTAAGCGAACTGACACTGGCCGCATTGGCTGTAGAGGGTGTAATGTTTAGGCGTGACTCCTCGCCGCAAAGCATTTTGTCGTAGGCAGCGATTTCCAAGTCCAAAGAAACCTTAAACGACAAGTATCATTTATTAATAACAAATATACTAAAAACAATTTTGAAATTAAATAATTTTAAGTAAAGATATAAAATCTTATCAAATTTAATATTAAAAGCAAATATGATGACACAAGCTCTTGTTCTTTCTCAAAATAATTTGAGGATCTTTTGATATAAGAGTTTTAATACTTAAATTCTGGTTTAATATTTAAACATGTCAAACACGGCATTTGAATATAAATTTGAAGTCTCTAACTTTTCTTCACCCTCCGACTTGCTCACCTTGATGTCCATCAGATCCTGATATTCCTGCAACTGTAGCGCCATTTCGTCGCGCATGCGTTGCAGTTCCGCCTCCAAATTGGCAATGTCCGCATTATGGCGTGCGCGTTCATGATCGATCAGCTGCTCCAGATCGCGTATACGAGCATTCAATGCCGCATTGGTAGATTCGAGTTCGCCGATGCGAGAATTCAGACCATCGATACGTGTGCGCGTTGAACGCAGTTCTTCAATGGCACCCGAAGCTGATTGTGAATTGCGATTGGCTGCGGCTTGTAGATTTTTGATCTTGTTCTCGTAAAGCATTTCGATTTCGTCGCGATTGGCTCGCATTTGGCCCTCGTATTGTTCACGCAGCTCCTGCAACGATTGCTGCAACTTGGCCTCGTATTGCTCGCACAAACGGCCATCGATTTCGCTAATCTCGACCTGGCGGCGCGAACGTGTTTCGTTAACTTCTTGCGAATGGATTTGATCCTTGAAGGTGAGCTCCTCACGCAACGACTGAATATTATTTTCAAGATCGACGCGTGCCAGCGTCTCATCCTCAAGATGTTTACGAGCCTCGGCGAGCTGCTTGCGCAGACGATCAAGCTCCTTCTGTACGTCGTTTAGATCGTCGACGGCCTTTTTGCGATCGGCATTAGCGGCGCTGTACTTGGCGCTCAGATCAGCGGCGCGTGACTCGTACATGCGGGCGTTGCCTGCCATTAAAAAAGAACGAAAACATGTTTAAAACCGGGGTTGAAATTTATTTTTTTGTATGGCAGTATTTGATGAATGTATGCGGGACTTTAATAAAACTGACAACATTTTATAACTATTAAAATTTTTTTAAAGTTAATATTTAATCTACTGTATTAACAGTATGTTTGAGTTATTTCACATACTCGATTTAAATATTTCGAACTATTCAACATAGTTAAAAGTTAAGCAGAAATTACTTTATGAATACAATTTTAAATTTAAGAAATTTAAGCTTTAAATTTATTATTAATGGTGTTAAATTTAATACAAACAATTAAAAAAAAAACTATTTGTATAGTTATAGACTTATCCGAACATTATAGAAGTTGTTAAAGTAAATTAATTATTCTTCATGACTTGTTTTATACATCTCAACAAAACTTAAAAGAAAGCAAAGAGAAGTAATTGATAACTTTTAAAACAAGCAAGAAAAATTAATTTAAAAAATAAGAGTGCCACTTCGCACCGCGCCAACTCCCAACGGAAAACATAAAATGTGACCAAAACTGACAGCGCTAACAATAGCAGCGATTTAAAATTTGGTCCCCTTCATGTATACATAACATACATATGTATATACCCAGCAGAAAATTTCAAGACCACTTAACAGTTCACCAGTAAACTCAGTGGAGACAAATCAGATCTGACATTTTAGCACAAAAATCAACGTTAAACTTTAAAGAATTGAATATTTGCTATCCGAAAATCTGAGTAAAATATGCATATGTCCACTTGGTGGAGATTGAAATTTCATGAAAAACTCACTTAAAACTTCTGAATTTTAGATATACAATTTCGGCTCTTATTTGTCAGCACTGAATTTGCTAGTGAACTAATCAGCGATATAGAAATTTTCTGCTGGCTATTTAATAACCATATTATACACGTATGTGTAAATAAGTATAAACAATTTGACTTGTTTTGAAAAATAAATAATTTATGCGGCCGCGGATCGTGAAGTACAATTGAAAAACAATTTTAAATATATTTGAATACATTTGAATACATTTTAATTTCATTTTGATATTAAAACTGATATGGATATGAAAACGCATTTTTTAAATGATAAAAGCAGATTTTTCAAAATAGTAACGCACATTTAATACCATCAAGGAAATAATACACCAAATTTTACCAGGTTGTGGTTTCTAATGTCAAGACTGATTTACCAAAAACAAATACAACATCTTAACAAATGTTTATAATTTGAAACTTGGATATTTACAAACAATTACAATATTATTTATGCGATCGTTTTCAGTTAAGAAAAAGCCATTCACTTTAAAATAAAAATCAGTACAAATATACATTTGTTTTCTGAAACTTTTGGTATTTTTAAAATTTTTTAATTTCAACAAACAAATGAAAAAAAATCAATTTTTGGCTGACAAAATTTCGAACCAAACTCAATTTAAGAATATCAAAAACTTTAAATTTCCTAGTGCTCATAATTCGATTATCACCATTTTAATTGATTAAATTTTGTTGGTAATAATTTTAAATAAAAATATGTAATTGATCTTTAAAAAAATTTAAACTAAAGCCACTCTAATACACATGTGTGCCATAATTGTCAACAGACTCATGGCTAATATTTTGATAAGAGTAAATTCTTTCATCACTCCACTTTCTGTTTAGTAAATTTACCTTCAGCAATGGAGCACTCTTTTTGTTTCTTTTCCAAACTGGCCTTTAGCTCTTCATTTTCCTCCCATAAGCGCTTCGTATCGATTTCCAGTTTGGCCTTTTCGCGTGCGGTATCATCGAGCAGGCGGCGCGCATCGCTTAACTCATTCTCGTACATAGACTTGATGTTGGTCGCTTCGCGCGTGATTGTCTCGCGAGTCGTCTGTACCTCAATGGAAAGGCGAGAATTCTCCGTTTCCAGATTGCGCATGCGGTCAATATAGCATGCCAAGCGATCGTTCAAATTTTGAAGTTCCGCTTTCTCCTGTAGGCGTGAGTGACGCGTGGGACTTAATGGACTTGCAGGACGTCCTGTCGGCGGCGGAATCAGCGGCGTCGAGGTCCCACCTGGCTGCGGCTGGGGTGTGGCAGTGCCAGCTCGTTTTGATTTGGTGGACATTGCGCGACAATTTCGTTATTTTTTTTTTTTCTTAAATTTCTTTCCCAATTATTGCTTCCCGCAAATTCTTTTTCACAGAAAAAATGTGCGACACGAAACAAGAACCAAAACGAAACGGCAAAACGGGGTAGAAAGCAAAAAAAAAAGCAGAAAACAAAACACAGATATGGAAAATGCACGAAGAGAGGACGGGAGACACACACGAAGCGCTCTCACACGGCGACTGTACTAAACTGAATTCCACTCGAAGTGGTGTCGATAGCGACGGGCTACGTGGTGTGGTGGTGTTCACGCGCAGCACTACAATTTCAAATGCGGCGGCTAACCTTGTTTTTTATTTATATTTTTTACACTTTTACAGCATAGATCTCAAATTCTCTAGCAAAGTGTTCCTGCTGAACCGGCTCGTTGACCTTTATTTTTTTTTGACGCGCCTTAATATGTACTTATATTTTTTTGCCGCCACTTGCTGACTTTGCACTTCGTAATGAATGAAAACTTGCACTTTTAAACTATTTCAATCACAAAACTTTCGTTCAATTGCGCAATTTATGCGACATAAAGCGTTTAATCCGAAAGTGAAACGCGATTATCAGTTAAATTAATTGGAAATCCGCGGCGACACAGGCTTGCTTCCTTCTTTTTATTTGTCGTTAAAAAAGACGAAGTTTTAGCGTCACAAAATGCTTCGTTCAGTTTGCTGCAGTCTTCGGCAGGGTAGTCAACTTACGGATTTCGATGAATTTGAAGTGTAAGCAGCGTTACCACTTTTGTCGATTTCTTATATATTTACCAAAGTATTGTGTGACATGACAACAAAACCGAGCGGCATTTTATATTGTCGCCTAATTCAAAGGAAATATATCTTTGCAGTTATTATTTCAAGTAGCCTAATTTAAAATAATTAATTGTTTTATGCTTTTGTTGTTATTAAAAAACAGTCGATCAGCTGTTCAGGACTTCTTGTGCAGAAAATTCCAGCAAACAATCTGCCTCTTTTCAGACTCTAATTGGACTCTTTATTCTGAGCCTTTATCCCAATAGAGAGCCCTTATAAGTGTCCGATCTGAACGTATTTCCCTTCTTATAAGGGCACGCAGATATTATTCTGAATTATGCGTCTTATAAGTGTCATATATGAGTCTGTTCAAACTCTAAGAAGCGTGTAAAATGTTTCTGTTTCGTATTAGACCCCAAAATATGTATCTTAAAGATGTCATAAATATGAGTATTTTCGGACATTCATAAGTATCAAAAATTAATCATAATTGAGTATTTTTCGGATATTTTACAAGATCGAAAAACTCAGAAATATTGTTTTAATTCATTATTAATTTCACTGGTGACTTCTGATTGATTATTCAAATTTTAAGGCATCCTTTACTACAATTTTATCCTTTTGCTGATGTTGTAATTTAAAGTTTGAAATACTGAAATTTAAAGTTAAGAAGTAATTATTATTTAATAAAACCTTTACCTTTGGTGAGATTCGAACCATGGAATCTCGGACTTAAAGTTGCAATGTCCTACCGCTGCTATATCATATTGATACACAAAGTAGTTTAAAATATTTAAATACTTTTCCGAGAGTCCGCGGGTACTTAATTTGTTTACCAATAGCTTACTTAACATAATTTTGATTATACCTCGCTGTGATGTCGAGTATTGTCTACCTACTTTATAAACATGGGGTATTGTGTTTAATGCCTGCGAGGGGCAATTCCTTTATATACTTTTGTATTTCAGTTTTTTTTTATTTGTTTACAGTGAATGAATATTTTTAATACAAATTAATATTATATTTTTAATTAATTAACTAGCTGATTAAAAAAATGGTAGCAGAACTTCCCGGTACTTCCGTTAGGTAGCGGAACTTCCCGGTACTCCCGTTAGATAGCGGAACTTCCTGGTACTCACCGTTGTAGCGATTCTGAGTTATGGCTGTGAAATTATCGACTTAGAAACGAAATCCCAAATTTTTAGGAGCAATATTAGCAATGTCATCGTATATTTTCACTTAATTAAACAAATTGTGTTCGTAATGAGTGGGCGTGGTATATTTATCTTCCCGGTGCATCTTGTTACATGTTTTCTATATAGCACATCAAGTTTCTGAGCAATGGTGGTAGGCGTAAAAATGATCCACCCTTTTTTTGAAAGTGGATGTTAAATTGATCCAACCACTCCCATTTTTAGGGAAGTTATCGACAGTGCCAATACAAACTCAGATACCAATTTTCAGATTTTTAGGAGCAATATTAGCGAAATGATCGAATATTTTAACTTAGTTTTACAAATTGTGGGCGTAATAGGTGGGCGTGGCAAATTTATCTTTGTCCAAAACCTAAATTGGCGTGAGCACAGCTACTTCCCAAATTTTTATCACAATCGGATGAATGGTTTAGGCGCCTTTTTGGTACACAGAAAGAAAGTTAAAAAGAAAGAAAGATATAAAGAAAGAAATAAAGAAAGAAAGAAAGAAAGAAAGAAAGAAAGAAAGAAGAATTCATTTTTATATATATAGTCATTCAAAGGCATGCAAAATAACCTGGCTCACAAAATCGTCAGAATTATGACAGTTTAATGTGTCTTAAATCTGAGGACTCATGAAATCGTCAGATTTATGACACTTTTATTTTGTGAAACCTACATCGATGGCAAAATGCACATAGACCTTAATCAACCTCTTTTCCGAAACACGTTTCAGGTAGCCTATATTAAAACACTCCTCTTCAAAAAAAGTTAGAGGGCTTCAATCCTTACAGCTTATACAAAAAAGCCATTTATTTATGTATATAACGTTTGTCTACATTTTTGTTTTAAAGTTAGAGATTTTGTGCATTTTTCCAGCGAGGTATATGTAGATATAAAAATGTCAAAGCTACTTTGATAAACTTTTATTTATAATCTTATTTGCAAAATATTTTTAAAATCATTTGAACAGCGCTTTTATTTAATTATTTTATTTGTTGAAGATAATTTAAATAATACAAAAAATTCAAAAGTCAATTGAAACAAAAAACATTTATTAATTAAGTAAATTTTACATAAAACTATGACGAAAAAATGTTTGTCGCCAATTAGAATTTAGTTGAGTTTAGAGTAGGAGAGTTGTAAATAATATCATACATATGATTTAATCGGAAGTCCGTTTTGTCTTCTTTTTGCTCTGACTATTTTCAAAGCATACATCCGGAAGAAACCTGGAAACAAAATTAAAAAAACAAATCCAATTTGGTAATTGTTACACTTCAAATTTGTTCGACAGAAAATGATAATATCGATAAACGGAAAATGTTTCATTACATATTCTCAAACTCTGTGCAAAGTATTCTCCGATTACCTGTGAAAAACTGGAGTTATCAAATCTGCGTTTAAAGTCGCCATCTTTTTGCGTTTAATGCATAACGACGTCAAAGAACCCACGATTATCGTAGTGAAAATTCCAATTGCATTGGGGTACAGATACGATAGCCGATACAAGGGAAATATTCCTGACATATCAGGTATGTCTTGCTCCTTCAACGTAACATTATTTGGACATGCAGAGACATCTAACGGCAATTTTGGATCGACAATTTTACCAGCGGCTTTTAGACCTTGATTTCCCATAGAGATCGATAAAGTAAAGCCGAAACCTACAAGACCACCGATTGCAGTACCCCAAGTGCTTGCCCAAGGTATGAGCATGCCTAAACAGAAAAGCCCAAAAGTTGTGCCCGCTGCAATCGAAGTTAATGAAGTGGCCACACCAAAGCTACCATCTAACATCTCCAGAACAAACACCATGAAGAACGACAAGGTACCGAGCAGCACGATACTACTCTTAACAATGATGATATTAGTGCGCTCAGACAAACGCAGATTAAAAGTACCGATGACAACGTCCTGCAGCAAAACCAAAGCAGTTGAATTGAGAATGACCGAAAGCGAACTGAGTGCAGCACCAAAAACGCCAGCGACAAAGAGCCCTGGAACCCCGTGCAAATGACCAGCGACATGCATCACATAGAGCGGAAACAATTGATCATCTATCTGAAAAAATAAGAAAACTCTGGTTATTTAAATGCTTGTGAATTCATCACTTACACAAATTGGACGACTTAGAACATAAAATGTTGAATTTGTTTTTTCTACATAAAATACTACAATATCAAAAATAAAATGTAAAAATTCAATCGATGCAAAGATTTCTTATAACCAAAACACTTTTTCATGTTATGAAGTAATAATTTCAAATCAATTCTTCGATATTTTGTGTACCTTTGCACCATGATAAAAATTTCACCGACCGAAAGTAACTTTTATCGTTTTTGATCATTTAATAATTGAAAAATTAAAAAAAGTCTTTACTAGCTTAACCTGGTAGCAAATCAAAATAGAAGCATGCTCCACAAAAGACGATGATGACGATATTTATGTACCTCAATAAGTCCTGCACTAGTCGGATCACAATGACGAAATACAGCGTAAATGAGAACGCCACAAGTACAGACGCAGAAAACAAAGAACATCATTCCGACCGTAAAGATGAGGAGCGACAATTGCCCTTTCCGTAACGTTGGCAGTGACACGTAACGCTGCACCATTGTTTGATTAACTGCATTAAATGAAGTCCAATAACACGTGCCGCCCCCTAAAACCGCCATAAAAGAGAGACGTTCGTAAAAATTCCAATTAAAGCTGTTAGAAAATAGAACAATGATTAGAAAATGTATATGGATAGATAGATAGATAGATAGATAGATAGATAGATAGATAGATAGATAGATAGATAGATAGATAGATAGATAGATATATAGATAGATAGATAGATAGATAGATAGATAGATAGATAGAAAGATAGATAGATAGATAGATAGATAGATAGATAGATAGATAGATAGATAGATAGATAGATAGATAGATAGATAGATAGATAGATAGATAGATAGATAAATAGATAAATAGATAAATAGATAGATAGATAGATAGATAGATAGATAGATAGATAGATAGATAGATAGATAGATAGATAGATAGATAGATAGATAGATAGATAGATAGATAGATAGATAGATAGATAGATAGATAGATAGATAGATAGATAGATAGATAGATAGATAGATAGATAGATAGATAGATAGATAGATAGATAGATAGATAGATAGATAGATAGATAGATAGATAGATAGATAGATAGATTGATAGATAGATAGATAGATAGATAGATAGATAGATAGATAGATAGATAGATAGATAGATAGATAGATAGATAGATAGATAGATAGATAGATAGATAGATAGATAGATAGATATATAGATAGATGGATGGATGGATAGACAGATATAAGCGTGTGATAAATATTTTAACCTACTTCCAGAAAATCCGTCCACCTTCATCCGCGTATTGTAAGGCTTTACCGGGACCACCAATATCAACTAAACCCAATATAACCACAACTATTACAGAGAAGAACATAACATAGATTTGCCATGCGTCAGTATATACTACAGCTTTCATACCACCCTAAAATAATTGAAGATATTGTAAAATTATTAAAAGGTCCATTTAATTTAAAACAGTTATCCGGTACATACCAACAGAGTGTATAGCACTGTCAATGACGTAATAACAAAACTAACCACATGCAACTGAGCACCACTAACTAAAATTGTAAAATTTGATATTATTTAAATTTCTCACAGAAATACAGAAATTAATAAAAGTATTACCTTGACTAAACGCAAGTGCTGGCATGTAGATCACGAACGGTAGAAATAATATCTAAAATATATTTACCAAAAAATAATTTAATCAGTGTCAAATATCACAAACAAATTTCTCAAGGCAATAGATCTGCGTTATTTAATTTATATACTCTACTCCTCGCGCATGTACGATCCGTAGGAAAATCCAGTCTGTTCTTCCATATGTGACGCCAAAATTAAAGGCGTGGGTAATAGGAGAATATGTATGTTTAAAATTTAATATGTATCATTGAAATGATCATCGTCGAAGTCTGAGTCAATTTAAGAGCTATCGACATGGAATTTTCTCTTATAAAATTAATGAACAAAATCAAGACGCACTTACCTCATCAAATACGAACATAAATGATGCAAAACTTCGAATAATTGGAGCGAAACGCATTTCCAGGTACTGAAATCAAGATACAAAAATATTCTAAACTATAGAAAATCCGAAAGTATTCATTAAGTTTGCTTGCCTGATATGAAGAAGCAATTCCGAGGACGAAGAAAACAGGCATAAAAATAAATGCGACCAAAATCGAACTTAGTAGAATTGCTACAATTATCATAAAGTATCTGAAGAGTTTTAATAAACGTATACAAATTATGTGATTATTTTCAATTGAAACTGAACTTATACGATATATACGCACTGTATGCCGTAATTGTAGATCTCTGGCGGGTTTCCCAAAATAGTTAAAGCCGATATATAACTAAGATAATTGTATACATAGTTAATTTTGTGCTTAATAGTTGTCGAATCTTCTAAGCATATAATATAAAATTTAATAAATAAATATTTTACTTAGTCTACAAAACGTAAAATAAACACCAAAAATTTTAATAACTTTTAAAAAACAAATGCCATTGGATTTCTGAACACGATTTAAAAAAATTCCAACATAACATTACCTTCTGAATGCATAATAAATATCAAATCAAATAGTGAAATAAATGTTAGCATATTTAAGTTTTTTTTTAGAAATAATAAAAAATTTCGAATTAATTTTGTATGCAATAAGTTAAACCCTTTGATGTAGAGTTACCGTAGAACACTTTATTGTTTCGATTTTTAATACTATAGTAGTACCTTTGGATAGGTTTAAAATTTGACGATATTCAAATAATATTTTGGTTAATCAGTATAGAAAGTACTTATTTTTATTTTTGAACTTATTTAAAAAAAAATTTTTATTAGTAAATCTGCACGTATTGAAAGTAAAGTAAAGTTGTTTTTTTATTAGTAAATGTTCAAATACTTTGATTACTTTATGGGAACTACCTATGAAAGTTGCCGTATTTAAAAATTGTTACTCATAAAAAACTGTTTCGACTCTAAACCGGTTACAGAACCCATTTAAAAGAGAGTGAAAGCGAATTATTCTTTAGATACCTGCCAATAAGACTCATTGCAGTTGGAAACACAGCCATTTCCCTCGACCCTAAAAGGTATTCACTCATTTGTTTCGATCCACCAAACTCTTTTCCTGCATCCTGCGCCGATTCATCTACGCTTCCGCCTTTTTTTCTGAAATAATAAATAAATTTTTAAATGCTAAAAATGCAATTAAGTTAAAGATGGGTTAGCAAACGAATCATGTTAAATCTTGTATATATTGTCATAACTATCAAGTTTTCTTATTGGCGTTACAAGTGAAGGAACAAACTGAATATATCCTTCCGAACGTGATTGTGCGTAGCGAAGGGTACATCCAAATTTGCGTGATGTTATTCGGTCTTACCTATTTCTATATGCTAAAAAAATGCCGACTCCAGTCGAAACAAAAATCATTATTCCGAAAACAATGTAGTCCGCCACATGAAATCTATATTCTTTATATTCCTTGAAGTCTGCCGTCATCTACAGACAAATTAAAACGTGAATAATCCAAATTTATATACTTAGTATATATATATTTACTTTTTAAGCGATATCCACTGTTGCAAATTTCACATCAAAAAATAATGAATTTGTTTTGACTTGTTAAACAAAAAATTCGGAAAGTAAATTCAACGCTGCTTACATAATAATTTTTTGCATTATATACAGTTTAAAGCCGAATTCAAATGTTAAGTTGGAAAGATTTGAATGATAATTCTAACTCTCAAAAATCAATTGCACAAATATAAGTTTGTATTTTAAAGAATTTTGATATACAAAAAAAACGTTTATTTTATTGTTTTGCTTAATGTGATGAATAGGGATCATGGTTCTAAACGCATCCACAATATAATACAAAGTCTGGCCATGTCGGAGGATGGACCCAGTTTATGTAGGTGATATTTTAACCAATTATGTCTCGTGAGATAACCGGTTATTAGTCGTAGATTGTATCTGCTTAGCCTGATTTTATTCAGGAAGGTATATTAAGTTTGTTCTTCCGTTTGTTACGCCCAGAAGGGGGCGTGGTAGGTATGACAAAGTATATATATAAATGATCAGCGTCGGATTCTGAGTCGATTTAACGATGTCCGTCCGTATGTCCGTCCGTCTGTCTGTCCCTGCGATTACAGCCGTAGTTTATGAGCTATAGACCTGAAATTTGGTATGTGAGCTCCTATTCTCTATGCCGAGGCTAAGTTCTAAGATAGACCAGATCGGATCAAAACTACAACCTCCTCCCATATAAAGCACCCCTTACCATAGGAAAAAAAAATTAATTAAACTAGTTCCAGTGAAGAAATCCAGTTCAAATTCGATTAATTAGCATTTAGTAGTAACACAAACATGCTCAAAAAAATGGGCGTGATCGGACAAGAACTACCCCCACCTCCAATACAAACCAACGCTTTCCATGCAAAAATATAATTATATAAAATAGTTACAGTATAAATAACGAGTGCAAATTCGGTACTTAAAACTTTGGTAGGAATAAAAACTACTGACCAAAAAGGGGCGTGATCCGATAAGAACAACGCCCACTTATAATAGAGATATGTAGCACTTATATGCTTAAAGAAGCATATTTTTTGGTTTCACTGAAATGGCGAATGGTATATGAGCTTCGGCTAGCCGAAGATAATTCTCTTACTAGTTTTTTATTTATGTAGATTGTTACTAAGGTGGGCCATATTTGTGTACTATTATCCTAAAGAGTTAATGCAGCATCAGTGTTTTTAAGTAGTGAGTGTCATTTAAACTTGACTTAATCATTTAGGTGATCTAGACATTAATTTAACGTCTGCAACAAGGAAATGCGGATCTGATTCAGCAATAGATCGCATATTACAGAAAGCATTAAGAATAAACGAAACTTTTGGTATGTGTTATTTTTCAAAGTCGGTACAATATAAATGATTCTTTAGTTCATTCTATCTATTTATCTATCTTTGTAGCTATCTTTCAATCTTTCTTTGTACCCTTTGCGAGTCTAAACTGTTTATCCGATTGGGATCACAATTTAGGGAATTGCTACACTCACACTAAGGAAGGTTTTTTGCTAAAAAAAAATTGCACCGCCTACTTAATGCGCCCACAATTTGTAAGATTAAGTAAAAATATTTGATTATTTCGCTATTATTGGTATCGGAGTTTTTATGGACACCGAAATGAGATCAATTAAAAGCCTACTTTTAGAAATAGGTCAGATCAATTATACGCCCACCACTATAGCTTACATATATTATACATTGAAGCACCGGCAAAAATAATAGGCTATACAAAATTTGCGACTCCCACAATTAGTGAATTTAAAAAAATATTCGATACTGAAACTATTTTAATTGATTTGTTTCTTATAAAAAGGTCGAGTTTGTATGGGAGGGGCAATACTTTTGATCCGATATATATATTTATTGTCATACCTAACACGTAACAAATGGAATAACAAACTCTATAATCTCTTCAGTACGTTCTTGCGCTTGGCGGAGGGTAATTATTATATTATGCTCTCATAAATTCTGTAGGGAAATATCCACGTTTTACTTAAATAACAATGTTAAGCGCGTATTGAACTACTGCACTGGCCCAAACCTTCTAATGACAACTTGTTCAGAGTGACCAAATATTATGTATAAAAAAATAAATTAATGTAACCTCAAAGTATATAAAGTATATTTAGGAGCATGCTCTGACATAAAAAAATACATATCGACGTCTTGTTGGGGCATAGTCTTAATTAACTAATTAATTAATTAATATACTCACAGTTTCATCATAATCTAGGGTTTCATAACATATGCAACTGGTTATATGAATGTGAGCAACATCGTAACCTTGTTTTGTTGCATTATAATTGGAACTGTCAGATTGACTTCCGGAGTCATTGTTAAGCTGCCTTGGCTCATAACTAGCTTAAGCCGATTATTAAACGACTCACAGATTATAAATCAACTTGCCAAATATTGTAAACGATATGAAAATATTATTTAAATAATTTAAAATTTTTTAAAATTAGTAACCAGAAATTAACTAAGCTGTTTCATAAATTCGCCGCTTTGTAGGTGGAGGCGTCGCAAACTGGAAACATATTTAGTATTCATTAAATTATTCGGTTTTTGTAGGGCCACAAATAACTTATACATATTATGGCATGCGAATGTCCGCCATATTACATTAATTTTTGTGTGTAAAAAAAAAAATTTTTTAGTTCTTGCAAATAACTTCTTAATACAATATAAATTCAAACACAAGTGAACCCCACACATGCATTTAATTTCCATTTCCACTATAACCTTTAATTCAAGATGGCAACACTGAAAAATACAATTTGTTTACATTAAAAAATGAAACAGCTGTTTCTTATCAATTAAAAGTATATTTTTTATCTTTGATTCCATTCCGCGCTTATCTAAAGTTAATATTGATTATGCATTGCTTAAGGTAATCGTAAAGATTATCAACAAACGACATAATCAAAACAAATAACAAATAAACAAACAAAATGCGTTGGTTGGTGGGATGCGGCATCGCTTTAGCATCTATTCTTTTCTGTGAATTTCTTGCGGATTACATTGTATTAATGCAGTGTTCTTGGCCTAATGTACCGAGTGAAAAGACGCAGGACAATCAAAAAGAATTACGGGCACTCATTTTAGCCGACACTCATCTTTTGGGACCATTACGCGGACACTGGCTCGACAAGCTCTATCGCGAATGGCATATGCATCGCGCTTTTCAAGCGGCATTGTCTCTGCTGCGACCAGAAGTGGTTTTTATTCTTGGCGATATATTTGATGAAGGCGATTTGGTTGATCAAGCACAGTTTCAGGAGTACGTGCAACGATTTAGAAGGCACTTTGCGACAACAGCGGTCGGTGGAGTGCCAATTGTCAGCGCTGTGGGGAATCATGATGTCGGCTTTCATTACAAGTAAAACGAATTCATTTAACCCAGTCGGCAAATCGAATAGTTCCAATAATAACTTGCTTTTAGTTTTTAATGCATTTACGTGTTTTACTTTTGGTTCGAATAGAATGCATCCTTTCTTCTTGGAACGCTTTGAGTATCACTTTAATAATACTGGCGTCCGTCTTTATACTTTTCACGAAGTTCATTTTATCTTCATCAATTCGATGGCTATGGAGAATGATGGCTGCTATTTGTGCCAGGCTGCGGAGCATGAATTGAGCGAAATTGCCGCCGACCTTCAGTGTTTAAAAGATGCCAAAGATTGTGGTGATAACAAGTCGAAACTATTACTGGACCATAAAAGCTACAGTCGTCCCATCGTTATGCAACACTTTCCGACATATCGTAGTTCGGACAAAGTATGTCGTGAGCACGATTCGCCGGTTGCAGAAATATACCGTGAGAATTGGGAAGTGCTTTCCAAAAAGTCAACAGATTTACTTGGTAAGCAAATAATAGTATTCTCGATTCGCTATTGGATCGATAATAATTTGAACTAATTTCGAAATATCATATGCTGCGCTAAAAATATATTTGTTCAGGCATAATTTAAAATAAATACCATAAAATGTATAGGTAAACTGTTAAATCCGCGTGTTGCCTTCGGTGGACACAGCCATCACTATTGTCAATACATAAATCGCTGGGGCGTTGAAGAGTACACAGTAGCCTCGTTCAGTTGGCGTAACAAGATCAATCCAAGTTTTTTACTGGTTTTTATATGCTGTTTAACTGCTCATATATGCCAATTTAAAGGTAAACTATTCTTTATAATTTTTACAGGCTACATTTACTCCGTCCAATCACTCCGTAAGGAAGTGCAACATGCTGCAACAACCAACTGTGTACAACATTTACCTTGCAGCTATTGTGGTGTGCGTCGCGTTAATACTTTGGTACACGTATCAAAATATGTTTCGGGCTAAACTTAAAAATGAAGTTCGAAAACAGATTTGAAGTAGCGTTAAATTTGGTTTTGTATAAGTAGGATAGAACATATAAATTGTGTATTGCAAAATGCCAGACAATTGTTGATAGAAATTTGTATTTTATTTTTGTATTTGTATTTGCTTTATATTATTTTGTAACATTGTGAAGTTGTGGTAAAAACCCAAATACCAAAATTTTATCACAGACCTTATGTAACTCTCATCAGACTCTGCGTTAAAAATAAAAAATAAACTTATAAATAATGCACAAATTTTAGCGCTAATTCATAACGTTGCTACAATGCTAAATTTACTAAGCAGTATAATTATAATAATTAGTGACCTTCAGGAAAAAATACACAACTGTAAAATATAATATGTATGTACACTCTGACAAAAGATTAATCAAAATTAAATTAAATAAGTTTTAGTAACCTATTTATTTATTTGTGACTGTGAAACGAGTTAATAAGCTTTTGATTGAATATAAAATGTGTGTTGAAAGTAAGAGTTTAAAATAAAAACCTATGAATCTCTTTTAGCCTCCTACACCTTTGATAATAAATAAAAAAAATAATAATTTGGCGCGACTACCCTAGCTCAGTATAGTTCTAGCTTTTATAACAGTTTTCGAAATTTGGACCTATGTTCTACGTCAAAAATAGTTTCGGATTTGTCGAAGTGCAAATACCCTACACAATTTAAGAGAAAACATATTTTTCTACATATCAATTTAAATGCTTATAGTAACACATTCTCTAGATTTCTTTTAAAAGTGTTCTGTGACCTCATCTGAACATGCCTATTTTTTGTCAGCAGTGATTTGTCGCACAAAAAGTTGGATACAAAATTTCAGTTCGGTATCTCAACTTCAACTAAAAAAAGAAAATTTTGTATTGCGTTATTAAGAGTGTTCGTACGATTTTTTTTTATCACAAAACTCATTCTAAATTTTAGGTCGATATACGAGTATACTAATATTCGACTGCAGTCGCTTACACAGACGGACGGATGTCGTTATTTCGACTAAGTATCTAACGGTGATCATTTATATTTCAGGTCGAATTGTTGGTCTCGTACCGCAGTCATTTCGCGATCTAACCGTGCGGTAAGAATTTTGGCATTACTGATTTTGTGTCGATAAACGTATTGATTTCTTGGCTCCAATTGACATTTTACTTTCACTGAATTTGTTTGTAGAAAAATTGTTCAATTAGTTATAAATATAAGTTTTATTAATAAGTGATTAAAAACAATGAAGGTCCAGTTTTGTAAATTTGCCCGAAAACGAATTTTAAAGTTTAATTTTTAACGTTTTGATAGTCGATTTCTTTTGACTTGGTTTGTAAGGAGTCCTTTAACATAATTACCAAGCGATAAATGCATTTCGAAAGTATAGCCAAAGAACTACAAAACTCTATCATTATCCCATTTTGAAAAAAATGGAACCTACGTTTTCCCATAGCCCTTCAATTACGTTACCCAGCAAAAACAGATAGATATTCTCTCCCGCAGGAGTGCGCTTATCAACGGAATTTACAATACGACCCATATCTTATTGGTATACCTTCATACATATATAAAATATTGTTATACCTATCACGTCTCAATATAGGCGATACAAATATATGCGCGTGGTGTTGTAAAAAAACGCCAATTCAAATCGTATCTTGATAAAAATTTATCGTTTTGGTCCCTTCATAAATTTCTTTCATCATATTAGAAACCACATCTTTGGTGTTTTAAGGTGGGCTTTAACGTTTCTAATAGATTCATGGAATTTTCTTACAAATATCGTCAAATGTTACTATATATCACAAAAGTTTCGAATAATTTTAATTACAAATTTCTTTATTCCAAGAGTGTGTATGATTTTTTGCTGCAAGTCACTGAATATATAAATTACAAGTATACATTTTCCCTTTATAAATAATCATGACAAACATTAAGTAAAAAATGTTTTTTTTAATTTATTTAAACAATTTTGAATAATTTTTCACGTTTTATCAAATTTCATTTTTCTTTTCATCAACTATTTTTTGTTGCTGGTTGTTTGAATAATCTAACACCACCCACGACATTTTAAATTTGACAAACTTTTCTTTATAAGATAATGTTCTCTTGAATAACCATTAATGTTACTAAGCGCCTTTCATTTGTTAAGTTTTAATTTAAATTAAATGATTGAAATCAACAAACTTACAATCACGGAATTGCAACTTCACTTAATAATTACAATAATATAAAAAATACTTAGGTACTTGGTATATATAATAAAACTAGTTATAAAATATACTCGTATATAATATATATGTACATAGGTAGATATACAACAAATGCATTGCTAACAACAACAACAATTATTGAGGCGATCACTTGCGTATGTAGGTACCCTGTGTGTTGTGTATGGAAGGAAGTCTAAGCAGCGTATGCATAAATTCTACGTTTTGTCTTTCGGCTTTGGCTACCAAAATCGAATGTTCTTGTTAATAAATTTTTTACAGTGACTAAATTTAAAACTTCTCCGTTTTTCCACCACCGGTTTGGTCGCCTTCGCGCAGCAAATGTTGCGCTGTGTTTTCCCGCGTTATGTCCATGCCGACTCGGTTAGCCGGCGAGAAGCACTCCTTAGGCAAGAACCTGTAAGACAAAAAGTAATTTAATTCTTGATTTTAAAACTTTGACTTGTTTATTTGAATGTTAATAATATTGATTACTAACCTGTGCAGCACCGGCGATATTAAATCCGCATCCAATGTTTTTAGATTTGTTGGACCTGTTAAAAAGGACACAATTACGCCGACTACTAACGTTGAAAGCACGCCTATTGGCGTAATCCAATGGAAGGACAAACGGTATAATGGAAACACATCCGATTCATCGCGCTCCACAAATTCAGGCATCGTTATATTCGCACTGCATTCCGCTATCGAAATGGGTAACTTTTCGGGGACCACACGTCCTGTTGCCATCATAGCATTCGTTCCGAACGATATCCAGCCGGACATCAGAGCGCCGGCGGCAGCACCAGCCATCGCACCTTTGCTGTTTGTCCAGGGTATCAACATGCCCATAGAGAATAGGCCACATGTTGTGCTCGCAGCAATGGCGGTCATTGATGTGGCCACACTCAAAATACCACTTAGCTTCTCGAGCACAAAGACCAAAGATAGGGCCACTAATCCGAGCACTATAATGCTTCCTTTAACGAGTATTAATGAACCGCGAGGTGACAGTTTTACCTTAAAGATAAAATCACAAAAGGTTTTAGTTAAGCGGGAGTTAGTAAAATATAATATTTTAATTGATAAAAGACTTAATTTTTGTTTTGCTTTAGTTTGAGAGTTTTAAATTAACGAATTCGGTTTCATATAGATTAAGTATTTATTATAATTACAGTTTTCAAAATATCAGAAAGAATATAAATTGTTATGTTTGTAGACAAGAAGTTATATAAGCTTGGGCTGGTGATTTTTAGCCATAAGAAAGACTTCGAAGCTTCGAAGTTATTTAAGCCAAAAATTCGAAGGATAGTAGTCAAACTCAAAGCTTTGAAGTTTCAAAGGCTTTGATTTAAAAAAATTTCGACGTTTAGTTTTTTTTTATAAATTTATACCCAGCTTATTATAATATTTTTTGTATTTTTTTTTTAAATTTTACTCCGTTGACAATTTGAAACCGAAGGATTTTGGTAAAATAATTTAATATGTCGAATTCACAACAATTCGAAAAGTAACAGCCCTAGTATAGCATAATCCTGTGGTATATATAAATATAAAATATTGTATGATTTAAAAAAAATTAAAACAAAAAAACAAGACATCAAAAAGATGTTGAAAATTAGCTTTAATACCCTAAACTAAGAAATACATTAAAAAAAGCAAGTCTAAATTTTAGATTTAAAGGTCAAAATTTTGCATCATACTAATTAGCTATTAGTACCTTTATTTATTAATATTTATTAATAAAAAAAAAATGAAATACCTTGAAACAACCTTTAACAATGTCCTCGTGTAGTACCAAAGCCGTGGAGTTGAGAACTACAGAAAGCGAGCTGAGTGCAGCACCAAAAACGCCGGCAATAAAAAGACCCGGTATGCCATGCAAATGTCCAACAGTTTGCATGACGTACAACGGCAATAGCTGATCATCGTTCTGTTTCGATATAAAAGTCAATTTATAAAATACATCTCTGTTAATCTTTGTACGCTTGTATGCAAACAGAAGTTGTCCAACTTACCGTAATTAGACCAGCTGTTTTGGGATCACAATAACGATAGTAATCGAATAGCAACAAACCCGCATAGCAGCAAAGCGAAATGAAACAAATAATGCCTACTGTGTAAATTGCAATCGAACATTGAGCCTTCTTGAGCGTTGATAGTGACATGTAACGTTGCACCATCGTCTGGTTGACTGAGTTAAATGTGGTCCAGTAAAAGAAACCACCAAATAAAACACCCCAAAAAGTTTGACGCTCATAAAGTGATGGATTCGTGCTGAAAGAAATGAAAATAATTAAAAAATTGTAATATGATATATCGACAAATTGTTCGTTTGCAACAAAAACGATATAACTCAAAGTGGTTTATTTCTTAATAAAATTCGCTGAAACTATTTGCAGTACATAATTTGTTTCTGAGCTCATAAAACCAAATTTCGATGATTTTAGGTATAATTTTTTAGTGGAGGCTCGTTTTCTGAAGAATTCAAAATTTTGAGATATGTCATTCTTATCGCAAACGTGCCATATTATAAACATGGACTTACAGTTTCGCCGCAAATTGCAGAAAACTTACTTGAAAAAGATAAGACGACCACCTTCAGAGGCCTGCTTAAAGGCTTGTGCCGGTCCACCAACAACAATTGAGCCCAAAATAACAATAACAACTACGGATACGAACATTACTAGTATCTGCCAGGCATCTGTGTGCACCACGGCTTTAATGCCACCCTAAAACATTCAAGAACAAAGAATCAAGATTTCATAATTTATAATTTATAAAAAATTATTAATTATGTTAATTAAAATAAAATCTTAGTCATGCTTAAAATTTCAAATGGCATATTTCGCCTAAGTCCTTAATTTGAATTTCCGATTTTAATATTAATTTAGAGTTTGCATTAAGGAATGAATCTTTTAAGTATGATTAAATTAAAAAATAAATATTGATCTATGATTGTGTTTCGAAATAACAACTGGTCTGAATTTGGTTGTGAATTGTTCAGGCTTTAATTGCCGGAAGTGCTGGATGGTTGCTCTATGGCACTTATACTTACAACCAACGTGTAGATAACGCACGCTATGCAAACAATCGCACAGATATAGTGAATGTTGATGCCGCTCACTGCAATATGTAGAAAGAAGTCAATACAAGCTCTTACGACTTAGAATAATTGTACAATTGACGGTAGTTTTTTATACAAACCTTGATTGAATGCAATTGCTGGAACGTATATTATAATCGGTAGAAATAAAACCTGCAAGTGTAATAAAAATATTTTCATTTTATAATGATTTTAGAATAATCAACTTACCTCATCCATTACAAACATGAATGAAGCAGCGCTTCGTATGTGCGAATTAAAGCGCATTTCCAAGTACTGAAATAGAGAAAACGGTTCTTGTTAAAATGAACAAGTAAAAACTTATAGTAGGTCCTACCGAATATTATAAATGCACCGCATTGTTTAATAACACATGATTTTTTAAAATATCATTTTATCAAAAAAAAAAAAGATTAAAAACTTTTAAATCTTGAACCACCTTAATTCTATGAATCATGAACCAACCTAATTATATTACTAAATGTACTTATTTTAGAACGTTTGTGTACCAAAATAACCAATAAAGTTATGAGGGCTTAATTTCAGCATATAATAACATAAATGGACCACCCTAATCTTTTCAAAATTTAACCAGTTATTTCAGTGAAAAACTTATCGTATAATTAAAAACAATCGGTTAACATCGGTATACAATATGTTGGTTTCAATTAAGCAATTTCTACTGTAAATTAACTGACTTCAGCACGATGACATTTGCAAAGTAGAGAAATCTAAAAACACGAGCGACTGCGTTCTACAACTAAAACATTTTTCTATTAACTGGCAATAGCTGCAAACGGTTTAAACTAATCGAATTGTTAAAACAGACCAATACCTTATAATACTCGGCATTGCCCGTGTTTTGCTTTGAATAGAAATGTGTGTATAAAAATTAGTTAGCTGGACGTTAAGTGGATCCAACCATGTCATGGATGGGAGGCGGGAGTAATTTTGGACCGATCTTACTCATCTTTGAACTTAATCTCCGCTTAAAGATAAGGCTCATAGGATCATCATTTCATTTCGATATCTCTTAAAATACAGCTGTAGTCGCTGGGACGGACAACGGCAGAAGGACGAACATCGTTAAATCGATTCTGAATTCGCCGCTGATCATTTATATAATTTTTAATTGTCATACCTACTATCTTATGGGCGTTACAAATGGAAGAACAAACTCAATATACTTGGATACGTGTTTGAAAGTTCCAAAGGGTATAAATATATTTAATGAACTTTTTTAATTTTTAATAATTATCAAATAAATGCAAAAAAAGGAAAAAAATGGTTAATGTCAGAGCTGGGCATGAACTTGTTAAAAACTTAAAAATTAATTAACGAAGTTAAATTGTTTGCTAATTTTTAACTTTCCCATACATTTCAAAAACCACTAAAAAGCTAATTAATTTTTCCGTTAATTCAAGTTAGTTAAATATAAATAACAAAAAATTAAAAATTAAGATTTGAATTAGGGCAAATCAAGTGATTTGCTGACCGAAAATGAAGGCAGGCTTCTAGGATATAAATAATTAAAATTAGATAAAAACGAACTGAATCAAATATTTACGAATAACAATTAAATTTGCCCTTGCTTAATTACTTATTTTTTGATTTTGCTATAGAAATTTTAACTTGTACGATAAATTTTTATCGAAGTTAACTTTGCAACGAGATTAACGAAATCAACTCAACGAAGTTGAGTTTTGGTTAACTTTTATCGGATTAACAAAGTTAAATTCTTAATTAACGATGCCCACTTGGAGATTACGAATCGAAACGATTAATAAAATGCGTTTCTAAAACGAATTCGCAAATGATAACGTTAGAAAATCTCTAGAGTACATTCACTTACGAATTGTAATAACAATTATTAATAATTGTTGAACTTAAAGAGTTAATTTGTTTTGAAAAGTACTTTAAATAAACTTATAAAAAGTTTATTAGTTCATTTCAATCGTTTCTTTTTATTACATTTTTATACCATTTTCCACCAGCAAGCACGTATCGAAAGGTATATTGAGTTTGTTCTTCTATTTGTAACGCCCATAAGGAGGCGTGGTAGGTATGACAATATACATATATAAATAATCAGCATCGAATAATGGGTTGATTTAAAAATGATTCTTTTTTAAATTACTTTTACGATTCCATAACGAACGTGAATATCCTCCCGGCTTTTAAGCTTTTAATGAGATGTTTTTTTATCAATTATGGGCCAAAAAACCAAATCATGTTGTTCCTTAATTGATGTTTACTGACTGATAACAAAATTGTTGTATACTAAGCATGAATTTTATTATGGGTATAAAGGATGATTAGGTCTTGTACTAAAAAACTTTATGGAATCACAAGCAATTATTATTCCAAATTATTAAAACATCTTCGCGTATTTGACATAATACTTAAAAATTCATTTATTTAATGAGATTCAAGTTTGTAAAACAAAACTATAAGATTTATGATTTTTTGCATTTTTTTTAGTTAGAGAATAAAGAATTTATTATATTACAGCATATTTTTTATACATATGTCTCTATTATAAGCTCGCATATCAATGTCGATCGTATCGTTTGGATGAACGTACGATCATCCTTAAATCGAATCAAAATTCGACGATGATCATTTACATACGTTTATATAAATAGTCATATCTACCACACCTTCTATTGGGAGTTACAACTTAATATACCATAAGGTCCGTGCTTATGTTTGGTGAGGGGTATACAAATTTACATATAATACGATACATCAATTGAAAGCTTTTCTTAATTGTTTCATTTTAAATTTTAATTGTTTTGTTTAGTGTGTTCCATAACTTTTTTCGTCACATGTCAATCTTAGCATTCTAAAACAAAAATACAAACTCATATTTGAATATGTCCAAATGTACGACATACGATCGTTATTGATCGTTTGCCGGTAATTAAAATAATACAAGCAAGACAGTTTACTAGAAGTACGAGTATAGCGGCTACGACAATATTTATCAGTCTGAAGGCGCAAAGTCCATTTTGTGAAATCGAAATCGCGTTTGGGTCGTTTTGATCATTAAAGTGTTTATTCATTACTTACGAAAGCAACCAACAGATTGGGCTGCTTGTTGTTGTTGTTGTTGGGTTGTCAAACGGTTTAGTTGTTACTGCTTTCGTCTGACGGTTCTCATTCGTATAATCGTAATTATAGTTAGAACAATGCGTCTATAATATGAATTTTATTGCGTTTACCCTAGACTTTTATCGTTTTATTAATACACTTTTCTTAATGAAGTGTCATAAATCATAACCGGGTACCATAGCTTTACAAACAATTGGTAGTAGATGCAGATAATAACCATTCAAACATGCTACATACCTCATATGATGAGCCGACACGTAGCTTTGCAAAAACTGGCAAATAAATTGTTGCCACAACAATCGCCATGAAACAAATTGCAAATATAATGACCCAATATTCAGTGCCATAATTATAGATTTCTGATGGGGTTCCAAGTATGGTAACGCCTGATATGTAACTAACAAGAGCAGTGAGAGAGTAAGTTAGTGGAGGAAGACTTCTTAAACCAATGTATAACACTTACCTAGCAACCAGGCTCATAGCGACTGGAAAGACCTTCAGTTTGCGTGATCCCAAAAGATATTCATTCATTTTAGTCGATCCAAAATCGGTGGGTGGTTTCCGATCTTCAGTGTCTATTGAAATGACCGATACTGCAGCGTTGAGTTTTCGTGGTCTAAGCGATTGCAATTAAAATGAAATTTTAAAACATTTCATAGTATCTATATTATTAAATCATCAGAATTAGGTTGAATGAAATACAGTTTTTATCTGAGGCGTATGAGGTATAGTGGCGGATATTTCTTACAAATACATTTTGGTAATATAAATTGTTTGCCCTTAAAGTTATTAAATTAAATGAATAATAATGGGTACTTACTTGTAGTAACCAAAGTAAATTCCAGTTCCTGTTGAAATAAGGATCATCGCTCCAAAGACACAATAGTCAGCGATAGAAAAGTGAAATTGTTTAAATTCCACAAATCCCTTGGACTTTAAAAAAATAAAGATTAGTTCAGAATAAGTTTCATAATAAAATATAGATTCATTAGTACTTAAATAGGAAATAGGATAATATATAATATATATAATAAAAAGGAAAATACGTGCAAGCACGTACCGAAGATTACTTTGAGTTTGTTCTTCCATTTGTAACGTCCAAAAGGGGTCATGGCATAATTTTGTGTACTGTTTTTTATGAGTTTGTATGAGAGAGAGGAGCAGTTTTCATCAGATCACGCCTATTTTGTATGATACTAATCAAAAAAAGAATTTGAACAGGTTATCTATACTGGAATTATTATTTTTTCCTTATAAAAAGAGGGAGTTTGTATGGTAAAGGAAGTAGTTTTGGTTCGATCTTGCTTATTTTAGGATAAACCTTCGCTTGGAGAATAGGACCTCACAAACTCGATATCTCCTAAACTACAAACATCGATTCAGGATACGACGCTGATTATTTTTATATATTATATATTGTCATACCTCCCACGTCTCCAGGCCTTAGCTTCGGCATAGCTAAAGATAATTCTCCTACTAGTTACTATTGGAAACATTTTCGAAAAACCTACTCCAAAAAAAAGCTGTCTAAAAGAGATAAATTTCACTTAACCCATTTACAAAGATTTTATAGACACTTAACTTTGGAGGAAACTTTAACTTAAATTAGTTTATTTTATTTATGAATAAGGGAGTCAAAATTTAATATAAGAGGTTCTTTTCATATGTACAATAAATTTAATTTCAGTATATTCAACAATGTCTAAAAAGTAATAAAATAATGAATTTTTTTTATCAGTTTTGCAATAAAATTCTTATCAATCATATACAAGTAATTACCCTTTAAATTTACAAGTAACTCGCATGTTAGTTTATCAGGTAAATTTGTTTCTTTTAATTGTTAAGAATATGAATGACAACGACTTTTTAATCAAAATTCAACACGAGGGAAGGAGTTAGCAGTTGTAAAAAATTACATTCTGATCGGATCGCAGGTTTGGGCATCTAAAGTCCTATTAAATTTCAAATCTGACCAAATATTTCCATCACAATGAATCTCGACAAAAAGTCTTATAAAATTTTTCCTTTCGTCTTTCTGATCTTAGTGAGATTTTAAGTTTCTCAAGCTTCTTTATTTAGTATTTTTGTAATTATAAAATTTAATAACCAACATTTTTACTACGTTAAATAAAATTATTTATTTTGTTTTGGGTTCACTCTCTATGAACGAGTTATAAACTTTATTTTTTTATACGTTGCAAGTATTGAAAATTCAACCATCATTGAACAAGTTTTATAAACTTCTAGCGACTGTCCGGCATAAGTTGCAATGCCATTTAAAAAAAATGATAGCCCAACTTCCCGGTAGTCCCATTAGTAACGGAACTTCCCGGTACTCCCGTTATAGCGATTCTGAGTTACGGTGGTGAAATTATCGGCATACAATCTCAGAAACAAAATCTCCAATTTTTAGGAGCAATAGTAGCAATGTCATCCTATATTTTCACTTAATTAAACAAATTGTGTTCATAATGAGTGGGCGTGGTAGATTTATCCTGTTATTCTTCCCGGTGCATCCCGTTACATGTTTTCTATATAGCGCATCAAGTTCCTGAGCAATGATGGTAGGCGTAAAATTGATCCAAAATTTTTTTTAAAGTGGTCGTTAAATTTATTTAACCACGCCCATTTTTGGTGAAGTTATATAGTTATACAACCTTAGATACCTTAGATACCAAATTTCAGATTTTTAGAATAAATACTAGCCATGTAATCGCATATTTTCCTTTTTTTCAAAGTGGGCGTTAAATTGATCCAACCTCGTCCATCATCATTTTTTTCAGATACCCAATTTTTTAGGGGCAATATTAGCGAAATAATCGAATATTTTAACATAGTTTTACAAATTGTGGGCGTAATAGGTGGGTGTGGCCAAATTTTCTTTGCCCTAAACATAAGTTAGCGTGAGCACAGCAACTCCCCAAAATTTCATCACAATCGGATGAATGGTTTAGACGCCCATTTGGCACAAAGATAGAAAGAAAGAAATAAAGAAAGGAAGAAAGGAAGAAAGATAGAAAGATAGAAAGAAAGAAGAATTATTTTTTATATATATAGATTAACTCAGATAATAAAAAAAAAAAAGCCACAACTCTTTATTCCATTAAAAAAATACAAATTTTGAGTTATTACATTTATGTCGCAAATTTATTGATCAATTATTAAGTTCGCATAACATATCTTCCATTTGTAACGCCCATAAGGACGCATGATCGGTATGACAGTAACGTTTGTATATACAATATGTAAATGATCAGCGTCGAATTTCGAGCCATTTTAACCATGTCCGTCTCTGCGGTTAAAGCCGTAGTTTATGAGATATCGAATGGTAATTCGCTATGTGAGCTTCTATTATCCAAGCGAAGGAAGTTTTTAAAATGAACAAGATCGGACCCTCCTATACAAACTTCTTCTTTATATGCGGAAAAAAGTAAGTGTTGATAACCAGTTTAAAATCAAGTATTTGACATTTAAGTAGCCACACGAAACTGCTGACACAAAATGGGCTAAATCGAATATGAACAACGCCCCCTTATAATAGTCATACAGCACTAATGTGCACATTTGATGTCTCTAAAATGGCAAAGGGTATTGAGCTTTGCCATAGCTGATTTAGTAATAGGTTTCAAAAAGAATCCGATTTAGAAACAAATATTTACAGTTAAGATTCTTCGGGGTCCAAAAAATTTTTCAAAATAATATTTATTTGATTTAATACATTTTTTACTTTTTTTATCTAATTCAAGTAAATTTGGAAGCCGATAAAAATGAGGTATGTCAATTTTGTGATTTTTAATTAAGTTCGCTACTTTTAGACCAAATAAAAAAAATATATGTATACATATATTTATTTCTAAAGGAACTAGAAATGCCCAATAAGAATGAGAAGAAAAAACCAAACATAAATAGTTGAATTCTTGGCCTAAGTAAAGCATGCTCTGTTAACTCCAATTTTAATTTTTCTTTAAACAGACATATAGTCTTGAGAGATGAATTGTTTAAAAAAATGTTAGGACGGGCGTTGCATAGGGGGCGATAAAGCTTTAAAGTTGAAATAACTTTTTTTTTTATTTGAAATACCAGCCGAGTTTTAAACGGATCAGTATAATTGAGGTGATGAATGAAAGATATTAAAGAGTTATTTAGAACCTCATATAATTTTTTGTGATCTCTTGAAAACTGTAGGGTAATTAAAGTTGATTCGGGCTTTGACTTAATGCGCTACTTATATACATATATATAGAGAAAAACTTACATATGTATATAATTTGGAGTATTTACAAAAAATCATAATTCAGTGTATTTTTTATGAATGGGGGCACACTCAAATGGTATTAGAAGCAAGTAATTAAGTTAAAATTCTAATTTACCGCAGAAATGAGAAGATAGCCAGACATATGGTATACCAAAATAAAAGGTAATTGATGAAGCTTTTACCCTATTCTATTAAAATCTGGTCGTAACAACGTTTACGTGTGTACGTTTGCCATAGGTTTATTCCAAGCTAAATTCAATATTCAACTGAAGTTGGATTAGGTTCACAATTTTATTATCAGACTTTAGACCACACGTGAAGTACCTAAGGCCAAGATAACAAAGTTGAACAACTTTCACTGGATTTTTAACATTTTATATTAGCATCATCGACTGAACGACGGGGCTTGTGATTAAACCAAAGCGTTTATTTTTTTAAATCTTTTTTTGAGATTTGCGCATTGGTTTTGCGCAAATGCAAATGGTAATAAAATGTGTACAACTTTAGATGACAATGACATTTTAGCGTGAAATGTTGGTTGCAATTTTGAGGAAATAAAAAACAATTATTAGTGCTTATGTAAAAACGCCGACAAGAGAGGTGTTATCGTCACGCGAACTTTGGGAGCATTTTTTTTACCTCATCTGCCATGTTTGCTTCTTATAGTACTTAGTGAGAGACGACACGACGGCAATAGCAACAGCAACAGCAGCAGCAGCAACAAATGACAGCGACGAAGAACCGCAACGAAAAAGGTTTACACAACGCTACGAACCGTATGTTCCGATGTTTCTCTTCCGACGACCGACACTGTTGTAAACGTCAGAATGAATGCGCGCCGAGCAATTTATTGAAATATACGTGAATTTGTCCGATAAAACGATAAATTGAAGTATACAAAATCAATTTACAATTAAAATAACAAACAGCACGATTGACTTTTTTTGTATTTATTTCTTTTTCTTCAACAAAACACACACACAACACAGTGGGACGTTTTTCGTCTCGGCATTCAGAAAAATAATAATAGAAATTAATTTGGAATTGTGGTTGTTCGATTGCGACGTAAAGAAAGTGGCATGCAAACCAAAATGAAAGCGAAAATAAATTCTATATACAACACATAAGCCACATAAGACAAAGTGTGCGCTAAACGCCCAACAACAACCGCACAACGGCACTATCCAAGAACCACTGAGTAAGCAAACAGGCAAACGAGAGCGGTGCGAAGACGCACAAACGCACACCGAAAGCTTTTGGACATATACGATAAATCCCACCGCATTAGAGCTTTTCTCATTTGGACTGCACTCACACGTCTTCTGTCGTCACGCCTGCAATAATTGCGGTTAGTAAATGGAAATGATTTCTGGGCTGTGGCATTAATCGAATAATCTAAATCACAAATCAAGTCTTTTACATATATTTTATTGATATCACCATTGATAGTATTTTTATTTTACGGATTGATGAACAGCATTTCATAGATAAATTCTCTTAACCTATTATTGTTTATATTCTCTCTAAAAGAATGTGTTTTTTTTAATTACTCTTCCTCATTAATTCTAGATAAAAAGTAGTTTTTGGAAATTCTTCGCAGAACACTCAATCGGGAATCCGATACTTATATTATCAATCTAAAACCCAGTACAAGCGCTGTAAAATAGCTCAAATACGGCTCGCCCAGCTCAACAAGTGGGTTGAGCTAGCTGAAATGCGAGCACTGCTGAAATTAACAACAAGCTCAACCTTCGAGCTATCTCAATCTAATTGATTCTTTGAGTAAACTCACAACTGGCAAAGAAGTGCCCAAGAAATGACATTACGACCGTGTCATGTATCGACCACGAACAAAAATACCGGTCTGCTATTCTACACAGATAATAAATACTACTATGAAGCTACTTTCAAATATCATAATTTAATTTGTTTTTTAGTTTGTCTTTATTTGTCTGATAATATACTAAATTATAAAATATAATAATTAAAGAAGTATACTTTAAAATAAAAAAACTATATGGAATACAAGATGACACTTGTATTTAGAACGTAGAGGCGATGCTAACATTTCAAACATTACCCAACGCTGCACAATGTTACTCAACTTCTGCATCTGGTACAAATTTAGAAAACAAATGTATTGAAAATGATAACCATCTAAAAAATTCATAAATTTTTTTGCAAATGGAGTATAAACTTTTAAAAATTAATTTTAAAATTGTTAAATATCTTTCATGTCCTTTTTTTGTAATCAATTTGTTTGGCATAGCCCTTGCTGATGAGAATCCGTGGCACATCGGCATACTCGTCATCGATGATGCGTATCATCAGTTCTTTTTCGTTGCGCTGCAGTATTTTGATGGCAAAGCTCTGATTTAGAATGATCACGACGAGTTCTTGCAGCGCCTGATAACGGCGAATGTCATCGTTACCCGTAATGTCGATAACGTCGGCCAGACGGCAACGCATTGCTCGATGCGGTTCCTCAGCCTGCATGAGAGTACATTTTGCCAAACAACTTAGCGGCACGATCTCCATATTACCAAAGTCCACGAAAATTACCTAAAAATATGAGTTCAAATGTTATTGATTAATTTAAATAGGTCACTTTAAGAAAAATCCTCTTTAAGCATTGTTGTCACTTTCAAGACAAATTAATTATAAATAAGAGATTAATTTTTAATAAGGGGATAATCTTTTGTTCCAATATAAAACTGAGTATGACTTATGTAATATTTCTAAAACACTTAAATGCTAAATTCAAAAGACAGCCAATACAAATTACCTAATATATTATAATACGTGTATATTAGTAACCTAATACACATGCAACTGTTATATCGTTCCAGGAGCGGTGTAAAAAAAGTGATGTTCTTTATGAATGTTTATATTTAAAATACTTTCGGATTACCAAGTTTCAGTAAATCTGTTATGCTTCGACTTTGGCAACTCAAACTCAATGCTCTTGAAAAGACTAAATATGTACCTGATTAACACAACATAACAGTTTCAATGATGTTAATCGTACCACGTAAACAAATAAGTTTTTTCGATCAATAAAGTTTAACAAAAGTATTAAATGAGCCCACATAACAAATTTCAGCTCGATAGCTCTTAAACTGCGGCTCAATATACTCTTCGGTATGTGCCTTACACTTGGCAAAGAGTATAAAAATCATGATATTTTATTGTTGCATTATTTTTTTAATACAGGTTTGAAATACGAATTTTAATATTAGTATTCGGACTTAACTAGAATTTAAATACCCATATCATAACTTACATTGTTTTTGCTTTAAATATATAGTTATAATTTATTAAATTATTTTTGGAACAACCCTTTCATGTTTTTCACTTACCTTAAAGATTTGCTTCTCATCGTCAATTTCTTTTACTTGAGCACGATACCAGAATTCATCTTTAATATATTGCGCCAACACCAGATCGTTCAAATGCGGTGGCAGCATTAGTTTCTGTTGCGGTGGCAGTTCGTTATCATTCCAAAAGAGTGGCGTTCGAAAGTCTTTAGCAGTATTTTCGATTTGCCCATAGAAGCAATCAACCCCGGCAACGTGCGTCACCGTTACCATAACAATGGAATCATCATCCGCATGCAAATTCAGTTTTATTGTCGGATCGGATTGCATTATCATAGTTCTTTTTTCTTCGATGTTAGATGACGCTGAAGCTAACGATTTTATATGTAAAGAAGACGGACCATCGGTCTCCTTAAAACTCTCGAATTCAATTGCAGAGGAATTCTCGTAAAACTTTGTTTCAGACTTGATCTTCCAATTGTTTGCCTCAGAAATTGCTAACGCCGATAGAGGTATAGCAGCATCATCGTCTTTGGCATATGTCGTAAGGTCCTCATCCGATGAACTAAGAAATGGATTAACTTCGGCTTTTGCGATTTTTTGTGAACTCTTAAAATAAAAATGAATACTTTAAAACTATGGGATTGAATAGAGAAGAAAGACTATATTATCGAAAAATGTTCACATATTTTCACAAGATAATTGTTATTCTGAGTTTTGAGAAATTAGTAAGTCGGTAATTTTTACTTGTGGAATTTAAAAAGTTATTAGTCGGTGATATTACTTTAAACTAGTAAGAAACTTATCTTCGGCAATGCCAATTTATTTTAATTAATTTTATGGGAGAGTAGTTTTTTTGTGAGCAGTTTCATGATACTACTTAAATGTTATATACCGAATTTGAACTGATTATCTATACTAGAACTATTCTAATTTTTTTTTCTTATAAAGAGGGGGAATTTGTATGGGATGGGCGAGTAGCTTTGGTCCGATCTTGCTCATCTTAGATATATAACCTTCGACTGCAGAATGGGATCTCACATACCTTTCGGTACGTTGTTGCACATTGCAAAGCGTATAAAAAAAATTTAAATGAATCAGCATTAATAACAAATAATTAAGAAAATCATCGAGTTGATAAGGCCCTCTTCATCAATAAGCAGTTACATCATTCCTTCTCCCTCTTTCCATTTACTACAGGGTTACATAATTTGAAAGACAAGTAAATTTTAAAAATTTAAAAAAAGTTAACAAACAAAACTATTAAGACGATTGATTGATGTGTATATTTGGCTTAATTTATTTTAAATGCGAATAAAAAGCAATTATTATTGTGTACTTTAGACATTCAGTTGAGTAATTTTCAACTTGCTCAGGGTTATTTATTATTATAGATATTGTTAAATTATCATTTACATTTAAATAAAATATTGCAAAACGGCTGAACCGATATTTTTAAACTTGAAAATCTTGATGGGTCCGAAAGGAAGAATAGGCTTAATTAAATCTTCCATGCCCCCGAACTACCTTCGCAAAAAGTAAACATTTGTGATTATTTCCCTATTACTCAGAAAAATCACAAATTTGGTATCAGACTTAGTATGGCTACTGACGACAACCTTACACAAAGTTGGGCGTGATTGGAACAATTTAACTCCCACCGTATATGAGGATAAAATGTGATGTGGGGTATGGTGACGAAATCTACCAGCATTAAAAAAGTGGTCATGGTCAGATCAATTTAACTTCCACCGCCATATCTCAGGAACGTGATATTCTACTATGATAAAACTTAGTATGGAAGTGTATAGTGACAAAATATACCATCTCACAAAAATTACACGTAGTTTGTTCAATTTAACGCCCACCGCTGTAACTCACAAACATGAAGCTCTATAATGATTCAATTTAGAGAGGTGTATCATCTCACAACAAGTGGGACATCGATTTAAGCTATGGTTTGTAATTTTATCGTAAACATTAAAAAAGTTAACTTTTTCCAAACCAAAACGATCGAATTGAAATCATTTTGTATGTAGTTGTATGTAGTTATATTAAAAAAACATATAACAACTTCAATTACCTAAGGGTTGAAAGTGGCTTAAAATTATCACGTATAAAATTTGTTTATACTTTACCAGAAATGTTTTCAGCTTTTCCGCCGGGTGATTCTCAAACAGACGCACATGCAGCACTGCGCCCAACTTTCGAATAACCAAAAAAGTTACGCGTTTAAATTCGTTACGATCCAACACCGAAGCCAAATACGGCAAATCATCATCGTGCGAGTTCGGAGGATCGTTTAGGCCGAGCAGAACGCATTTTATCGCCTGTGCGGGCACGCGTTGATAGCGCAGCGGCACATAAAACAGTTCACAATGATCGCCCAACGAAACAACCTCACCGAAATCTATAAGGAGAGCACGATGTGTACCGCTTTCGCCTGTCATTTGAGGCTTCATAACGGCGCGCATGATGCTTTCGTTGTTGATTGAAATACCAAAAATTTCATCTGCAGGTGGTGGTAGCGTTGCATAGCGTCGTAGGTGCAGCATATTGCTTAGATCGAGCAGATCATTGTTGTTCATTTGGCAAACGTAAAATACAAGATTCTTGTGGTCCTCAATAAAAGTAATAGAAGCGGCGAATTCACAACCCTCGCAAAATCCCGAGAGATCCTTAGTTGCTAAAATGCGACGCGATAAGGACGAAGGCGAACACAAAGGGGTCGTCGGAGTTAAAGGCGGCGATCCATTAGCTCCAGCTGGATTAGGCTCTGACGACGTAGATGCAAAATGAACTTTGCGCACCGATAAAGTTGTCGACGTGGAAGAGGATGACGAAGTAGTTTTAATATTACTTTCAGAGGCTAATGCAACTAAAACATCCGTTGATGCTGTATCAATGGCGTTATGATGCAACATGAAATCTCCAGACGCTAAATCCGCATTGTAAGTTGCGGCTCCCTTATTTTGCAAGACGCTATTCCACTGTACAAAATCTTTAAAGCTACCGGGCAGCTCACGCTTGCTACCGCCACTCAAAACCTTATCGAGGCGATTTAGTTGTAGGTACATGTTGAATTTGCGCGCTAAACCAACCACTGCACTCAATTGCGACATGTAACCATCAAAGGCCATGAGCGCAAAAGGATTATCGGCGACCCCACCATTTACAAAAGAACTATTTTCGTTTTGATATCCACTGACGTCAACAATTATTCGGCGCCAACGTGCAGATTCATGTAGAAAACTTGAAAGATTTTTTTGGAGCAACTCGATCTCTTGCTGACACATCGAGTGCATCACTTCCATATGATTCGCTTTGCTTGCCATTATAAAAAGTGTATAATTTGTTATTAATTTAAGTTTTATTCCCTTGACTCAACAAAAATCACAAATTGTACTGTTTAAAAAGTCATTCCCGTTATTTCTAAGTTTCGTATGCAGAAGGTGGCAGCACTGCAGACATTTTAAATTTTTTTAGCAGGGACAGTAACAATTATAAATTTGAATTAAAAAATTAAGACCGCTCCGTTTTCGATTGCAGAGCCTATTTTATTCTAAACTAGCGAATGCCCGGCATGCGTTGCAATGCCACTTAAAATTTTTTTTAGCAAAACTTCCCGGTACTCCTCGTTAGTGGAACTTTCCGGTTCTCACTGTTATAGCGATTCTGAGTTACAGCGGTGAAATTATCGGCATACAAACTCAGAAACAAAATCTCAAATTTTTAGGAGCAATATTAGCAATGTCATCGTATATTTTCACTTAATTAAAGGAGTGAAATTGACCCACCCTTTCTTTGAAAGTGGGCGTTAAATTGATCCAACCTCACCCATTTTTGGTGAAGTTGTCGACAGTGTTTATACAAACTCAGATACCAAATTTCAGATTTTTAGGGGCAATATTAGCGAAATAATCGAATATTTTTACTTAGTTTTACAAATTGTGGGCGTAATAGGTGGACGTGGCAAAATTGTCTTTTCCCTAAACCTAAGTTGGCGTGAGCACAGCAATTCCCCAAAATTTCATCACAATCGGATGAAAGAATAGAAAGAAAGATAGAAAGAATTCATTTTTATATATATAGATGATTATTTGACACAGCGACATCAAGACGTTTGTCTCTTAAAATAATTTATTCCTAGTAAATTTTAAAAACTCTGCAATGAATAGTACTAAAAACCCATTCAAACTGCCCATTTCCATGCGAAAAAAATAAAGTTAAATTGCGATTATCATTTCAAATTCAATGTTTACCGTTTTAATGGTAACACACAACTACTGAACAAAATGGGCGTGTTCGGATAAAACCATGCCCACCTCCCATACAAGCTACCCTTTTTGCGAATAAAAAAAATAAAAATAGTTTACATTGTAACTCAAATTCAGTATGTAACACCTTGGGTGTAACACAAAACTACTATAACAAAAGGGGCGTGATCCGATAAGCCCACTTATAACAGACATGTAGCACTTATGTGCTAAATGAAGCACATTTTTTTGAGTCACTGAAATGATTCTATTTTAATTTTTTCATGTTTATTATTTAATTCAATTGTAGTAATTATTTTCGATACATTTCCCACAGTAAGTTCGATAGCAAAACGATAGTGAGACGATACCGACTCCACTTCCTTCTCATACCTCACAGACGTGAGTACTACTCCACTAACTAAAACGATTGGTACAAGGAGAAGGTAATACAAATTCATCCGACAGAATCTTTCGCACCTCAACAAAACGTTGTTGCAGAACCTTCAAACAGGACATTGGTCAAGAAGATAAGATCAATGCTCATAGAATTTAAAGTTCCAACATAAATGTGGTTTAGAGTAGCTTATCTTTTAAATCGATGACGTACAAAGTCTATAGAAGGTCTTATTCCCTAAAAAAATTAAATTTATTTAATAAAATAAAATTAAAGTGAATTCCCAATTTACGCCAAAGAACATATCTTGACGAAAATTTTCATTTTTATTTTGTTGTACGAAAGAGAAAATTGATCGTTCAATAAATAATAAGATTTGTCAATTTAAGTTAAACAAATGTTCGTAAAAATGTATTTTTCTGTTGTAAAGTTGACTTTTATTGGGATTAATCGTCAAATGGAACAACAGTGTTCTGAAGTAGTTAAAAATTGTAATTAAAAGCGCAAATCGTCGACGCAAATGACATGATAATTTATCGTCCCTCAACTGCAAATATAAATAAAATCAGTTTAAAAATCATGAAGCAGATTAAATCAACCGAAACTTACTGTAAGATGACAAATCAATTTCGTCGGGCAATTCAGTAATGTTGACATCGAAGCGATCTTGCACTTCGTTTAGGATCTTTGCATCCGCCTCGTCCGACACAAAAGTGATAGCCAAACCTTTAGTACCGAATCGACCTGCACGTGCGACACGATGCAAGTAAGTGTCTGAATCCTCGGGCATGTCGTAGTTAAATACAATGTTGACGCGCTCTATGTCCATGCCGCGGCCAAAGAGATTAGTCGCGACTAGAATGCGTTTCTGGAAATCCTTAAATTGCTGATAGCGATTGAGGCGCTCCTCCTGCGTCATTCCACGATGAATGCCAATAGCGGGAAAATTCTGCTCTGTGAGGAGCTGAGCCAAAGCCATGCAGCGCTGAACGGACTTGACGAAAATGACAACCTGTGACAAAGCAAGTAGAGCAAAAAATTAACAATATTTACAGTTCATATAAAATTTAGTTAAATATATCAAATTTAGCATGTTTTAAAAAGAAAACAAAAATAGTTAATAAATTTAAAAAGAATATCAACAAAGAGAAAAAAAAATGTTAATGAAATTTGAGAGCATTTTTAACATAATTCAGAAAAACATTTTTTTAATTTTCTGTATTAGCAGAACATTTTTCCAATACTCCATTCTAGTCTAAGAATATGAAATTGGTACATACTTGGTTGAATTCGAGCACGTCTAGCAACTCAAACAGTTTCTTGTTCTTCTCGTTTTCCTTAAGCTTGACGTAGTGCTGCTGCAGGCCATGTAATGTGAGTTTGGCCTCATCATCGACATAAACTTCCATAGGCTAAAAATTACAATCGAAAAGAAAGAATGATTTACATAAATACTTAAATCTACGCTGTAGTCTTGTCGAAGTAAATTTCGATGATGACGATTGCTATGTGTATCGTTAGCCTACAAAAATTTCTTGGTGTCAAACCAATAGCAAGCAAATATTAAATGCAATCGCAAATTGCTTCTTAAACTAGATTTTTACATACGGCCACACTACCACCAGTGATAATGAAACGGTCGTTGCCGCCGCAACCGGCAGGAGGGACAGTTGGGACATGGGATGATTGCATTATCCATTCGTCAAGGTGCAGTTCTCAGGCAAAAGTATGGATGACGTGACGTAATGCTCCAAATCTGAGGTAGAAAATAGTGTCGAGGAACACATATTTCTTTACATGACATCAGTTTGATTTATTTGGTATGGTACCAATAAAATAACAGAAGCGCGAGTTGGAACAATTAATGTTGTTTTAAACGAGTTTTATAAGATTTTGATTTTAAATCTGTGTGATTTGTGTTTATAACGGGATTTCTGAGTTATATTATGTCCCGAGTTTTGTTAACGTCTGAATGCGTTCCTTCTGTTTATTCTGCAATTGCATTTTGTTTTTATTAAAACCATTTAAAATAGATTTGTTATTAATCTTTTTTCAAGTTATACGTTGCGGTCTTCTGTTTTTTTTATAATTAAAGTGTTTTAGTTTGGATGATTTATTTTTGTTAAGTAGTAGTTCTGGTGGTGAATTATTGGTGCCATGTTGCGGCAGAAGCGTTGAAATTGAGATATAGCTTAACGGAATAATAAGTAGCAGAACAAGTAGTAGAATGGTATTAGGCACGGTGATATTTACATCTTGCATGAATTTTTTGCAAACCGGGCGAATTTCTTTGCTAAGTGTCGCCGAAAACATCATAACTTGTTTTCCGTGCGGTGTACTGCGAAAGATTTCCTGAACATCGCGACGCATATCTATCAACAAAACCAATAAAATACATTTATTTTCAATATTATTTACACTGATATACTAACAAAAACAAGCTTACCAAGTTGTTCCAACATTTTGTCACACTCATCAAGAATAAAATGCTTTAAATGCTTCAAATTAAGTTTTTTATTGCGGATCAGCGCTAAAATACGCCCCGGAGTACCAACAACAATGTGCGGATTGACATTTTTCAATGTATCCTCGTCTTTTTGAATGGCCAAACCACCAAAGAAAACGCCAACCTTTAATAAAAAAATAGATGTTATACAACCAAGTCCAATATAATTCGCTTTTAAGAAAAATTACCTTAACCGAGGGCATGTACTTGGAGAAACGTTCGTACTCCTTGCTAATTTGGAATGCCAGCTCGCGTGTGTGACACATGACCAATACGTAAACCATATTTTCAGTTGGCTCCAGTTGTTGCAGCGTGGCAAGCACAAAGACAGCAGTTTTTCCCATACCAGATTTAGCCTGGCATAGAATGTCCATTCCCAGCACAGCCTGTGGAATGCACTCGTGCTGAACTACGATGATATAAATAAAATTTAATAAGAAAATTTGTTATTTTTGAACATTTTAATTACCTTCCGATGGATGCTCAAAACCACAATCAACAATAGCTCGCAATATTTCCGGTTTTAACAGAAAATCGCGAAAGCCTGAGCTGTGTATGGAGACGTATGTGCCTTTTACATCCTTCTTTGGTACTTCAGTCGCTTCAGCAACTGTGGTCTCGGTCTGCTCCTCATCCTCGTAGTCCAGAAGATCATCATTATCGGCCATTTTTTTTTAATTAACGCGTCAGAAATGTTTTGGAATTAGAAGTGCTATAAAATTAAAAACATTTTTTCACTTAAAATAAAAAACCTTATTTCACTTAAAATAGAAACAAAAAAACCGGCACAAGAGACGCCATTTTCTATTCGCAAATAACTAAAATTTGTTTTTACTTTATTTAAAAAGTTGCTTTATATTTTTCGATTTTATAATTAATTTAACTTATACATACACCCACCAGTATTTTTATATTTTCCACTGAATTATTTCACAATATCGCGCAGCAAAAAATGTTTTGAATCGCTCTTCCTCTTTTCTTATTATTTCTTTTTGGTAGAAATGGAAACGAAAGCTAAACGCAGTGTTGCCAGGTCATAAGAAACCGAGAGTAGTATGCAAGCTGTCAAATTATCGTATGTAGTAGTATAACATTTTCAAATTAAAATACAGGATCGTATATTTTAAAAATTTACTACGTTGTAATCGTTATGAAGAATATCAAATAAAACAAAATAAACTATGTCAGTTCATTAAAATTTGGAAATTAAAATAAAACTGTTTTAAAATTACATAAATTAAACTTTCCCATGTTTGCAGAAGAACATTACGATGCTTCACAGTATGAATATTAATTGTATGGTAATATTTCCCACTATAATTCAGTTATTTGCGTTTTGACATTTTATAAGTACTTACAGTTTCGAGCAATTTTGAATTATATATATTAAATAATTAAATACTAAATATGTAAAAATTTTCTTTTAATCTTTATTGTGTTACAAAATTTGTTTTCCATTTTCTTCAGAAGTCGTTGTATACAACTAAATTGCAGTATTTTATATATATTTGGAAAAAAAATAACCAAAAATTGAATTTCGATTGTCAACGACAATTCCATTACGATGTACAACTTATAACTACATTCTGTTAAGAGTGTATTCTTACTATTTAAATGTATTTTATTATATTGTAGTTGTTATCCAAAAATAATTTGTGTGAATTCGGTTTAAACACATTTCAAAGCATCGAAAAATAAAAAGCTTCAGTTTTTTTTTTATTATTACCACATTGAGGAACGTATAATACACTATAGTTTAAATGAAAGGTGATTGGTCCAACTATAAATTAACGGAATCTATATTATATCAAAAAGTTCATCTATTTTTTTAAATACGTTTCTTCAAAATTTTTTATGATATTGCAAAAAGTGCTATGATAGATTGAATCATATGAAAGATGAGGTTACCTTGACCTTACCAAAATTTTGTTTTTCAATATTAGTATTTTAAAAGGGTTAACGTAACCAATTAAAGTGTCAATGGTTTTCTTTTAACAAATGAATAATAAATATGTATGATCCATCCAATTTATTTCAACATATTATTAAAATTTAATCAGTTGCTCTCAAGCATTACAGAATGAGTTTAAGTCATGAAATATTGGATTGCAATCTTTCTCTCGCTATCGTGTTCAAAAGATATGATGACAGACATACGGGCATAGCTAGATCAACTCAGTTTTCGATTCAGATGAAGAATATATGTATATGTCTATATATATTTTTAATTTTACTTTCAAAATTTTTTTTAATTAGTTAGAAAATAAAAACTTTTAATATTTTAATTTACTTTCTCAAATACTAAAAATTAAAAAAAATGTAATTTGTACTAGGGAGATATTAAAAAAAGGCTGTAATTTTACCCAAAAGAAATTTTTTGAAATTGAAATTTTTTTATTGAGACTTTTCGTTCAATTACATTTTTGTTTAAAGTTTACCCAAAAGAAAGTAATTTACATTTATAACTGTTAATATGGCAACACTGTGTATGAACTAGCTCTGATTTCCAATACGACAAATTTCGGTAGGTTCCGTAGTTGCTGCGGGTACGACAACATCAGAAACTCTCGTAAATTTTTTGTTGAACTTTTGTTAAGAAGCTAAAAACAAAGAATTCTTAACAATTATGGACAAATCGGACCAGTTAGATAGTACGACGACAGCACACGTCAATGACAAAGTAGCATCGAAGAACGCATCGACAAACTCGCTTGACAGTTCGATTGGATCCAAACAGGATACGACTGGCGGTGCAGGCGGTTCGCGTGACACGCCCTTTAACTATCTAGATGGCGAGGAGGACCAGGATCAAAAAAACGATGTAACATACGTATGTCCGTATAGGGGTCCCGCCTTCGGTGCACTCACTATCACTAACTACCGACTGTACTTTCGGTCAGGTCCGCTGCTCGATCGTGAACCGCCCATTATCGTGGATGTGCCGCTGGGTGTAATCGCTCGTGTTGAGAAAATCGGTGGCGCAACCTCACGTGGCGAAAACTCGTATGGCATCGAAATCTTTTGCAAAGACATGCGCAACCTGCGCTTTGCTCACAAACAGCAAAATCATTCACGCCGCACTGTCTTCGAGAAGCTGCAGTCTTACGCTTTTCCGCTTTCTTACGCCGGAGGAAGGCTGTTTGCTTTTGCACATGCTGCATCGCCTGGAGTTGGTTCGGCTCAGACAACTGCCGAAAATGGCTGGGCAGTATATGAACCGCTCGCCGAGTTGCGTCGGCTGGGCGTGCCAAATGATATGTGGCGTGCCACAAAGTTGAATGAGGCATATGCTATCTGTGACAGTTATCCGGCGGTGTGGGCGGTGCCCAAAGCGGCTTCTGATGATTTCCTGCGACGCGTTGCGCAATTTCGATCGCGTTGTCGCCTGCCAGTGCTCTCATGGATGCATCCACGTTCACAGGTACTTGTAGTAGTTAACATTTGTTTGTGACGATAAGAAGACGTATATTTCTATTCAGGCAACAATTACACGCTGTTCGCAGCCTCTGGTTGGTGTTGGCGGCAAGCGTAATGCCGATGATGAGCTATATTTAAGCTACATAATGGAGGCCAACGCTCAATCCGACAAGTTGGCTATAATGGATGCTCGCCCCAGCGCTAATGCCATCGCCAACAAAGCCAAGGGCGGCGGCTACGAGTCCGAGGAGGCGTACAAGAATGTTGAAATCTATTTTCTGGATATTCATAACATTCACGTGATGCGCGAAAGTCTGCGCAAAGTGAAAGAAGCTTGCTACCCAACAATTGACGATTCGAAATGGCTTTCGGCAATCGATAGCAGTCTTTGGCTAAAGCACATTAAGTGTATACTGGCCGGTGCTGTACGCATTGTCGATAAAGTGGAAACGATGAGCACTTCAGTTGTGGTGCACTGTTCCGATGGTTGGGATCGCACGGCACAGCTAACGGCGTTAGCGATGTTGCTGCTCGATCCATATTATCGCACGCTTCGCGGTTTCGAAGTTCTTGTCGAAAAGGAATGGCTCTCTTTTGGTCATAAATTTCAGCAGCGCATTGGCCATGGCGATAATCGCCACTCTGACGCAGACCGTTCACCCGTTTTTCTGCAGTTTATCGATTGCGTGTGGCAGGTGGGTCAGCAGTTTCCCAACGCCTTCGAATTTAATGAACACTTCCTTATAACGATTATTGATCATCTCTATTCGTGCCGTTTTGGATCGTTTCTGTGCAACACGGAAGCAGAGCGCGTTGCAGAAGGTAAGATAATAAGTTAAACATAATAAACTGCCGATATTAAGAGAATATATTAAATAAGTTTATAGTGTAGCTTACTTAACTTCTCCATAAGTTAAAGTATTTTTAAAATATATAAAAAAATTAACATACTTATAAAACTAAATTTTCCAAAAACAGGTAATACTTTTTAAATCCAAAACCGATAAATCCAATTTTGTAAATTAAGTTGAGGATAGTTCCCAACTGACACCATACACAGAATTCTAAATGAAACTTCTAAGCTTTTAAAACTGAAAGATTTTATTTTCTTTGGAAAAAGTCTTTTCAAACAGGTTATTCCTAAAGCCTTAATGGACCTTAATATAAATTACAACTATTTTTAATACTTCAAAAATTGTTTTTAACATCAAAAACCAACCGATAAAAACAAATAGTTATTTGCAAACACCAACAAATTTATCCAAAATTTCTTTCGCAACATGTGAGCTTATTTAAAACGATATTTTTGTGCTGTTTTCACCATTTTATTTGACTTTACATGAATTTTCTTTAAGCATTAATTGAAATGTTAAAAAAACAAATTATAAATAATGTTTTTAATTCAATTTATAGATCTAAAACACAAGACGGTATCGCTTTGGTCGTACATCAATGCGTCGTTGGATCAGTATTTGAATCCGCTTTACCCATCCTTCTCGCACGGCGCACAAACTGTTCTTCGGCCAATTGCCAGCATGCGCATAGTTAAGCTGTGGAAGGGCCTCTACTGTCGTTGGAATCCGAGTATGCGTCCGCAAAACAAGATTTATCAACGGACACGAGAACTGCTCGCCATGCAGGAGCAACTAGTGAAACAAGTTAGCGAACAACGCCTGAAGGCCAATGCCCGTCAGCTGACGCAGACGTCGACGCGGCTGGCATCACCCATGCATTAGTATTCCCAACGGTTCATTTTGGTTTCATTGAGACTTTATTTGCAAATGTGCTGCGTTGATTCCATTTATGTAAAAATAATCGTTTAATTTTTTTCAATATTAGTATACATACATACATATACCATATTTAACTAATTTATACTTAACCAAATGTCAAATGTACATCAACTATTATATTTAAAGATTTTTTTATTTTAATATACAAATAAATAAATTTAGTAAAAATGAAAAACAGAAAACTATTTAGGGAATTATCGTCGACTATGCCGAAGCTCAAATACCTTCCGCCATTTCAATGACACCGAACAAATTTTCTTCTTGTAGCACATACAGTTGCGAGCAGAATAATAGCATTGCACTATATTAAACTACAGGGTGGCGCAAAATTAATCACCCTATTGGAAGATGCTCTCATTTTTGCAAATGGCCGCCAATGTCAAATCTGTTTTGACATTTGTGGACTAGACAGATACAGAATACAAGTGAATAAGCCATGGAGCGATACACTCCCCAAGAACGCGGAATAATTGTGTCTATTTTTTTGCGTAACAATTCGTCTGTGGTGTTGGCAATTTTCAACAAAACATACACTATTAAATATCTTAATCAAAAGTAATTTGAGTATTTTTATTATAAATTTGCTATGACAAATATCTATTTGCATCCAATAAATTATATTACAGTGGGTCATGGACCACATTGTTCGAATGATAGTCATGAATTGATTAAAAAGTTCATAAATGATGGAAAAATTTGAAAAGAAGTGCTGGAACTGCTGCTATTCAAAAATGATAGCCAATTCTTTAAAGTGCCAAAAACAAGGCTGAATAACGCGGGCGTAAAAAATTTTATCTACGATTCATGCAAGACTCATCACAAGGACCTAAAGAATAAAGAACAGCAACAAAAACGGAGATTAATGATGAATTAATATTGCTTTATGACTTCATACTGTAAGAAGATGTTTAAAAGAGAATAATTTCCACTTTTGAAGAAAATTCATGTAATGAAAATATTGAAGTTTGCAAATGATAACTTGGCATGGCCGCTTCAAAAGTAGAGAAACATTTTATGGACTGATGAAAGTAAAATTGTTCTTTATGGTGAAAGAGGATCAATACAGTATGTGAGACGACTACCTAATTCCGAAAACGATTCTAGGTACACAACAAAAATCCTCAAACATGGTGGATTGTATGATATGGGATGGGCATGTTTTTCTTACCAAGGCGTTGGTCCAATACGATTGATAGAACAAAAAATGGACCAACATTTGTATGTTAATATTTTAGAAGATAATATGCTGCATTATTCAGAATATGTGATGCCGTTAAAATGGTTGACTCTAAACATGCATATAGAGTTGCACGACTGTGATTTCAGGCTAAAGGATTTGAGGTTATGGTGTGGTCGGCGCAATCGCCTGACCTCAAACCCATTGATAACTTGTGGGCAGATTTAAAAATAACAGTTTGTAATGAAAAACCCAAAAATATACTAAATTGTGGGAAGTAGTCTAAAATGAATGGTACCATATTCCCTTGGGAAGATGTCAACGTCTGGTGGACTCGATGAAGATCAGATGCATTGCTGTTAAAAAAAATTTAGGTCATTGCATTAAATATTGCTATGTTCTTTACGAAGAAACAAGAACTATATTTATTTTTATCTCAAAACGAAATTGCACTATTTCATAAAATAATGGATTTAAAAAAAATAATAAGTAAACAAATCTACTTCATTTATAAAAGTTCATATCTAAGTTGTGTTAATTACTTTTTAAATAAAAATGGATTGAATCTGCGTACATACATCTTTTATTTGTATAATATATATCTTGCAATATACACTGCTATTATTTTGCTCGCAGCTGTACATATATGCTATCTTTTCCGATCACGCTCAATTTCAGAGAGTTATTTTATTACTAAAGCTTAAAATTTTGCATTTTAACTAGTTATACACACTGCAACTATTTTAATTGATTTTTGTTTGTCTTAAATAATGGGGAAGTTTGTATGGGAGGGGAAAGTAGAAGGGCGTGGCATATTTTGTTTAGCCTAGCAACTCCCTAAAATTTTATGGCAATCGGACAAATGGTTTAGACGTACATAGGGGACAATCAAAAATATATTTAAATAAAACATTCATTTCTATGTAAATACAAACCAAGCCCCCTTATGGGCGTTATAAATAGAAGAACACATTCAATATACCCTCTAATACGAATTTGTGCATGTCGAAGGGTATAAAAATAGTAAACATTTAAATATAACAAAATCAATTTAAAAATGGTTATGATAATTTAGGGATTAAAAAAAAATAATTTTATAAAAAAAAACATCACTAAATTAAGAGAAGCAAAAAAAAATTATATTTACAATAAAAATGTATTGTTATATCGCTGAGATTAAAGGACCCTTTAGAATTGAGGGTTGGCTGGTATTAAACCGAAGCATTCCGACAAAAGAACTTGTACGATTTTGAACTATCCGAATAATTCAAACGTAGAGAAAGACTCAAGAAAGATAAAGACATATGTAAGTATATATTCTTGATTAGAGAAAAAAAACTGAGTCAATCTAGCTATATCTGTCTGCCTATTTGTCATAATTTCTTGTTAACCTGATAGCGAGAGAACTGTTGGAGATATTATGCTGAAATGTTGTACACTGGTTTTTACATCGGTTTTTGTAGCCAATCCGCACATGACCATGCCCACTATTACAAAAAATACTGATTTCTTGTTAACACGATATCTTGAGAACCATTGGAGATATTTGTACAAAATTTTATGTTATGCTTGAGAATAAGTAATTAAATCTTGGAAACGATTTCGGTGGTCCATGTTTGTTATTTTTTTTATTATATATTAAAAAAAAGCTCTTAAAACTTTACTAAAACGATCTTTAATAAGTACAGCAATATAATTAGAGTGGTTGTTGTTTTAGATTTAAATCAACTCAGAATCCGAAGCTGATCATATATAAATATATATAGTCATCCCTACCACTCCTCTTTATGGCTAAGGGTATAACTAGCTACAAAGAAATTAAAATAACTACCCAACAAGAAAACAAATAAAAAAGAAAAGACAAGTCTTCAACGATTCGCAGATTGTCATAATTCAACATAATTCAGTGTTGTCCACTTTGAGCGATAGGGAACGGCACGGCATTTAACTTTGCCTGAGGCTGGACGCACTTAGTACGCTTATCAGATCCAAAAGGACAAACATACTTAAACACACACACATACACATACATGTACACTCGAAAGTTAACACATTAGGTTCATGGTTCAAAAGAACGGAAGGAAGCAATGACAAAGGCGAGATTATAGCTCCAGCAAAATGAGAAAGAACAGGATATGAACGAAAGAAGATGTAATGCAAAACTTGTTATAGAGTTAGGTTCGACTACTCCGAAGCTTAAATACTTCACATCATTTCAGAGTAAAATTTTGCGTTTGTATTAATACCAAAAATTATGCTTATTACATATTTTCTACTCGTATATTCGTTTCTATTAGGAGTGGGAGTTGTTCCTATTCGATCGCACCCATTTTAGGTCAGTGATTTTGTGTTACTTCCAATTTCAAACTTGTTATTTGCTCCTCAACTATTTTTGATTTATTATTTAATTCAATATTAGAACAAATACAGACAGACACGCAGACAGTCATGGGTAAATCGACACATACATAGGTATATACAATATTTTCACACCTACCATGCCTCATCGGTGTCACAAATGAAAGGCCACACTTGATATACTGGAGTACCCGTAATGTAGGGTACACAAAAATGTATTAAAAAAACAAAGAAGTTTTTAAAAGTTCAAGCAGCAGAAACAAATCTTTGAATTTATTTTAAGCCACCGCAAAAGTCCTAAGGGAAGTGATAACTATGAGAATATTCACATTTCTGGAGAAATACAGTGGGCGACACACTATTTTAATATAGCAAAAATAAACCAATTAACCTTTTTACGCTTTGTTTTTTTTTTAAATATATAACAATATATTCTTTTAATCTATACAAATTTCTTGTAAGTGGAGGAAGTAGCTTTCGTCCAATGTTACTCAGCACTCTAAATTCCCTTGGAAATATGTCAACGTCTTATTGACTCGACGAAGAATGCCATGCCATTAAATATCAATGAGTTAAAAAACACCTTTTATTTATAAACTAAGTTAACAACATGACAGCTATTTTTTTATCTAGAAGAAATGAGGACGTAAATTGAGCGAACTCACCTCGATTTCTGCTTTATTTTTCTGCCTTATTTCGAAGTTTTATTTTATTTTTATTTTTGACAACGTTTTTTTCTTTTATTTATTTAATAATTTTGGCAACTAAACAATAATTTAATTTACAAAGAGAGAAACAAGAACGAGATGGACAGGGACCTTTTTCTACTTTACTCACTTATAATTTTTACACCATGATCCATACCATTTTGCACTATTTCATGAATAAATTAAATTAAAAAAAAAGCTAATATAATTATAAAAGTTAATATTTTAGTTGTGCTCATTGCTTGTTAAATAAAAATGGATTCAATCCGCTTTTCCACTTTTCTTTTATTTAATACATGAACAGCAGAAGGCAACGCTATTATTCTGCTCACAGCTGTATATACTGAAAGGTATATTATTATATCGCATTATTTAGCTAATACATAAAAGCCATATCTGTTATTTACATTTAACTTGAGTTAACATTTAATAATGTTTTGTTGCTTCTTCTGAAAAATTAAAAAAATATTGGATATGGCCTTTGTACATTTTGACAGCGATTTGAACATAACAATCCATGAGTACGTACTCATAGTCATAAAATTCCCAGTCAATTTGTAAAGTGACTTTTAAATGTTAGGCAACTTTAGGGACCATATTTGCTTTGATTACTTACTAGTACAGCCCACAGCCCTAGAATAGTAAACAACTTCTGCAAAATTGTCATTTTGTGATGAAAGATTTTAAAATTTAGGAAGAAAGTTTATGGGAACCAATAAATAGAGCGATAATGAAACTTTTAGCTTTTATATAAAATTTCTTCAGTTTATGAGTAAAAAAATTAATAAAAGTTAGTTTAATTCTCAGTACATAATTGATTATTAAAATGAAAAAAAACCCCTTTGACCACTGTATAAATACAATATTTGTAATATCTGCATATTTTTCTTTGTGTGTGTAGGTTTGTGTTTGTGTGTGCCTGTGTATGAGCGCATATTATCCTCAGATTCTTGCAGCTACAGCTACTTTTGGGAAAATGTAACAATTGAGTTGAAAATTTGAAAGTCATTTTCATAAAGTTAAACTTACACAGAAACAAGTTCGCACACATACTCGTATACGCGTATACTCGAACACAAACACCCATCCAGACTTCCGCATCCGCTGTTTGTTTCTTGTGGTCGTGGTTCCATCTTTTTGTCTCTTTGTCACGCCCGACGCATCGGATTCACTGTCGCATTTTGTCGTGTTAAATTCCCGCGTGTGCGCCGCAGTTCATCCTCATCCCCCACGAGAAGCTCGCATTTGCATTCACATAATTAAACAAGCATACTTTCAGGCGAATTAAGCCGTATGAGTGTGTGTGTGTATGTATTGCGAGTGTGTTCATGCCTCTTTATTAAATTTATTCATTTCGTTAATTGAATGATATTGAAACAAAGAGATGAATCCAATTCAATGATAAACTATCAAAATCATAATTTATCCATTGTAAAGATTTATTGTCAATCCGGTTTTTTTAATAACAAAATCGATTAATCTCAAACAAAATATTATTAAAAGTTTAAAATCCAACTGTTTGTTTAAAAAAGAAAAATTTCCTTTTACGGAAACTTTTTCTGTTGGAATAAAAAACCAATTATATTTTTTATACAAAACAACTTTTGTACATAACAACATTTTTGTACATAATATTAAATACTTAACACTTAATACATAGAATATATCCTTAAAACACTTTTCGTAATACATATTAAAAACAATCGAATACAAAAAAATAAAAATATGAGTACATTAGCTGGATCCCGCGACTTTGCCTGCATTCCTGCTGAATTATGACATCAAAGTGGGTATTCATTTAAATGGACAAACATTATTACGCATGGGCGTGGCAGTTGTGTAATCCAGCCCACTTTATTTGAAGCAGTTTATTCTGGTTATCGGAACCAGTATACCAAATTTCATCATTATAACTAACACGAGTAAAATTTGTCCAAAATCGCCCACTTTTTGTTGACCATTGCATATTGATGACAAGAGCCTGTACTAAAATAACTTTTTTGTTTGCATTAGAAATGGGCATGGCAAAATTGATGTACCGCGTAACCATTTCAAAGCATCTAAGAAACTTTTGTTTTATCGAAATCGGTTCAAACGAACAATTGTACTCGTATAGAATACGAGTAAAAGTATAACAGTATAAATATATACATACCATTCAAAATACTTAATACATATAACATTATACTAATTAATTAATACATAATACATAAAACAATATTTAATACATAAAATATATATAAATGTATGTATTAACATACATTAAAAAATATTAGTATAAATATTCCATCAAATAATCAATTTCCACTTAATAAATCCAAGATATTGAAGTCGAGTCGGGTGGGCAGTTGATTCATCAAAACCTTACTGGACCAGATGGTTGCAAAATGCGGCTGGAGATATAAATACTTACTCCTGAATGTCTTTCTACACCGACACCGACAAAATTTTAAAAAAATCAAAAGAGGCAAAAGCCAATGAAATATTTTTGTAGATATGCTTTTTATATATAAAAAAATTTGATATCACGAGGGAAAAGGGTTTTATGCACTAAAAATATGCAAATGAAACATCCAACAATGTTTCACAAAAACGACGAAGTATACACTTAAAAAAACATAAACTTAGAAAACAATAAAATTATTTTCAAATACTAATCTTCGAGATTGGATCTTAAAAACTTCGTTCCCCGATACTGCCTGATGCCGATATTCGGTAATCTCAAGTAAAAAAAAAAAATAATAGTTAATGAGATGAATAGATGTAAGCTCAGAAGTTATCTAAGGTAATAGGAAATTGTAAAGCATACATTCATTTTTTATAAAAATAGCCTAACTAAAAACATGCATTTAATTAAAAGTATGCAAAAATATGCAAAGTTTTGCAAGAAAATGCAAAACCATGAACTTATTGGAGAATATGCACTGAAGATAGAATGAAGTTTTAAAGAAACTTTCGTAATTCGTTAAGACAACTTCTTCGCTTTTGAGATGCCCAGTAAAGTACAAAAGTAACTTATTTCATTAGTAACTAACTTTTAATACGCGGGCTTTCTCGGGTTTTGTTTTGAATATACATTTGTATAAGATAATTGGTTTGCGGAACTTCCTGTTACTCCATATTGTGCCGTCTCTAAGGTACGGCGGTGGGCGTTAATATGTTCCAATCTCGTCCATTTTTAGTGAAGTTGCCATACAAATGTATAAACCGAATTTCAGTTTTTTTAAGCAAACTAGAAATCAACAACGAAAAAACGACATATTTTATTTACAATATTTCGAAGTTATCAACATTTTGATTGCGTACTAATTGTAGTACCCGGCGTTGTTTTGGTTGTGTTTTTAATAAAACTGTGTTTAAGATAATTGGTTAATACAAATTAATAAACTGTCACTTCTGCCTTTCGAACTGACTATTAGAAAGATGAATTCATAGGAAGTTAGAAAGATAAATAGATAAAAACATGAAAAGAAAAAATACACTAGCGCTCCCTTCTGGGTGTTACTTACCGAAGTGCACTTGCACTTGGCGAAGGGTATAAAGATAGAAAGAATATTAATTTTTGTATAAATACATAAATGATTTCGAATTTTGAGATACTTGTTTTTATTGTTGGCATGTTTATTTTTAGGTTAAAATAACATTAAAACATTTGTTCGTATTTAGTTTTTATAAGGACGATCATTTTGCGTTATTTGGCGCATAATGCGTCACTAAAATCGTTTAACGCACACTCGAGCCGAATTTTATCAGCTGCAAAAGCAACAAAACAAACACTAAAATGCAATAGAGTTTTTTTTTTCACGTACACAGAAATGTATAAATTTATATTTACATTTGTACCTGTTTTAGGTGCAAGACGGCTGAACCATAAATCACGTCTAAACGCACACGTGAGCAATTTATTTGGCTGAACTGAAACTGAAACGAACTAAACTCCAAACTGACGGCAGAATAAGAAAAAGAAAAGAAAAGCAAATAAAAAACGTAGAAGTAGAGAAACTGACTGCCAACTGCAAATAAAGGAGTTCGCAGTTCGCAACAACTTTCCTTGCTGCTGCGCCTATCAATTGAGATAATCTTTTGCTGCTTTGGAGCACGTCGCCGCATTTTACAAGACGCGTGTGGCTGCTTTCCCTCCGCGCTGCGATGGCGCAGTTGCACCTGAGAGTATGTTTCGTTCGTTTCTGCTTCCGCTTCCGGTTGCGTTAGCAATCTGAATCTACCAACTCAGGCGTGTCTTCGATTTTAGTGGATGCGTCGCAATCCCGCAATATCAAAATTTCGGGATCACAGATTAAATAATAATAAAAATTTTAAATCCACTCTCAAAGATTCATTTTCATTAATTTTATTCGAAAATTAAAATCGGAATATTCAGTCAGTTCTAAAAAAATATCGTATGAATTGTTGTTGGTTTTACTCACGTTTTGATTTTCAAATTTAAAAAGTTTAAACAGTTTTTGAATTTTTTTATGGCATGGGGAATTAACGCTTCAAAAATAGTTTTTGTCAAAACATTCTTCCTTGAGGTCATACAAAGCTCTGCAAAACATATTTCAGAATTCCGGTGCAATATGGCCTAGCTGCCCTGCATCTTTCCATATTTTTCAAATTAACTTGTAAAGTAATAAATATTTCAGAATTGTTGTAAGGTCCATCATATTGGCAATCATGTTACTAATGGAAAACATATCTGAAACGTGTTTTATGGCTCTGGGCAAGACCATCTTAAGCACATTCACCAAAATTAGGATGAAAGGTTCATTCACGAAGCGTAAACAGTTTTTAGTAACAATTATTCAATACAAATTAACTTTAATGTTGCTTCAGTGACCACATGCAATAAAAAAATTGTTGCAATCTCGTATCTTGAACAGCTTCTTTCCTAACTGCGAGCTGACTCAAATTAACAAGTAGATTTATCTAGCTTAAAAGTTTAGTGTAGTTTAAGTTGTACTCTAAAGGTAAAAGATTTTATCAGATCGAGCTAGCTAAATCTACTTGTTAGTTTGAACTCAACCATCGAGCTAGCTCAATCTTAAATAAAATCTTTTACCTTTCCAAATTTTATTTAAGTCTAAATGCTCTTGGTTCGGTTTTTGCTCATACTAGAACTCCGCATGGAGAAAAGAACCTCACATATAAAATTTTAGTTCAGTATCTCCTAAAGTACGGCTGTAGTCGCTGGACGCGGACGGTCACTGTTAACACGACGCTGATGATTTATATATTGTATATTGTCATGTTTACCACGCCTCCTTAAAGGTGTTATAAATGGAAGCACAAAGCGTATACAAATATATTGTGTAAACATAAGATATCATTTTAGAAGTTTAGACTCGTATGTGCACATTTCTTGAAACAGATCAAATTTATGATTTTTTACGAAACGATTTTTTTTATAATATAATCCTGAATAGTTGGACATTGATTAAATCTTTCGGGACGGCAATGCGTAGCGCTGCCGTGATGTAGATGCAGTTATATGCTTGGAATCCGTTTTGCTTACAGCCAAACACGGCGGCGCACGTGATCTGATAACGGAATATAACAAAAGTTGCGCCACTATTTCTGCCATTCAACAAACCGAATGGGTGGGGAATGCGAAAGAGTTGAAAGCGAAGAAGGTGGAAAAACGAACCGACGACGGCGGTATGCATGCATGTTCTCCACGTAATCCTTTGCAATCGTTTGAATTCGTTTGCTGCATAAAGCGACACACTTTGTTTGGGCGCCAATGTTGCATGTGTGTGTGCGGAGTGTGTATTGCGGTGTGTGTATTGCGGAAAAGTGTTGCACCGATTTGAGTTAAAATTGTGGAACTATCCGTCGTTTTTCAAATTGATTTATATACGGCAATGAGCGCACAATTTGGCAAAAGTCCGGAATTGCCCGAAACGGCTTCAATCCGAATGTCACGTCGTGGTACGCCGCAATCAGTCAGCAGCGTCAAAATGCATTTGCTTCCGCAAGCGGAACGATTTTAAAATGCAACTAAACTCCAATTGGATTTCGGATTAATTGACTGCGATTGTGAGTGATTTTATTTTTGTATTTTTTTACTTTTGAAACGTTATTTTTTTTTTTGTTGGTAATTTGAATCCAACTTTTATTTACTGCTTTCGAACTTTACTTGAAGAAGCTCATGTCTGGTTCTCTACAGTTCGGCTTTTTATTCGCAAGTACAGCACAGAAGTAATTAAATTGCGCGCTGTAATTTAAAATCCTCAACTAATTAGACGAGCGCAGCACATCTGCAATGCTTCGTGCAGATAAAACTTGCTGCATGGATGATTTACACTAATCCACACTTACATATACACGCAGGCGTACACACATACAAATTCAAACACACACGCACACACATTGTAAAGCAACGCTGGGCATTTTGAAAGGATGTGAAAATAAGAACACGTAAACGTGAAAAGTTTTGCCAAATGTACTCGCCTAGTGCCATACACAAACAGAAAAGTATTAGTAAACTTTTTAAGTGTAAACATTGCAATTGACTATAATTCTTATATTGACATAATGGGAGAGATACGATACCGTTTTTATTATGCATTGGTACTCGGCGTTGTCCGGGTTTTATTTTGAATAGAAATTTGTGTAAGATAATAAATTAGCTGAACTTCCTGTTTCTTCTCGTTGTAGTGATTCTGTGTTACGACGGTGGGCGTTAAATTGATCCGGCGTTAATTGATTAGATTAAACTAATGGAATATAATCATTTAATTTCACGAATTGTGGGCGAAATAAGTAGGCGTGGCAAATTACGTGGGCGTGGTAGATTTTACTCCAATTAGATGGACGAAAGAGCACAAAAACGGTACAGATATATAGATAGGTAGATAGATATTCAGACAGACAGATAGATATATAGATAGTAAAATATATATGCCTACCCCAGAATAAACTCCTTAAAATCCTTAAACATAGTATGTAAGATTGTATGGGCACTTTCGACAACTTGGATATATATAACGCCCACTTTAGGTTTGATTAATTTACGACCACCACAGCACAAAAACTTATTGCGATATATAAGATTTTCACGCCTACCCATGATGTCCACAATTTTTAAAATTGTGTAAAAATATTCGATTATTGCACTTATTTAGTTTCTGAGTTGGTATGGTCGTTGTCGACAACTTTACCAAAATTTGGCATGGTTCGATCAATTTAACGCCTAATTAATTAAAACACATATTTCTATCAAAAACTGAACCCGGACAAAGTCGGGTACTATTAGCTATTATATGAGATATATGTTAATATATATAAATAAATAATCAGCGTAGGGTATCAGAAGTAGGTTAATTGAGCATCCGCTCAGCCGAAGAAAATTGAAGTCCTTTTATACCTCATAGTTACAACACTTTTTTTGAGTGTACATTGCACACTCACTGAGGCGCACACACCTAAGAGTAGTCCTCATTAAATTTAGAAATTTTCGCACTAGTTTGTTGCCACAATACGATGAGTGGAAGGCTGGTCTAAGGGTAGCGAATGCGGAGTAATAAATAAGTTTCTATTTAAATAAATAAAAGAAGAAGAAGAAGAGTAGGTAAAGATTGCAGTCGCCGATTTTTTTCCAACTTCGCAGATACAAAAGTATAAGCTTGAAGTTCATCATTAAAATAAATACCCTCGTCATGTTGCATTCACCGAGAGCGATGTGCAAAATATTTGGTAAGTAAAAATTATAATAAAGACGAAAAGTTGCAGGACTATTTAAAATTTATGACAGAAACTATTGAATCCAGTTTAGGTAGGAAAATGTGTTCCAGCATTGAGCATATTGGTAATTTTTTAAGAATTTTTTGGAATTAGTCTTTATACATATATAAAAATTAATATTTATTTCTTCCTCTATTCTTTCTTCCTCTATTCTTTCTTCCTCTATTCTTTCTTTCTTTCTTTCTTTCTTTCTTTCTTTCTTTCTTTCTTTCTTTCTTTCTTTCTTTGTTTCTTTCTTTTTAAAAAACTGAATTTTTGTATCCGAGTTTGTATGGACTTTGATCAACTAAACACCTTTGCACAGGAACTTGATGCGCAATATACGGAACATATAAAGGAATGCATCGGAAACAATAAAAGGCTGTACAAAATCTGCCACGCCCACAATTTATGAAATTATGTGAACGTATTCGATTGTGTTGTTAATATTGCTCCTAAAAATTTGAGTTTGTAGGGTCACTGTCGATAACATCACAACAAAATGGGCGTGGTTGCATCAATTTATCTCAATTGTTAGTCAGAAATGATACAACGGGGAGTACCATCGGGTAGAATAAGATAATTAATTATAAATTGGAAAAATAATTTCATATATTGAAACAAATACAAAAAAAAAATTAATTTCCGTTTTAAAATTTTTGCATTTTAATGAAAAAGCAAACCAGGCAGATCCTCGACCGAATCGGCACAATTTGCGATGCTTATCGCCGCAAAGGCAAACAAACTCGGCCAATTCGTGGTGTCTGCCCATGTTATGCGTCCATTAAAATTACGGTCCGCAACTGGCCGCAGCACGTTCGGGGATGGCGGAGCACAACTGGACAACAACAAAAAAAAAACCTTTGATCTCTTGCCCAGCCAAGGTAAACCAACCAAGCGAGCACATGCCCAGTTATCGTATTTTGGGATAAAAGCGGTGCTCTTACGTTTGCAGTTTAGATTTTGTATTGGCGATGTTGTGGCAATAAGCCGTTGTCCATGTTATTAATGCAGCGTGTGAATTATTCATCTGAAAGTTTAAAGTTGCAAACTAGATAAAATACAGTTTTTAAAAACGTAACTTTATTAAGCGTTAACAAAATTGTAGTAACTATTTGGTTAATAATAAATGTGTGCTTTTTAAAGATCTAGATGACTCGCTTTTGGTTGGTGCAGTTCAGGCACTAAAGCAAACGGAAACTGCTTTTTGAAAGCGAAGTCACTCGCAGAGTTTAGTTGTTTGAGGGATGACGTGTGACACTTGTTAAGCAGTTTTGAAGATTCGAGACTAACGTTACTCGTAAATTGAACCTTGCGGAACCTCTCAGTGCGTAGACTTTCCAAGCGTAGCATCTGCCGATCAGCGGTTGCAAACCATTTTGCCCAAACGGCGACAGGATCCAATTGCCAGAATTTATGGAAAGTTATTGGAGGCTCCAAATTTAATAGCTCACGCGGATAATCATTCGGCCGAGCCTATAAAATATTTCAAAACTGCCCTATTGAAACATTTAACGGATAATGTATAATTAACCTGATGGAATCGCGTTGAATGTATGGCACGCACATGCAGCGCATGCAGACATGAGCCCAAAATCATATCATCGGGCGCAGAGGGCGATGGACAGCTGCACTGCTGTAGTATGAGTTTGACAACGGGCAGACTGAATGCTATGCCACCGCCAGCTGTGATGTAATTGAAGCCATCCGACGCATGTACGCGGTAGCCGTAGCGCTCACCGAGATAGATGTCATCCATTGGGTCAAAGCAGCCTAGAAATTCGCAAAGACCTGAGACACTAAACAAAATAAAAAAGTGTTATGGCAGATTTAAGATATGGTAAAATTTATAAATAAAAGGCTGTAGGGGCACCGTCACCTGAAATTTCTATTGGGCAGCATCGTTACCCTGCTAAGACAGTTCTAGACTATTTGTTAATCTCATTAGAGTGGTGGGCTTCATTTTAACAAGGTGATTTGGAACTGCGTTTTGCCACCGCTGAATATGTGCAAAAAACTGTTTCCTGTGTCTCTTAGCAGAGTCGGAAGAAATCATTTTCTATCACACCTATTGTCCGCCATAGCTCAGCGTGATAAAACGTCGTTCACATCACAGCCGCACTTTTCGGAATTGTTTTGTGATCGTAATAAAGCAACTTTACATAATGTCGCTGTTCCTTTTCTATCTTCATTTACGTTTTAGATGTTGCTAATTGGACGATTGGAGGAAAAGTTCTGTTTTTATAACTCTTTCTAACCAAGAATCAGATCAGCATTGTACGAGTGTGTCGTGTATTGTGTTTGGACTAATGTATCATACATAGTTTGTCATTACAATAAAGTAATAATTTTATTGTCAATTATCCGATTCTGTAATGAAGAATCATTGTTAACATTTTGTATATGCTCAGAATTTGTATTAAAATTTGATTTTAGTCCACCTTAATAACATATGTAATACTTCTACTATACTCGTATATTGCTTCTATTCTTAAGGTACAGTGTCGCAACATAACAGGGAGAAAACCTATAGACGAATGTACCTTTACTGACAATTGAACATTTAAGAAATTCAGTGGCATTCCCATGAACAAATGAAATATTTTTTTGAAGACAAACTTTGCAAAAAAATTAATTATTCTTATTTAGACACGCGTTTGTATTTTTTTAATCGCCACTGGATTGCTTTGATAGTTGCTTCCCAGTCGGTATTTGGAAGGTTTCTCTAATCGCCTAGGTTTTTGTTGATTTCTCTCTGAGATGAAAGCTGAAGTTTTCTTTTTTTTTATACTCCCGTTTGAATTGCGTTAACGATTATTTAGCGACTTGATCGCGTTTGAATCGCATTGACTAAAGGTTGCCTTCTTTTGATGTCAGATAGGTTAGTGTCAACATAAAACCTAAACATATTTAAGTGTATATCTTCGAATATCTTCATAAGAATTTTAAAAATCTGTGTTACTAGATTGTACAAAATAATTTAAAGGTTGAGGATGGGCTGATCTGTTTTATAAATTTAAAAACAACAACAAAAATATTGACCAATTTAGCAGACCGGACAGCGCTGTATTGAAATACGCCACTATTCCTCATCAGCGGTCTTTTGCTTGGTGAAGCTTCGTTTTCATATCCGTCTATAAGCTGAATTAATTAAATTATGCTCTGCAAAGCGAACTTAAGTCCTCATTCTAAAAATTTAAATTTGTTTGCTTTCTTTTATATCGTATTCGGCATAATCTGATAGAAACGTTAAATTAAATTAAATTGAAATTTTTATTATTTATTAATGCACTTACAATTTAATTTTTGGCAAAAAACTTATTACAAAATGTAGTTAATCCCTTTTTCTCTGCAGCCCTCAATCATTTATTCGAAATACAATATGTAACTCGTACAAATATAAAAACAATTGTATGCACATTTTTTTATACATACATACATACATATGTATAATATATAAAAACAACTCTAGGCGCATGAGAACCCATAAAAATCGGACAACAAGTGCAGCAGAAATTTTTTAATTGAAATTGGCATCGCACAAAATGAATTGCGGTTTATGGCGCCAGCTCCTTTATCTGCACCAAAGGCATATGTGAATCAATGCCGCTGGCACAATTGCACCGAGGAGGCACATAATCCTTGTAATGAAAACCAATAGTGCAAATAAAATAATCCTTGTTCCGAATCAATGAAAATTAAAATAAAAATGAAAATTGATAAAACAAAAACAAGAAAAATGAAATAAAAACTACATGGACCACTATCGCTCTTCTCCATCACGAAGTTTTTGTTTAGTCGAACAAAGCAGTCTTACCTCAGCAGAGTATCGTCATCGGCGAGGAATATCCAACGTATGCTGAGTTCCGTCGGAAGATGCTGATTCAAACGTTCGATGTCCTTAAAGGCTAACTTTAGAATGGCTAAAGTTTTGGCACAATGGCCCACCTCGGCGTTGGGTACGCCAGTGCTGACGGTTGGAATAGCGGCATCTGCATAAAACATGACGAAAACCCCAAAAGGATGGAATCAATGAGGTTTCTCAACATGAAACGGATACTTTGAATGGCGTGCTTGGTAAGGCGCACGTATGTATGTGATTGTGTATGTGTGTGTGTGACTGATGTGTATGTGTATGTGTTAATTGTTCACTTGACTCCAATCAAAAAAAATAAAAATTCGTTCAAGTTTCTCGTTTAATTTCTGACAAACAAAAATGTTAGCAATTCTTACCTGCTACGTCGCTAAAGTATCGCTTGTGTGCAGCGTAGGGTGCCCAAGTTGCTTTGATGATTTGAATGCGATCCTGGTGGAATTTCCGGCATGTCTTGATGGCAAAGTAGATCTGTTCCCGTCTTATTGGAAGCTACGAATTGGCAACATAAATTTAAACGCTAACTAAATTGAATTAATCGACCATAAAATTCGGCCAAAAATGGATTTTGTTCGTGCTCTTGAAAATTAATGATAATCTTCTTTACCTCCACTTATATAAAATGCGTGGGTGCAACTTTTATCTTGAATTGCTAAATATATCCACTTTGTAAGATCATCCTACTATTGAAAAAATTTTATGTGAATCAGAAATTAATAAATAGGCTATAGAAGCACCGCGACCTGAAAGATTTATTGCGCAGCCCCGTTGCCCTACAAATACAATTCTTGACTTTTTACAAATCTTGAAATCGTTGTGGGTTTAAGTTGTACTATGTGATTAGGAGCTAGAATCTCACTGCCTGGGTAGGTAAATCTGCGTCTTGTCGTTTCCTGCTCTTCCTGGTAGAGTAGGCACTCATATTTTCTTCAGATGGTAGTTTGGTTAACAGTGTCCTATTAATAGCTCAGTATAGAGTTAAATGTCCTTTCTGCTAAGGTTTAGAATAGCTTCTTCCTTGATATGTACAGGGCCAAGGAGGCTTTTTAACTGCCACATGCATGTTTGGGCTCTTTAATACTCAAGTGGACTTTGATTTCGCCATACACGTATCAAGTTATTTCTGAAGCTATTGTGAACGGAGTTTCTGCACCCTTCTTTGCAAGAGAATTCGCTATTGCATTGCCCTCATGCCCCTCATGTCCTGGCACCCATATCAGAGTAACACAGTTCCTGGCTACTAGGGTGTTGAGATCAGCGTTGATTGGAATAAGAAGTTTATAAGTGATTTTAGAGCTGTTTGGCTGTCCGAGAGAATGCATATTTTGGTACCGCGGGTGGTATTTAGTAAGATTGATAGATTTATCAGGGAGTTTTGCGTTCTACCATTAACAAATGTATCCAAAAGTACATCATCATTGGAGCATCAGAGGTTTCCAAATTATAATATCCACCGTGGTTTTGTTTCATCAACTTTATTAAGTCCATAAAAGTTAGGTAGTCCAATCAATCCGCTCAGTTTATATTGTATGTCAAGTTATAATATTTCCAAATAAGAAGTCAATATTTCTATTTCAAGTCTACATAGGAGTAAATTTTTTTTAAACTCTTATACCCGAGAGTCGTTGGATGATTTTAGAGTTCACAGTATAAAATTGACCATGCTTCTTTTTTCCGTTGTATTTTAACACAGTTAAACTATAAAAGCATTTACCCAAACAAAAGTCAAATGCAACTGATACCGTCCTGTCATATTGAGATTTCCCTGCCGATAAACGCGCTCTATTAAGGGACTTAAAATATACCCAGAAGTGGAAGTGGGTAGCAAAAGCGAGAAATGAATATTACAAAAAAATGTCTTACACATGTCGCTGTATCTGCTCGCTTCGCATACATAGCGCAGGCGACTGTCTTTTCCGCCGCCGCCATTCGTTCAGCCTTTGGCCTTGCTGCAGGGCAAATGTAAGGAGCTCTTTTCAAAATAATTTTGTGCACATTTTGAAATTTTTTTGCTCTGCTTTGTACAGCAGCGCCAGTGACATCACTGTCGACAAATCCTTCGTATCCCTCGGCGAGTCCTTTGCCCGTTGTCTTCCTTTTGTTAATGTCGTCGTCGTCGTCGTCGCCGTCGTCATCATCGTCTTTGTTGTCATTTCGTACATTTTCCAAAATGAAACGAGCGAGTTCGTGTGTGGCATCAATGGCAAAGTCAGTGCGCCTCGGCTGCGGTCGCTTGTTGTCGTTGGTGTCGACCAGTGCTGCCACCCTGTTGTATTATTCAAAAAGTGAAAAGTGCGAAAAATCATGTTTGCTGCTACAACAAAAGCGACCAAAAGTCGCAAAGACGCTTTTTGTTGGCCTTTTGCATGGCAAATGAGACATGAAAGCCCCAACGGAGAGGCGCACACACACACATTCACACACGCCAATATTCATACACAGACGGAAAGCAACACCTACCTTTGAAGCAGCTCGGCCGTAAAGACAACGCCGGACCTAAGCATGGGATAGGGAAACCATCTCGGATTCTCAAAGAACGCAAAGTGATGAATTATGGTCGCCTCGTGATCATGCAAGGGATGTCCTAGATAAAAGGCCTAAAAATGCCGCCAAACAGAAAACAAGATGTGAAATTTCATTTATTTATTTTGGTTTGTTTCAACGTTGCTTCCGGCAGTCAAAATCAAAATCAAAAAAATAAAAATAAAACCCTCCAACGGAAACAAAAATTAAGTTCTCTCGGTTACTTTTGACATTATTAAATAAAAACTATTTGCAATTGAATATACGATTTTATACAGCAAATTAAGAAGTATAGCGGTTATGCCGAATATGAAATACCTCACACCATTTTAGCGAATAGTTTTATTTTAGCGATGATACAGTTATTACAGGTAACTGCTGTAATGGCAGCACTCTCTTGTCAGTCTACATACACTTGTCAAAATCTATTGTCAAAGAAATTAAAACATCAAATTCAATAAAAATAATAATAATAATAATAATAATAGAAATATTATTTATAGTTTTAAGATTTTATATCGCATAGTTTGAAAAGTTGGTCTCAGTGTTCCGGCACTCACACTCACCATTTTCGACAATTGATCTAATCTCTTAATTACTGCAGCTACCTGCATGGTTAGTAGTAAGCGTCAACACAAATTGTTTGAATATAAATAATTACTATTATACTTCATGCTATTGTACTAGTATATAATCCAAATTCAGTCTGTCAGTTGCCCCGGGTAACCTCGAGAACCGATGAACCGTTTTCATTGAAATTTGTCTAAGTATATAAGGCAATATAAAATTACCCCCACCTTTTGCTACAATTCGATTATTTCGCTTATATTGCGCATACAGATCTGAATTAGGTATCTGAGTTGGTATGGGTACTGTTGATAACTTTACCAAAAATGTACGTGGCTGAATCAATTTAACGCCCAATTCTTGCACTAGGTCAAATAAATTTTAATTATACCACAATAGCTCAGAATTTGTTGCGCTATATAGAAAACTATTTTGGGTTGCATCGAGAAGATGCATAAAGATGTATAAAAGAAGATGTATAAAATCTGCGATGCTAACGTATTACTATTAAATTTTAAGAATTTACTGTGTGGGTACACCCGGGAAGGTTATGAGCTAAAAAAAAACTGCTACGCCCAGTCACCATGGTGTGCCTGGCAGATCCAAAAATACATCTTTCGCGTTATCATGACAACCATAATGCATTGATTTTTGAACAAATGCATTGCTGAACTTAAGACAAACCAATTTAGAAAACAATGTGGGTGGTACATACAGTCGTGCCTGGATATAGGGAACTAATTATTGCAATGGCTGTTTACTATATCCGGGTTGTTCATTCTTTCATGGTTGAAATTTTTTGTACTTGCATTCAGAAATTGGCTTTTGGACCGCTTTTCACGTAGACATCGCAGTGCTAGTATGCCAGCATTATCAGTAGAGTTTTTTTGCGTTTTTTATCGCTATCTGCTTAAAGTTTCTTTCGAAATTTTATTCACTAACCTCGAAATAGTGGAACAAATTTTGGAAAGCTTTTCGATTTTTCACTATTTAGAGTACTCCATTTACAATTATGGGTGTTCACTATATCGGGGTGTTTACTATACTCAGACACGACTGTAATTTTATATATAAATATATTTTTTTAAATATATATTTTATAATAAGGGTGGCTCGTGACCCAAAATTTCGGGGTTAAATAAAATAATTGTTGATAGCTTAAATTAACTTTGACGTTTAAATGCTTTAAATGTATCTATAAGTACAATCTTATAGCAACTTACCTCTGTGTGATTAAGCTGCGACAGTTCATTCAAGAGTGAATGCAGTGATGCGACGTGTGTGCTATCCTCGCAAAGGATAATCCACTTTGTGTTGTCATTTACGAGACGCTTAGGAGGCGATATACTGCCAGGCGCTGCTCTTGCCGTTAGATACGGCAGTGCGGACAGTACGGTCCAGTCACCGGGGTGATTGAATATTTCATGGAGTATTTGAACATTGATAACGTAATCTCGGGATATCGTCTGCGATTGGTCGGCAATATCCTTGCGTAAGTTGGCGCCCAATTGGCGATGGAAGTTGGTGTCTTGGCTCAGAATAAGGAAGAGCACTTCGGTCAGCGCTGTGAAGTAAAGCCCAGAGTTCTGAATTTAATTTCAACGTTCAGGTGAGCACAAACATTTGCAAATTAAATTTCTGCTTTTGTTTATGCACTAATTTTGGTAGGTGGGCACAGCGTTTAAATGCCGCCTGCCTCCAAGTAGCATCTGCCACATTTGCCTGGGTTGGTTTGCGAGGCGACTGCAAAACACCGCACAACGGCTTTGTTAGCTTGGTTAGCTCTGTATTAGGTTTGTGACAATGAGTACGTGACTTGGTAACGAAATTTTAAAGATTTCGGTTCGTTGCATCCACAAGTGACACATTTTATTTAGCTGCAACATGTATGCGGTAAACTTCACGAAATTATGTGTTTCGTATCAAGGCTATGCGAGATTGCTTACGGCGTGCTAATCTATCTGTCTATTCTAAAACTACTTTTTAAAGATTTCCTATTGAAAATTGAGCGCTTCTTAAACTTCATAGATTTGTTAAAATTTATTTTTTAAGTTTAATTACTCGACACTATAAAATTATTTTTATTAAGTTTTCAAGACGGAAAATGGTCGACTACTTTGGAAAACGAAAACATAAATTTTATCAAATTATAACAAAAATCCATGCAAAAGGATTGTTCTTAAAGCTGAAGTGCTCCTTAATAAGACACAAAACTTTTTATTTATGCAAACTATTTTAAAAAATTCATCTAAAATTTTTTTTTAACACCAGCAAAGCGAAAACTTACAAATCAAAAACCGATATATCCAATTGTTGTTTGTGAGCTCATGAAAAATCGATTTTTGTTCAGTTTATTTGACTTTTAAAGATTAGAAGCAATTTGTATGCACCACTCAGTGGTGTAATATATTCGTTATAGTCAAATGTTTGTAACATAGAGACATACTCAAGATAAATATAGACATCTAAAGATGTGTAAATATTCATGATCAGACTCAAAAACTGAGTCGATCTAGCCATGTCTGTCTGTCTAGCGAGAGAATCGTTAGAGATATTAAGCTGATAAGCACAACAACAACAACCAGTGCGGTTGCTCTTATGCACTAGAAGAACTGACTAGATTTTGGATCTAATCCGCCCATGACTACGCCTACTATTACAAAAATACTGAAATGACCAACTATATATTTTCCTACTTGTTGTTTTTAAATTTATATCGCAATTAGTTTTTTTTAATAGTTTTATGGATTTTCTGGATTAACCGGTTTTTGATTTAAAGTTCCTTGAATGTGTCATATGCTTCTGTTATAAGTGGACATTAAAAAAAAGTTGTTTTTGTATGGAGCTTTGATTCTAAATCTAAAAACTTTCTTGTAAGATTAAAGATAATATCAAAAATTTCCGAATGAAGATTTTTAAAAATACGTCAATCAACCCGATTTAAGGTAAAGCTCATTTTTGTATCAGATCATAACATACGTATGTATGTATTTAAATATGTATGTATTTTAAAAAATATACTTACTATTTTTATATTAATTAAATGTATACTTACGTGTGGCCATGGTCAATTTCGCAGCAAGAATTATTATCAAAACATTCAAAAATATCAACATTTTCACTTAAGTTATTTTCAGTAGTTCAAACTAAATTCGTGTAATCAAATTCGATCCATAAAAAAAGTAAATTACAATTGATAAAGAATTATTTTTTTTACTGCCAAATAAATGTATAAATGCATTATTAAATGTATAATTGCAATATGGGCGATTTCACATCAGATCGCTCAGTTTCAATAAAATTTGGTTAGTTTGTTCCCTGCAAGATACAATTTTTTTAAAGTTATTGAAGATTGATAAACTCGACTTTTTCAATATAAAAATAATGTATAAAATAAATAAATGAATAATAATAATAAATCGCGATGGAAAATTCTTTAAAAATTATAATGCAGAAAATATCCTAGGTTCGAATATTTTTGCATATTTTGTAACGCCCGTAAGGGAGCGTGGTAGGTTAGACAGAGTATATATGTATATAAATGATCAGTGTTGAATTCTGAAACGATTCAACGATGTTCGTCTGACTGTCCCAGCAATTACAGTCGTAGTTTAAGAGCTGTCGAGCTGAAATTCAAGCGAGGCGGAGTTCTAAGATGAACAAGTTATGACCAAAACAATTACCTCCTCCCATACAAAACCAACCTGCTCTCATTAAAATTGTTCCAGTTTAAATTCGGTATTTAACACTTTGGTAGTAAGATAAAACTACTAACCAAAAAGGGGCGTGATTCGATAAGAACAACGCCCACTTATAGTAGAGACATGTAGCACTTAAATGCTAAAAGAATCAAAAACTTGTTGTGTCACTTAAATGGCGGAGGGTATATGAGCTTCGGCCTAACCGAAGTTAATTCTCTAACTAGTTTGAATTAATTTAATTCGTCAATATAAAAAAATAAAAACAAATAATATTTTTTTCATTGAAATTCATATTTCACAAAGTAAATTTGTGCAAATTTTAGCAATTGTTGCCATTGTTTGTCAATCATTAACCACGGAGGTGTCCTTTCTTATCACACTTCAAAAGCAAACTGGTAGCTAACATGAAAACAAACGCTCGCTATCTTGTCTCTTCGGAGGAAGTTGTCTTGATTGACTTCAAATGCAAACAATGATATATGTATATGTATAAATACATATCTATTTAATTGATGATGCGTGACTATGGTGTCTGAGTGCGGTATGTATCAATTCCTAAATTTGAGCAGTTGCTAAATGGACGATGAGCCAGCGTTGAGCGGCGTGAGGCAATTCACACTTGCCCCGAAGTGCAGCGACACCGCCTGCTGAACAAACGAATACACGGAGCTGCAAATTGCATCGAAGTTCATTGATGAATGACGATGGCAGCAAGTGGATACAATGGAAAGCCCTAAAGGCTTTACACATGACAATGTGTCGATAATTAACTTGCACCCAAAAAAAAATTCACCAGAAATCACTGTAAAGAATACTAGAATTAAGGTTATTTTTCAGCTACCGGGCAAATTGTCAATAACACATGCATAGTCATATCAAAAACATTATCAAAAAGATATTATTTAATGTGCTAATGATATTAATTAGAAGTATTTTGATATGCATTTTTTGCGAATTTTAACGTATAATGTACATTATTTTTGTGATCCTGATATGATTTAAATATCATTCACACATTTAAAAATTTCATTTTCATGTAAGGATGATATTGATAATATCAATTTGCCATTAATAAAATGTATTTTTGATATTAATACTTACTGTAACCTTTACATGAATTCAAAGTATTTTTGATATTACGTATTATATATTATTAATGTAATATTTACAAGCATTTATTCTAAAATTGATACTTTTATAAATGTGAATATCAAAAATATTTTGAAATCATTGTTAAATTAATGATATACAATTCATTGCTGAAAATAAAGTTTTATTATATATTCGTATAGTATAATTATGTTCATTATATATTGTTAGAGGGATAAGTGGAATTTTTTTATAAATATTTTTAGTACAATTTCAAGCATCTGAGTCACTTTTTGATGTGGTGATTTCTAATTGTCTTGAGTATTTTGCTTCGTTTGCTTCATCTCCATTCTAAGAAAAAAACAAAACAAATTTTTATAGAGTGAGAAGTACTTTAACATTGTGGTCAAATAAAGTATAAAGCAAAGAAATAAGACTAAATACCATATTACCAATCGTACCACTGCTTATTGAAGATAATGGTGTTGGGTTGCTGTTCAAAATTATAGTTCTTGATGACAGCCAATTTTGAACCTTTGCCGTAGATGTTATTTCGTTATCCAAGATGTCGGAAAACTAATGAAAAATAAAGATTTGTGAAAATATAATATAAATATAGGATAATTTTTGAATTTTTTTTTACATTTTGGGTTTTCCAAATAAAAATTTTTTCACGCAGCATTACTCTTTGACCTATCTGCCTCTTCTCGGGAAGTATTGCTTCGAGATCATCTTTATTTAGAAATTTCAAATTTTCCATGGTTATTCCGCATTCTATATATAATGAAAATAAAAATTATTAATATTAAGAAAATGTTTACCTTAGCTAATAAATAAAAAATAAAATGTTGTTCTAGATGGGTTAATTTGTCGAAAAAAATTCCTATACCCATATATTTTTGTTAACCATGTTGAAGTCTGATCGATTATCTGTAATTTGATATATAACAATATATAGCTATCTCTAGAATTTTCAATGATATCAAGGGGTTTATACGAGAAAATGTGTATTTTTGCTTATTTTTTAGCTGTTCTCTGATATAGACACCTTAATATCTCCTAAAGTTGAAGAGATAAGCATATTATGTTATATACCAAATTTTAGGTAATCTTCCAGACGTCAACAATGTGAAATAAAAATCCTCTGTTAATAAGGCTTTTTTCGGAAAATTAACCCTTTAAGTACCAAAATTTTCTTATTTTTTACTATAACTCAAAAAGTTTTGAAGATATCGGTCAAGGTGGCAAACATTGTTATAACTGATGTTATTACCTTTAATTTGACACCTTATTTGACCTAATCTTCCTCTTAGTTCAAAAGTTATAGTTAAATAAAGCATATATTTACTTAAAATTATGATGTGGCAAAAAGAGGGAAAAACCGTCTCAGTTTGTTTTCTTACAAACGATTGATTTAAAATTCCTAAAATTCGGTTTTTTATTCTATATTAAATTTTATAAAAAAATTTTAACATAATTTTTTAGGTTTGTGCATGCCTGGCGTCTTTTTGCGATGCATTTTTTTTCTAACCTACATAACCTTACATTTTTTTTTATTGTTTCTAATCTTTTCAAACTTACCCAAAAGTGCATCGAAGCAATTTCCAAGGTTCCACTCCGTCAATAACGCCTTCAAATTTTGTCCCGATGCACTTTCCTCCTCTGTGCCGTCCGGGCCGACCACCTTGTGCATAGCTGCGGCTGCGCCGTCCTGGCCGTTCGTTATTTCATTAACATTTTCACTGCAGTCTCCTTCTTTATGCATATTTCTATTAATTTGTTTAGAAATTTTGTTTTTTTCTTTTTGTTTAAGTATTATTGTTTTATATATTTGCTCTTTTTACTTTTGCACTTGCACTCAGCTTCTGAATTTCACAATAAATAGTGTTGCCAACACTAACAATTTCAGATATTTTAATGAGAACAATTAGTCAAAATTTGACATTGTCAATGTTGGCAACACTATTTATTGTGAAATTCAGAAGCTGAGTGCAAGTGCAAAAGTAAAAAGAGCAAATATATAAAACAATAATACTTAAACAAAAAGAAAAAAACAAAATTTCTAAACAAATTAATAGAAATATGCATAAAGAAGGAGACTGCAGTGAAAATGTTAATGAAATAACGAACGGCCAGGACGGCGCAGCCGCAGCTATGCACAAGGTGGTCGGCCCGGACGGCACAGAGGAGGAAAGTGCATCGGGACAAAATTTGAAGGCGTTATTGACGGAGTGGAACCTTGGAAATTGCTTCGATGCACTTTTGGGTAAGTTTGAAAAGATTAGAAACAATAAAAAAAAATGTAAGGTTATGTAGGTTAGAAAAAAAATGCATCGCAAAAAGACGCCAGGCATGCACAAACCTAAAAAATTATGTTAAAATTTTTTTATAAAATTTAATATAGAATAAAAAACCGAATTTTAGGAATTTTAAATCAATCGTTTGTAAGAAAACAAACTGAGACGGTTTTTCCCTCTTTTTGCCACATCATAATTTTAAGTAAATATATGCTTTATTTAACTATAACTTTTGAACTAAGAGGAAGATTAGGTCAAATAAGGTGTCAAATTAAAGGTAATAACATCAGTTATAACAATGTTTGCCACCTTGACCGATATCTTCAAAACTTTTTGAGTTATAGTAAAAAATAAGAAAATTTTGGTACTTAAAGGGTTAATTTTCCGAAAAAAGCCTTATTAACAGAGGATTTTTATTTCACATTGTTGACGTCTGGAAGATTACCTAAAATTTGGTATATAACATAATATGCTTATCTCTTCAACTTTAGGAGATATTAAGGTGTCTATATCAGAGAACAGCTAAAAAATAAGCAAAAATACACATTTTCTCGTATAAACCCCTTGATATCATTGAAAATTCTAGAGATAGCTATATATTGTTATATATCAAATTACAGATAATCGATCAGACTTCAACATGGTTAACAAAAATATATGGGTATAGGAATTTTTTTCGACAAATTAACCCATCTAGAACAACATTTTATTTTTTATTTATTAGCTAAGGTAAACATTTTCTTAATATTAATAATTTTTATTTTCATTATATATAGAATGCGGAATAACCATGGAAAATTTGAAATTTCTAAATAAAGATGATCTCGAAGCAATACTTCCCGAGAAGAGGCAGATAGGTCAAAGAGTAATGCTGCGTGAAAAAATTTTTATTTGGAAAACCCAAAATGTAAAAAAAAATTCAAAAATTATCCTATATTTATATTATATTTTCACAAATCTTTATTTTTCATTAGTTTCCAGGTGACTTGCCAAGCACAATATCACAGGAGGTTTCTTGTTCAAAAATTACCAATAAATTGACACCATTATCTTCAGTATGCAATGCAACGCTTTCTAATGTGGTATTTATTTTTTAAAAATAATTAAAACTTGGTTTATAAATTGTTTTATACTTCTCGCTCTTCGAAAATGTTGAAATTGTTTCTCGTTTTCTTCTTAGAACATCCTAAACGTACTTAAGTCCACAAGCGCAGGTCAAGGCCTGCTTACAATTTATGGTCAAAAAAAGGAATTTGTTGGGCTAGAAAGAAGAAGATTACTCAACTGTCTTGTAGAACCGTACTATGTCCCAACGCTAAACAAATATATCGTGCCACGTTTTAATGAAATGAATGAAATAGCAAGACAAATTGAAGAAATTTTTCCCACTGAAAAGAAGGCAATATATTTCATTCCACGAAAGGAAGCAAAAAAACATAACCCATGTGGCCTTTTATTCAATAAGTTCAACAATCTGAATCGGAAACGACTAAAAGAGGGCGAAGAGATAACCCCAGCGAAATGTGCAAGAAGACTAGAGAGCACTTCAACATCTGATTCATTCGGTTCAAATGTGCCAAAAAAGGTATTCGATTTCGGCTCCTCACGCATTCGTAAAAAAAGAGAGTCGAGAGAGAACATTTTTAAATTTTCAAGCTCTTCTGAGGACGAAGCTCCAGAAATTTCAAATACTACATCAAAAGAGGCTTTAAAAGACACAAGTTCTTCAAGAGAAAACGTAAAAGATATTCGTACAGATTTCGGTGGTCCATCCACTTCGAAAAATTACACTTCCATTTCTGTTGAAGATATGTCTTCAGTCCATAATAAAATTAAAATTATGGAAAATAACGAAAACGATTCTTTCGACCTTTGGAAACAAACTTATTTCTACAGACTTAACAAAATAAAAAATGCTGCAGGAATTGATAATATTTTAAGCGAATGGCCTTTTTATAAACAATCAGGAGGGCAACGATTCGTAAGTTTTAGTATAAACTTTATTTGAAATAATTTTATTTGCAACATATTTACATGCATCTACATATGTACATAGGTTGAATATGATTTCAATGAATTATATCCCGGAAAAACATACCATCTATTTAATAAGTGGCCGAAGCTCGTCGACAAATTAGAAAAGTTCTACAACGAAAACATAAAAGACAGACATTTTATTCAATTATTAAAATCCATCAAAAAAGAAGCTGCTGTAAAAGGTAAAAAAGTTAATTTATGGTAGTTTTACATTGTTTAAAAATAATTAGAAATTATATTTAGATGGCAGAGACTGCATTCTGATGATGCTTTTAAATTGTGTCTTAAAGCCAACGTACACTCGCATCAAAAAACAGGACGACGGGGAAAAAATTGTACAAAAAAGTACAATAAAAGACGGAATTCAAAGCTCATTTCTTCACCTCACAACTGTATCTGACTTGCAAATTGAAAGGAACAACAAAATGAAGATGGCTTTGAAAAATCATAATACCATACAACCGTATATCATAGTTGTCGGTCAGAAACTGACGAATATATCTGGATTTTATGTCAACGTGGGATCCAGTTTGTTAAAGTGCACTTCATTTCTTTCCGCTTTAGACATATGTTTTAAAGTTTTTAACGTTTTTCAATTAGAATTCCCTAGAGAATCACTACTACCATGGCTTTTCATACAACATCATATTTATGAAATATCTACATCTTACGATGTTAAAAATTCAACACTTTGTATTTTAGAAGAATATTTTAAAAATAATTAACAAATATGTATATATCGTGCTTTCTTTGTAATACAATATTTGAAGAGCTAACAACTTTATCAAAACATTTTAAACATGTACATTTCCTTAATGAACACAGTGAATACAAGTGTACAGTACAAACATGTGGTCAGTTGTTTTCAAAATTCTCCAATTTTAAAAGACATTTAAAAAAACATTTTAAAAATATTTTATCAAATAAGAATTTATTACCGGACAATAACAATTTAGATTATAATATTGTACCGGAACTTGATCAACATATTCAATATCAATGTACATTTCAGAACTGTAAAACTTCTTTTTCAAACGTATATTTTTTTCAAAAGCACAACAATGAACACTTTAATATTAGTTTAGAATCACACAATAACGAGCTTGTTTCGTCTACTAATAACAATGCATCAGAACAAGTATCAAATGAATTGAATAATATTGGTAACTCAAAATATAAATCTTTAATTACAAAATCATGCGAAGATTTTTCTTTAAGTTTACATACTAAAAGTAATATAACAAGAAAAGATGTTTTATGTATTCAAGCAGGAGTTTCTGCTATCACTTTAAATGTTATACAATCAATTAAAAATATGACTATACACCATATACCAGAACTACAAAAAAAAGAATTTGAAGATTTTTTAGATTTTTGTGAAAATCCATTTCAAAAATTAAATACCGAGTACAAACTATTCAAAAGTATAATGGAATCTGATAATTTTGCTAAACCAATTTTTTTTTATATTAATAATGAGATATCTGAAGTTATTTTAAATGGCGAACCGACTTTAGATGCTAGCAATGTGCGAGGTTGTATAATGCCTATAAGTTTTCAATTTCGTAAATTTTTCCAAATTCCATTTGTATTAGATATAGTAATGGAGAACATGAACAATATGTCGGAAAAAAAGGAAATTACTCATTATGCAAATTCAGCTTCTTTCAAACAAATATTAGGTTTCTTTGCCGGTAAAATTATAATTCCATTTTTCGTATATTTAGATGATTTCGAGATTAATAATCCTTTAGGGAGTCATGCAAACGTAGATAAAATTTGTGGAGTGTACTACAGTTTTCCCACTTTACCCCAATATCTTTTATCAAATTTAAATTATATTTTTGTAGCAGCGTATTTTAAGACGAAAGAAAAAAGCACTTTTGGAAACGAACCATTTTTTCGACAGTTGATTCAAAAGTTTAAGGAGCTTGAAGAAAATGGAATATTAATAGAAACTGAAAAAGGATCTTTCCACATTTATTTTGTAATGAGCGCCATACTTGGAGATAATTTGGGTTTAAACGAAGTCCTTGGTTTTACAACCTCATTTAATTCTAATTACTATTGCCGATTTTGTTTAAGAACTAAAAGAGAAACTTCACATGATTGCTTAGAGTATATTAATTTTTTAAGAAACGAAGATAATTATAACACCGGATTAGTACAAAATAATATTAAACTTACTGGCATAAAAACATATTGTCTATTTAATGAATTACCAAATTTTCATGCAACATCAAATTTTGTAGTAGATATAGTTCATGACCTATTTGAAGGAGTCTGTAGATACGACTTATGTGAAATATTATTATATTTTATTGATAAGTTAAAGTTATTTACAATTGAAGAATTTAATTACAGGAAACAAATGTTTAATTACGGAGAAACAGAAATTGGAAATTTATCTCCGCCATTAGATATAATCAATTTAAGAAATAATTCAATAAAAATGTCCGCACGCGAAATGATGACATTCACTCATTTTTTACCTATTATTATAGGAAATTTAATACCACTAAATGATAAAGTTTGGAATTTTTTTTTAATTTTATTAAAGATAATAGATATTGTACTAAGAACCGAATTTAACGACAATTTACTTGACAAACTCAAAAATTTGATCAAAATCCACAATGAAACATACATCACCCTTTTTAAAAAAGGACTTAAACCAAAATTTCATTTTTTAAATCACTACATACGTGTAATAAGGCAATCAGGACCTCTTAAGTATTTATGGAGTTTTCGTTATGAATCAAAACACAGAGAAGCTAAAACATATGCAAGAAATATAAGTACGCGAAAACATATATCATACACTTTAAGTATGAAAGCTTCACTAAAATTCACAACATTTTTAAATGAACACAAAAACGGTTTGCCGGATCTAATTCAGTATAAAAAATTATATGATTTTAATATAGAAAATTGTGATTTGTTTGAATTCATTACAAACTATGAAAGTTTAAAATCACATTTTACAAAAAATTTGACAACAAAATCGGTTGAGTTTAAAGGCATAACCTACAAAAATGGATATTTTTTAACTATTACTAAAAATGATGTCGTTGAACTTTACGAAATTGAGCACATATTAATAAGTAATAACAATAATTTGTACGTTATTGTAAGTAATTATAATATAATAAACTTTTCTGAACACTATCAATCAAATATTGTTGGTACTAAGACCCAAAATTTTAAAATAATTAATTTGGAAGATTTTACAGGGCCTCCTATTCATTTGTACTACATATCTGATGGAACTTGTCTTATTAGAAATAAACTTTTTTAAAATGTTTTTCTTTTTGCTTATATATATTTTTATTCTAATGTTTACTTGTAATAATTTATTAATAAAAAAACTGTTCTTATTAATAAGATTTGTTTCATTTATTTTTTAGATTTTTTTTTTAATTCGCAGTTACGAAAACATACATTTTACTATATTTAAAAGAATATAAATTGCAATAATATCATATGTATAGTTATCCTGTCAAATATCCATTTTTTTTTATATCATTTTGATATATTATTACATAATAGTAAAAATAACTGTCAATTTGATATTTTTAATATTCAATTTATAATTATCCTTTAAAATTGATGTGCTTTTAAAAATTGGTGTTAATGATATTCGTTTTTGATATGATTATCAGAAAAAACAATAATGTATATTCGACATTTTTAATATAAATGCGACAGGAAAATCGTAAATTTGACATTTTCCGTGTACGAATGATGTGATTCTAATCCACATGATATGATTCTTGTTCAGATGATATGATATTTTTGATATGACTGTTATTGATATGCGCCCGGTAATCGTTTACATTACATTTTTTTTTTGAGTGTGCAAATCAATTTTTGTATCTACGCATGCAATCTTGTTTACTCAGGAATGATTTCTGTAGCGTGGAGAAGCCTTCGAATGGTTTGAATTTTCGAACTACCAAATAACATTGATATAACAATTAGAAATACTACAAGTCCTTAAGGGAGTTCCAATATAGTTGGTGTCTGATTAATACGAATAATTTCTTTATATTGTACGTGTATGAAGTCATTAAATGTCCAAAAGATATTTAATCTTAACAAAAAACTAGTAATGGAATTATCCTTGGCTATACTTTCCACCATTTTCGAGAAACCAAAAATGTGCTTCTTGTGACACATACGAGTATGTGCTACACTAGCTAAGAGTACCCGAATAAATATGTTTAGGTTTAAAAAGTCTAGTCCCGCCCTCTTTTTCCTGAATTATATACGATCGGTACCTTCATACAAAATTTTAATATTTTAGCATTTAGAACTTCCCGTTCTCTCCATTATGGGTTGGTAAATAAAGTAATAATATGAAAGTGGGCGTGGTTCTAAATTTTATCGTACTGGTGCGTTACGTTGCTGAGTTATAACGGTGGGTGTTCAGTTAACCTATGATGAGGTAGGTATGGTTCCCATACACTTTCACACCATAGATACTGCGATTGTCTAAACACTTTTTGAAAGATGGTAGACTTTTGTACCATACACGGTATATACATATATATTTTTTTATTTATATATTGTTATTTTCAATCACACTATCAAAGCTCACATACGATATGTTCAATCTTTAACTTTACATATTTACGTTTAACGTACACTTCAGCTGATGTAGTAAACTATGTTACTATGGACATAAAAAATACGCATATTATGAATGGCAGTTGTCTAGTCCCTTCCACTTTAGGTTAAGCATAGCCTGCATATCAAATTTTATCAATATAAAGCGTTATATGTAAAGTGGGCGAGTGGACGTGGCAGTTGTCCAATCCCGTCCACTTTTTCCGAAGCAAGAAATTTCGATGACGGAACCAATAAGTTATATATAAAGTGGGCGTGGAAGTTGTCAAACACCGCCCACTTTTTGTGCAGAGTTAATTATCGGTTCTGAATATAATCCTTTTAGCATCCGTAAATCGAAAATAATACCAAATACCTGCTTTTAAAGTTTTTGTGGTCGAAAGATATGAACAAAATTCATGTACCGCGTAACGAATTCGAAGCATCAACGAAACTTTTGTTTATATCTGATCACGGGAATTTTTTGTGAGTTATTTCGTGGTTTTTACCGAATTTGAACTGATTATCAACACTGGAACTAATTTTATAAAATAGTTTTCTTATAAAAAGGAGAAGTTTGTATGGGAGGGGTAGTAGTTTTATTCCGATCTTGCTCATCTTAGAACTTAAAACTTGATTAGAGAATAGGACTCCATTAATTCAGCTTGATATATCTTAAAATACGGATGTAGTCGCTTGGACGGACGGACGGACGGACATCGTTAAATCGACTTGGATGTTGACCATTTATATTGTATTTAGTACGTAATGTCGTACCTATTAAGCTTCTTATGGAAGAACAAACTAAATGTACATTTCTGTCGTACTTAAACGTATCGAAGTATACAAATAAAAAAAATTAACTAAACATTGTCCTAACCACTTCATCCTTGACACTGCCATACTGACAGATAAATTCTGAATTTTTACATTTTTTACAAAGATTTAATATTAAAAATTAATTTTTTAGTGATTGACTACAAAAGCTAAAATTTGTTGTACATTTTTTTAACACGCACAATTCCAAAGTTATAGCGTTTAATATAAACGTTGTAATTGTTATGAAACTATTGAAAAAATCCACAACTTGACAATACAATACCAACAACAAAATTAAAATTAAAAAAAAAGAGTTAATTGGATTTGTGGAAGAATTCTTGTTCACTGCAATCGGCTCATTTGTTCAATTAAAACATTTTACGCTGTGAATTGGTGGCACTTGCAACAAACTGCACTTGTAGTTGGATTGTGGAATCAATTGACGCTGACATTGAAAAAGACCGACGGCGACGGCACATGTGAGAGGCGGCGACGAACGTTCGAGCGCGCGTCAGCGACTGCGATGCGATGTATAGCGTGCTTATCGGAAGCGACACTAACGACAACTGTGGACGCGAACTGCAAGGAACGTTCGCTTCAGAAAAACATTTTGATATTTGGCGCGCCTTATCAGCGGCTCACAGTTTTCACTCAAATGCCAGCGAATGGGAATGCACTGCGCCGATGCGGAATTCGTGCGAATTTATGAATGAATAAACGCAAATGTTTACGAATTGAACGAGTGAATTTCGGTTCAAAAACAAAACAAACATACAAACAAACAAACAAAAAACTCTAAGTAACACGTGCTTCCAGTTGGAGTCTTTTTTGTGGGGACGATTTTATGTTTGTTTTGAGCATATTTGGTTTTTTTTAGGGGGTGCGAGGAGGTTTACAAAATTTCTTCAAACTGTCGTTACGAGTTAAAATCGTTTGTAAAAATTTGTCTAAATAAAAATTTAAAATTATGCTCACGTATCGCCTTCGAAGAATCTAGTGAGTCGCCCTCGAGTCGTTCTGATTGACTTTAGTTTTGGTAATGATTTTGGGCGACTTTTGTGCTCGGTCGTACCCCGCCCGCCCTCTTGACGGGATTTTATTAATGGTTTTCGCTTGAAGAAATGCTCCTTTGTCGCTTGCGTCCCCATCGTTCATATCGTCCGCATTTAGTCGCGCAGAGTTTTGTGACATTTAAAGGACCTTCATTAAAAGTTTTTAATTTTAAAGTTTATCAAGTTATTTTTTTGCCACTTGTAGGGCAGCTTCGAATACTTATAATTTGTACGGAGCTTTAAATTGGTCAACGATTTATAAAGCGAGTATATATATACACACTCTCCTGCACAAAAGTCATTGGAAAATCGTTCTTCGAGCATGAATTATTTTTACTTTTTATTCCGCCTCTTCCTTCGGATTTCATCATCTGGGCTTTGGTGTTTACTTTTACGAGTTGAAGAGTGCTCAATTGGTATTAATTTGCATTCGTTGGGTGTGAAAGGTTCTTCCACTTTAATTTCGAATTTCAAATAAAATGCAAATCCTTCAAAGCTTCCGTTTCGGTTTAAATAAAAAAGTTGTTTTCTTTTTGAAATGAAATCTGCTTAACTTGGTCATCTTATTTAACTAGAAAGTTAATAGAAATGTAAATTAACTTTTAAAGTTTGTTAAATGACTTCCGAAATAAAATAATATTCTTAAAATGTTTAATGACATGTTAATTAGATTTGATTTAAACCTTAAAGAATCATGAAGGGTTTTACAAAAAGAACGAGTTACTCATAGCAAAGGTCCAGGGAAAAACTTTTCCTTGAGCCTCTTGCAATTAGTAAAACAGCAACAATTTTTTTTTTAATATTTGCACTTTAAATGAAAAAGTTTTCAAATAACTAAAAATTACTTAAAAAACAAAATATATGAAATCTAAAATTATCACTTTTATATGCCACGCCCATTTATTATGCTTACGTTTTGTGAAATTAAATAAATATATTCGATAATTTGGCTAATATTGCTCCAAAAAATTGGAAATTTGGCATCTGTGTTTGTATGGTCGCTAATTATACCACAAATGGGCGTGGTTTAATGCTCATTTTTATATATAGGTTGGATCAACTTAACGCCCACCACCATAGCTCGAAAACTTGATGCGCTATTTACGAAACATATATAAGGATGCTTCAAGCAGAATAACAGGTTATACAAAATCTGCCACTCCCACTTATTATGCCCACAATTCGTGAAATTAAGTAAAATACAAGTTTTTTTGGCTAATATTGGTACTAATATTTTTAAATCTAATTTTGTGGCTGATAGTCCTTGGTATGAGTTCAATATCTTGAATAATGTGAATGCATTTATGGATTTTGGCTCACTTTTTCTTTCTGAATCCGAAGTATTAAACGCTATGTTGAGGTTAAAAAAGTCTCCAAAAGTCGACAGCGATGGTATTTCATCCGTGCTTTTACTAAACTGTGTTCAGGCTCTGTGTTCTCCACTCTGTCTGATTTTTAATAAATCTTTGAGTGCTGATGATTTATTGATTGTTGGAAGGTAGCGTTTATTACTCCAGTGTATAAAAGTGGTGTGAAAAATGATATCGCAAACTTTCGTCCTATTTCTGAATTATCAACTGTATTTAAGCTTTTTTCGTTTGTATTACAAAATAAACAATACAACATTTTTAAATTTTCAGAACTTTCATTTTCGATTGCGGCCCAAAAAGTCGGTTTCGGTCGGACACTAAAAAATATAAATAATTAATTTCAAATGAAACTGTTAATAAAGTTAATTTTTTTTCTAAAAATAAGTCACTGTGCAGATCAATGTTATTACTTATTGCTAATAATGATTTAATTTTATTGTAGTCCCATGAAAGTAATTGAGAATTCCACAAGGAATTGTGGTCAAACAAATTCACGAATTATAAAGAATTAAACTCCACTTAGCTGGTTCGCAGTCGACAATAAAGAAAATCCATAGAAAGCCAAAGTAAAAACAAAGGCAAAAAAATCGAGAGTGGTAAGAAATAATCGCCAATGTCCCCAATCGGATGTAGTAAGCGGGACGTTTGCTTGGAGCGGATAGACTTCAAATTACAACTGGCCAAAGTGTATCATTAACGGTAATAATGGACAAATGAGGACGAACGATTGTGTACGCGATGGGCTTTACGCGATAAGAAAACTTATTTACGCGCCAAACAGGAAAAAGGACGTGGCACGCACCAACGGAAATTTGTACAGGCACACACACAGCTACAGCTACAGCTACACACAAAGAAAGCCTGCCCGATTTATCGATATCGTGAAAATGTTAACAACAACGACTACAACAAAAACTTGTGCGAAAGGTTGAAAACTTTTCTCATTAATTATGTCAGCGCGAATTGGGCTTACTCGTGAAATTTGCAAGGGGCGGGGGGTCTTAAAATACCGAAGAGTTCGGAGGAAGCGGACAGCCGTGATTGGCAAATGAATGCAAATTGGATTATAGCCAAATGCTTCAATTGCGAAGAAATATATAAAACAATTTAAAACAACAATTGGAAAATAATTTAAATGCAACAATTAATAAAAAATTAATTGTACAACGAAAATAAATAAATCGGAATTCCAATTAAAAAAACTGGAAAACCAGAAGCCGCAAAAAGTTTCCGCAAAATTTGTCAACACACAAAAACGTGTGCACTGCTGTTTTGTGGTGGTGTGCAACTGCCGACATTTGTTTGTTTGTTTGTTTGTGTGTGTGTGAGTGAGTGGCAGGCACATTTCTCACTTCCGGCAAAACTTTTCGCACCTTTAGTGGGCACTAAAAGGTTGCCATCTGCATAAAAAGTCTACAAAAACAAAAAATTTAATAATTTGCTTCTTTTTATTGAAAATTTAATCAATACAACAACAAATTAATTTAGCATTAAAATAACACTTGTTTTTTTTTGTATATACTCGAATAAAAAACTAATTTGAGTTGATACAAGCAATTCCAAAATGGAACGAAGTTAAGCTTAAAAGGGGAAATATCACTTTGAACAACAACAAATTTGATTCGTCAACATTTTACATCTTTTTTTCCCAACTGTTAATTTTAATTTTCTTTTTCTTCAATCCATCAGATTGGTTCAATTGTTTTTAATAAAATCACTTCTTTTGTGGTTGATAGACATTTTCAATCAGATGGAAACTCTGTTCACGGCCGTTCTTCCACTCACTCGTTTGTCTCCAAACCATCGCTACGTCTGCTTCAGCTTGTGCACCGCATTTGTGCGTTCTAATTGTGATGAGGGGCGACAGCGACGGCAAAACGCATTTCCAACTTAAATCTAATATCGAAATGAAATTCGAAAATGATTCCGCGTGTGTCACTGGCAGCTAGTTCTCAACTTTAATTTAGTTTTAATCTTTTGCATTGCTTCTTATTTGCCTTCGCCCCAATCACTGCAGCATTTCCACATTATGCATGCAACATTGGCTCAGTTGGACCCCAAAAGAGCCGAACAAAGTTTTATTTATTATTTTCGTTGTGCATCAAATTCCCAATCAGATCAGCAGCGTCCGTCGGATCAGAGTCGCAGTTGAGAGAGAATGCAATAAAAATTCAGATTCATACGAGTACATAGCGCTGCAAATTGTTGTCGCCGTTGTTGTTATTATTGTTGTTGTTATTGTGCAAGTCCGACTGACCCCTGAGTTTGTTGTTGTAACTTATGTTAGCCTGGCGTGGACAGCGTTAATCCGCCTCATAAATTCGTTGGCTTGTTGCATTCGCATTTGACCACAAATGAGTAATTGACACTTTCGGTTAAGTCGCGTGTCGTGCGAAAACGCTTTTTGGAATTTTGTACGCTGCAGGCGGATTACTATCGCCGAAGGAGAAATGTTTTGACGAATCTGTGGATACTACTAATTAATTAAATGCCTTTGCGACATGTTTATATAGAGTGAGTTTTCGTCGATTTAGATTGAGAATCTTCGAGTACTCTACTACATAGTTTAAAGTTGCCGGCGTTCTTTGGTTTTTTTTTACATGGAATCATTTCTAGTTTGTTAGTTGCTTAAGATTAATAAACATTTTATGTAAATAAATAATGTTCATTTAATAAAATACTGTACTTACGCCCACAGTTAATTTCAAAATTTTGTTAGCAAATACTGAGTATGCATCTAAATCCGACTTTCCGTTCTCATTTTATTAGAAAAATATTAATCAGTAAAAATATTTATTGTCTAGTAAATACAGAATTTAAATTATTTTTAGCAATATAATTTAATATATAATTTAATATTTTCACTTTATTTCACATATTATGGGTGCGATAAGTGGGCGTGACTGATTTTGTACAGACTATTATTCTTCCCGGTGCATCCTTACATATGTTTCGTGAACAGCGCATCAAATTCCCTATCTATGTCGTGTGTGTAAAATTGATGCGCTCTATTTCTAAAAGTGGGCGTTAAATTGATGCAACCACGCCCATGTTTTGTGATGTTGTCGACAATACCCATACAAACTCAGATACTATTTTAGATTTTTAGGAGCAATATTAGCCACATAATCGAATATTTTTGGGCATGGCAAATTTTGTAATCCAAAACCATCCTTATCGGGAGCACAGTAGCTTCTGAAAATGTCATCGCAGTCGATTAAATGGTTTAGACTCGTAAAGGATTAAAAGAAAAATATGTTCATTTATATAAAAATATATATAGATAATGAAGTTCCAGTATAAATTGGACCTGTGAAATATACAAAAATATTTAATTTTTTTGTCAATTTGGTAGACTTCCAAAAATATCAACAATCACCATGGATAAAATAAAGTCTCCACGAGTGAGAATGCAAATCGGGCGTGTAAGTTTTATTAACTTATGTGCCTCACTTACCTTAATAACTCGTTCCGTTAACACTTTATTATGTTGGCTGGCCATAAATTGTCGAATCAAGCAGCCAAGACGAAGAAGAATATGAGATGCAGAAGTAACGACTACAAAGAGTCGAGAGACTGGGACATGGATTCCCCCAAAGAAGAGCCAAACACCACACGAACTGGCGAGATGGGAACAACTTACGACGTCGACGACGACAACGACGACACGACGACATTGCGAACGAGCGACCGACGATTATGATTTATCGCCTTTTAATCAATTTAAAATGTTTATTCGATACGAATCGGAAATTATGGATGTGTGTTGTTTTTGTTGTTGTTGCCTGTTGCTGTCCGAGGCTCCACAGTAGGCCGCGGTCGACATCGACAACAACAACAACAACGCAAGATGCCAACCGCGTAGTTTTACACGCTCCAATCTGTGGAGGCGCAGCAGCAGTGCGGCTGGGATTTGGATGAATTCGGTGCGCGTTTCTCAGATTACCACTTCGCGGCGATTGACGATGCACACACCTTCAGCTGGATGAACGGCGTACGAAGGTTTTTTTGTACAACTCTTACGGCTGGGATTTTTCAGATGTTGTTCGTTTTTTGTTGTTGTTTTTGTTGTTGATGTATTGGAACCTGGGTCAAACTGTCCCCGCTCGGTCGCGTGCTGCTTTGTTGCATGCAAATGCGTCTGCTTGTATTTAGTGATATTTTTTCTTAATACATTTATACATTTGTGTGTGTGTGTGTGTGTGCGTGTCTTTTTATAATATGTATGTATGTAGGTATAAAATATTTCGTTTTGGCGATGATTAAATCTGATAAACAAAGTATTTTTATAATGTCTTATATTAGCATAAGTACGACACTTTTATTTCGTTTCATTTTATTTTCTTTGCGAGCTTCGATATTAAAAATTTGTGCCATGAGTTTTACGAGTATTTTGTATATCTGCATCTTGTTGTATTTGTTTTTATGAATTGTGATATCATCGAAGTGGAGAACATGCTGTGACCATACGATAGCGTATTAAAACATATTTGTATACCTTTCGGAGGGCATATTGAGTTTATTCTTCCATTTGTAACGCCCATGAAGAGGTGTGGCAAGCATGGCAATCTATATAGATATGTATATAAAGGAATGTGTCTATATTTTTTGTCCCAAATGCGCGTATAAAACATTCATCTGATTGCAATGACATTTTAGGGAGTTGATGCGCTCATGCCAAAAAAGCTTTTTGGGTGAAAACCAGCCACGCTCATCTATTAAAAAATATTTGATTAATTCGCTAATACTACTTCTAAATCAAAAATTTGGTACCTGGCCACTTTTGACAACTTCTCCAAATATGGGCGTGGTTGAACAATTTAACACCTACTTTTAGAAAAAGGTTTGATCAACTTTACGCCCAACACCATAGCTCAGGAACTTGAAATGCTTTATAGAAAACATATACATATATGCACCGGGCAGAACAATACACTATAACCTGCCACTCCCTTTTATTACGGCCACAAATTAGATTAAAACACTTTGTTGTTTTGCTATTATTTAATTTGGTATCTAAGTTTGTAGGGTCACTTCACCAAAAATCTGTTCTGAGATACGCCCACTGCGTCTCAGAAATGTCACAACGGGGAGTAACGGGAAGTTCCACAACATAATTTTGTACACATATTTTTATGCAAAACAAAACCCTGGCAAGGCCTGGTACTTTAAGCTAGTATACATATTTAAATTATCAGCGTCGGTTCTGAGTCGATTTAACGAGTCGATTTAACGATGTACATATGTCGACCTATCCGTCTCTATGGCTGTTACAACGATTACAGTCTTGGTTTAAAAGATAATGAGTTCTCATCCTCAAAGTTCTAAGTTTACTTAGTTGGCCTTAATAACAAATTTTATAAAACGCCAATACGGGTTCGGATTTCCTTAGCCCAAATGCTTCTTCCACGCCTTCATCATGTGGTAATTTCAAGCTATCACAGAATATCTTCAGCTTGGTCTCTTTACCAGAGAAGTGGTCATCACTTCTGTTGTCGCCCAAAACATTTTCGCTCCAACGTCATTATACATTCAAACGACATGACCATGCCAACGCTGTCAAGGGATGTTATTACATAGTTTCCGATTCGAATTTTGTCAAACACGCCCAGTGCGCCCAACACTGTACACCGCTTCAAAGTAATTTCTAAGCTTTTTCGGACGAAATATGTTTATTCTACTCAATTGCCTATTAGGATCACAATAGCACCTGTTATCAAAAGATATATATATATTCTTTGCTTGATTATCAGGCTGACATCGTTATCGCTAGTGACTGCAGATATAATGCAGATGAAATCCTTGACAAGTTCGAAACACTTAACACTAATATGATCCACCTTCAAATCATTTAATTAAATTATAAAGAGTATAACGAGATGAAATCGGAGAAAATCCCACCAAACACATTTTCGGATTGTTTCTCTGTACGGATTGCGAATGCATCATTTAAGGGTTTTGGTACTCCTTTATTACCATTGCACCCATAAAGTAAAAATATAATGTAAAGTGAAAAAGATTTTCCTTTTTTTTTTTTAGCAGTACACAATTTTGTAGCCAAATCATGTTTTGCCTGAAAAGTGCACAACTCATAATGATACATTCTATCTGTTCTCTTTTGCTTAAGTATCTTGTAGATAGTTTCTTTATCACAATCTGAATCTGTGTTATTGGCGCTGTCGTTCATTTGCTTGTTTCCGATTTTCTACTTCAGACACGACGATATCGCCGTTGTTTCTTTTTTTTCTTTCATTTTATGATTTTCCTCCAATTACCCAATCTGTGCTTTATTAATTTAACATAATTTCTCCCATTCTATTCCGTAAAATGCAATCTGATCGACTGCACAGCTCCGCAGCTCCACGGATCCACACCAATTCAGCATCATTCATTGATCGTTTATTGCCCTGATCACGTGTTAAAATTTATTGATTGTCCAAAGCGGCCGATGTCCTGCTGCGCAGCATGGGAGACGTACGTGTGGTCGTGTAGCTCAATGCGTGCTGGGCTGGCGTGCCGTGGCAATGGAGCTCGCGAACCTTCCAACAGATTCTTTATTAAATTAGCTTAGCGTGTTTATAACGTAACGTAACGTGAAGTAAGAACACACAAACTTTGTTACATTTTGGAAAAGGCGCGCTAATCGGTCTATTCTATTTTGTTATGTGGAAATATAAATCTGGTAAGGGTTTAGGTCGATACTTTGGCTGGGTAAAAATATCTAAGTCACAATTCTATATTTTAAAAGTCTATATTTTTAAATTTTGTGACACAAAATTGTATTTTTAAAAATCATATCTAAAATACATAAAAATAAAATAAAATCATGTATTTTAACATTTCTAATTTTTGAGTTAAAAATGTAGAAAAATTGCTCTTCTCTGAAACTATCTGCAGCATGGTGTAAATAAAGCGTGGAAAGTAAAAAATTGTCCCTCTCCACCTCAATATTGTTTCTCTCTTTGAAAATGAAATTTTTGTGCAGTGGCCATGGTTGCTACAAAAACATTAAGTAATAAAAACAACAATATAGTTCGTTGTCAAAAAATCAAACTTCAAAATAAGGCAGAAATCGAGGTGAGTTCGCTCAATTTTCGATCTCATTTATACTTTCCTTACCTTATTTTTCAACCATAAACTTCTTTTAGTATTTCTTTTCTATTTTCTCTACTGTTTTCGATTTTTAGAGTCAGATCACGAACTTACATATACCTACAATAACTACTGTGTTACTGATACTGACATACAATCTTGATCTGATACACGAAATGGATTTGATATACATAAGGGTAGAAAAGGAAAACGCGAAGTAGAAATGATGACGAGGAATTTTAGTTTCCCCAACCATTCTTCACAAATGAAAATTCAAATCATTAGAACACACAACCTTCGCAATGTAAGTGCAAAGATTCGTGTGATCGGACGACTTCGAATGTTGTGTCACGCCTTAATCGATAGGGAAAACGGTTCTTCTTACATAGTTATTCCGTGGTGAACATTCAATCAATTACATTGTTAATCTTGAGACAACAATCTATATACTTGAAAGTTAAATTTTTTAAACAATCGTGTATCAGATTAGTATAAGTATATAATAATATCAAAAACATTAGATGTAACTAAGAACTATTTGCAACCGTTTACATTTCGAGAGCTTGTATATAGAAATGTGCAGTAGCCCGTAATTGTGTTGTCAATAATTCAGTGGGTTTGTGCGTTTAGTCTGGTGAGTTTTGAACCCAGGATTTTATTATCAAAAACGTTTATTTTTTACTCTCTTAACTGAGACGAGGATTTTTCTGATAATTCACTGACATATGTATATAATAACTAATGTTAATTGAAAAAAAAATGACAAATATAGAAAGGATACTAATGATTTCTAAAATCGCACCATCGAAGGATTCATAAACTTGAATTTATCGTAGAACATCAAACGATCAGGCACACCAAAGCGCAGGTTCGGTCGATTGTAACGTTGTGCACCGTACTTTTGCGGAAAGGCCTCCTGCAGCACGAGCAGTACATTGCCGATCATATACTTCTTTGAGGTCCAGTTGCAGGTGCAGGGCGGCATACAGCCGTCGCAGTGCGCCTTGAACTGCTGATCGGGTCGGCGCTCCGGTAGGCAGGCGAACGAAGTAGGCGAATGAACATCACGTTCCGTCCAGGAGCAATCACAGGGCGGCATACAATCGCACTCTACAGAATAACGAATTTGAGGGTTGACCGGTACTGTGGGCGGCGGCGCCTTGCATTTATAAAGGCGCGCACGTCGTACGCCGCCGAATAGCTCCGGAAATTCTGGATCCGGTTCTCGTGCCAACCAACGTTCGAGCAGCTCCCAGTGTGAGAGATTCTTTGTTTTGGGTCGCAACAGCTGCAGTTGACGCCAGAGATCGGTGCGGCGTGTCAGTTCAAACTTGCGGCCGGTCTTGACGCGAAACAGCTTATACAGTTCGTAGTGATAGTGCGGCGCCAACGAAATGCTACGCGAGAAACGTGTGAGCTCAAAAAAGAACAGCTGACGGATGCCGTATGCAATGTGGCGTATGTCGTCAAAGTCTTTGATATTCATGGCAGAGAGTGCGGCTGCATCCAGAAGTAGCAATGTGTGTCCATTTATGAGGTTCTCCCGAAACGTGCGCTACGATAGCCGATTTCATAAGTTTAGAAAGTCGTTACGCACTTGTACTAAACATAAAAGATCACTTCACCTGGTAATGAGGATATCCATAATTGCGCACCCACTTGCAGACGTGCCAATTGGACCACTTGAAGACCGACACAAGTGGCAATTCATCCACCACCTTGGCAGCCAAGTTGAGCAACGTATCCGGGGACGCTTTAAAGGCTATCGGCACATCGTTGCGATTGAACGGCTCCTTGCCCTGGATGAACGAGTGTACGCGAAATTTATAAGTCGAGAGGGGTCCGGTATCTTGACGCCGCTCGCCCAAAGTACCTTTCACAAATTTATCGTCCGTGACTCCATACAGGTAACGCATCGTGAGTAGACTGAATCCTTCGTGAAGCAATTGAAACGACTAAAGAATGTGCAAAACTCCGACAGTTGAAAGCTGCTTCCGCTTTTAAAACAAAACTGATTAGAAACGCAGCGCAGCCTTAACTGAAATCGTGTTGTGTTCTTTGCATTGAATATACATAAGCAGAGTATATTAATTGGAGCATTTTTTATTTGCCGAAATAACCCAATATTTATGGAAAACTATTTATTTCAATATTAACGATATGTTTAACACTCTATATTATGTATTCCTTTTATATGCTAGCGAATGCCCGGCATGCGTTGCAATGCCACTTAAATTTTTTTTAGCAGATCTTCCCGGTACTGTTATAGCGATTCTGAGTTACAGCGGTGAAATTATTGGTATACAAACTCAGAAACAAAATCTAAAATTTTTAGGAGCAATATTAGCAATGTAATCGTATATTATCACGTAATTAATAAAATTGTGGGCGTAATAAGTGGGCGTGGACAATTTTGTATATTCTGTTATTCTTCCCGGTGCATTCCGTTACATGTTTTCTATTTAGCACATCAAGTTCCTGAGCAATGATGGTAGGAGTGAAATTGATCCACCCTTTATTTTAAAGTGGCGTTAAATTGATCCAACCTCGCCCATTTTTAGTGAAGTTATAGACAGTGCCCATACAACCTTAAAGACCAAATTTTTGATTGAAAATATTAGCCATGTAATCGCATATTTTCCTTTTTTTCAAAGTGGGCGTTAAATTGGTCCAACCTCTCCCATTTTTGGTGAAGTTGTTGACAGTGTTTATACAAACTCAGATACAAAATTTCAATTTTTAGGAGCATTATTAGCGAAATTATCGAATATTTTTACTTAGTTTTACAAATTGTGGGCGTAATAGGTGGGCGTGGCAAAATTTTCTTTGCCCTAAACCTAAGTTGGCGTGAGCACAGCAACTCCCCAAAATTTCGTCACAATCGGATGAATGGTTTAGACGCCCATTTGGTACAAAAAAAGAAAGATAGAAAGAAAGATAGAAAGAAAGAAGAATTCATTTTTATATATATAGATAGATATATGCGTTTTGAAGAAAACATTTTTTTTCGTATATAAAAATTAATGTTTGTTTCTATCTTTCGTTATTTTTTGTACCCTATGCTCATATAAACCATTTATTCAATTCCGCAATTTTGGGGAGTCGCTGTGCTCACGGTTACAATAGTTTTGGACCACGCCTACCTTTTACACTCACAATTTATGAAACTAAGTAAAAAAATATTCAATAATTGAAAAAATCTGAAATTTGGTATCTGAGTTTGAATGGGCACTGTCAATTTAATAGCCGTAACTCAAGATCAGGGAGTACCGGAAAGTTTCGCTAACTAATTATCTTACACATATATATATTCAGTACAAAACCCGGGCAACGCCGGTAACCATAATCTATTATGATATATTATAATAATTATTATTATTTGAACTATTAAAAAGGGAGTTAAAGTATCGGACAAGCTTCTTTTGTTTTATGTTTTGTGTTTTATACATTTTTTTGTTGCTAAAACTTTGTATTTTATTTTAAGTACGAGTGTTGTTGTTGCTGGCGTGCCTAAAAGCATAACCCGTTGTTTGCGGCCACTTTTTATTTGGTATTTGATTTGATTGTATTCGGCGTTTGCGAGTGCTGCTTGCGTTTTTCTAATCGGAAAAGTTTTGTTTCGTTTGAATAGTTGGTATTAAAATTGTGCAGCAATTGCAGCGGAGTTGCCACAGTGCCAAGAGAAAACAGTTTCTACGATTTCAATACACATTTGCTACATATATATTTACTATATGCAATAGATCCTACGAAATAGCGCCATACTAGAATATAGGACAAACACACTTATTGCATTTGCGTTTGCTCGTATAGTTAAGTTAGGTAAAGTTGGATGATCTAAGAAAAAGATCACACATAGACCAGTAATGGTCCTTAGTTGACCCAAGATTATTCTATTACATCTAAACACTGATAGAATTTTTTTTAATTTTATTAGAAAATGTATTCCTTTTTCCTGATTCCCTTATATAAAGTTGTAACAATCCTATGGTGGTAAATAAGTGAAAATAGCTATTTGGAACAAAATTAAAATGTCAGTAAAAATATGAAAATAATATATTATAATAAAAAAGGCAACTATTCTCTTCTTCTGCTATGTCGTCATTTGCTGAGATACCAAAAATATGTGCTTCTTGTAGCCCAAATTTTGTGAGTTTTTAATGTTAATACTAAAGCGTTAAATATGCATTTTAAATGGCATTTGTGGTTTGTATGGATTGGGGAGTATTTTTCGTCCAATCAAGCTCATCTTGAAAATTAATTTGCGCTTGGAGAATAGGACCTCACATACCAAATCGATATCTCTTAAACTACGTCTGCTAACGTTGCTATAGACAGACTGACGGACGGATGGACATCGTTAAGTCGACTGAAAATTCGACGGTGATCATTTATATATACGAGTATATACATTTTTATACCTACCACGCCCTCTTTTGTGCGTTACAGATAAAAGAGCAAACTCGGTACACCCACTTTTTGAAATATGTTATGTTAACTCTAGAATGTATTTCTATATAGCACTTAATTTTGCAATTTGTGCCTTTGATTGAAAAAAAAAAAAATTTATGAGCAAAATTTACAATTCCCAGTGTAATTAAACTAATTTTAGAGTAAATTTTACTCAATTAAAAGTTGGAAAGGAGTCGACAAAGTTTTACTGGCTGGCATCACCAAAACCAAAGGAATCGTCGTTCGTGACAATTGTTTATTTACCTCATAATTCTAATTCAAAGAAGCGAAGCGTATAAACAATTCCGGAAGTGATGAATGAAATGTTGTATTAATCAGCTTATGACATTGAAGTGCGGTTATTTACAATTGCATATAACATACATACACATTCGATTCGGTTATTAATTCGTTCATAAAATAACATTTCACGTTTTTCATATATGTATGTAATACTTCTATTTCGCTACTGTTCTTAAGGTACATTGTCGCAACATAACAGTACAGAATGAGCGAGAAGATCGATAAAGGTACCTTAACTGACAATTAAACATTCAAAAATTTCAGTGGCGGCAATGAAAACATTTTCAAAATATTTTATATTGCCTAAAAACAATAAATTTTTCGATGACCACGAATATAACCAAATTTATAATTTATTTGAAAATGAACTTTCAAATGATCACAGGGTTCAGCTTTGCCAATCATTTATTGATTTTTATTTAGACAACGTTTGTATTTTTTTAATCGTCACTGGATCGATTCAATAGTTTAGTTGTTAAAATACAAATATCTTTGCTGATATAAACTTTTTAAATTTGCAATATTATGTGACATCTTTTTTTTTATTAAAAAACAAATTTTTATTATTATTGTGTTTTTAAATTAATCTAAGCGGGCAGAGGCAATAGGGGCTGCTGTTAATGCTGGGAACATTCGGAATGGTTTTCGAAAGATAACGGTTAATGCTGCGATGACCAAAAGAAAGGCGATCCACGTTGTCAAGCTCATTCCGTAGTGCGCCAAACGATGAACATCTAAGTCAATTGAAAATCCCCAAATCCCCAATGTGCGGAATCTGATCTTCGAGGACAAGTGTTTGACGTACTCCATGACATATCACCTCAGCCGAAGTAGTTTCGCTCATCGGCAAAATCCATTAATTCGTTGCATGTAGTTGACGTCAAAAATTATGCAACGACATTTTGTTGACTACGCTGTCACGAAGTAGCTTCCTCCGCTTGAGGAACAGTTGAATTTCTGCTCGTATATTGTAAAGCGCGATCATTGGCAAAGTTTCAACAATCTTGAGCTAGTGGAGATAAATAAACAAATATACAAACTTAGCTTATTTAATAAAATTCGATAAATGGAAAAGTCATTAAAATTAATTAAAGAAAACCAGAAGTGGTTGTAAGATTTTTTAGTATAATTTGAAATCTTGTTTGAACCACTCTAATTGGATTGTGATATTTAATAATGTCGTACATTTATAAAATTAATCGCAAAGTATTATTTGTTTTCATCGAAACACAAATTTTTATACGACATTTTTTAAATACATAATGTATTAAATCATGTGCTGTTGTTGTTTTTCTTTTTTGAAAACGCAGGGCTGCGACGGCGCACTCAGTCATTATTGTTGAAAGAATATCCCGATCTTCACAGCTGGATTTCACTTTCACACAGTAAACAATATTAGCCACAATTTCCGGATCCAATTGCTGCTTCGGCGCCCGTTCACGACCACGAAAAGCATAAGAAGGTCTTTCCCTTAAACTACTTGTTGCCAGGATTTCGGTGGAAAACAAAATTTCGACTGGAAATCGCGTTGCTTCGTTAGCATTTCTCCAGTTAACGCTGTTGAATTGAACAAAATCAAGAATTGTTTCTAAAAGAAATATGTTAATTAAATTGGATTGTATTTGATAAATTATTTAGTAGCGAAGTAACTTTAAACTTAAACAAAACGACACATTCGAGTACATACATATGTGACACTTAGTTTTGTTTGCTAGTTTGCTGAATGTATTTTTATTTGTGGTTTAACGAATTCTTATTTATTTGTCAAAATTTAAAAACGTCACAAACATTTTCGATCTTATATGTTGTCACAGCTCTTACATTTGAGATAAGTTAATGGGATTATAACACTAAAATAGTATAAAGTAAAGAATAGTTATCGGAATGATATTCCTGCTAAGATTGCTTAATTGTCACATATTATTTTAATATCCAGCGATTTACGATCAATGACTGACATTCGTGACCGCTAACGATTTTGTTAATGCCACTTGTGGAAGTTTAGAATGACTCCAATCTCTAAATATATATGCGCAGATGCCTCCGAAAATTCTGTGTTGATTTGGTGGTAGCGAGGGTTATACTCTGCCCGAATTTCATAGAAATTCCCATTTTAGTGATTTACGTTCATGGCTTCTGGCAGGTCACCTCACACTGACAGAGATTTTAAAAGAGTGTAGCGTAGTGGCAATATTTGCTGTATTAGTAAATTTTAGTCAGTCCGATTTGAAGGCTTGTTCGCTGTTTTTTTAAAGTAACTTGCGAAGAATAACTGGAGCTAGAAGAGCAGAGGATGTCTTGAATATTAGAATAGTACTAGGAGATTCAGGAGGAATCTCACGGGTAGTCGATTAAGTTGGGGCTTTGATAAGGGAGTTTTATTTCGTATTTGATATAGAACCTTAATGATAATGGGATTTTATCGATCGCCAAGATGTGCATTAAATAAATTTCTTAAACTTTTGGAAAACCAATTCGAATATGCTAACTCGTTTTGTTATGTTGCTGTAGGCGATTCAAATGTTGACGTTTTATCCAATTCCCCGGATAGCCGATCGCTTTTAAATCTGCCCAACTCATTCTGTTAACGATTGTGTCACGACTTGGTTACAAGACCAACTTCAAAAACTTGCCTTGATAATGTATTTTCAAACCTCCATCAGTTCTATGGAATATGAGCATAGTGACACAACATAGTTAGCTGTATAATCGATGTATACGGTGCAACGGAAAACTTCAGTACAACTTTTAAAACTGTCTATAACTACAAGCAAATCTCAAAATTCATTAATGCAAACTTAAATTTGAGGAAATTAATTGGAATTCAAGATCCGGAAATTATTGAAAGAGTCATTTTAAAAGCTCTTGAAAAGAACAAAAAGACTTTAAATGGTTTCTTTAATCGAACATCAAGAGCAAGCATCGTGGAAAGAGTGGAGTCTGCGAACGGATCAACGCTGTCTAATAACATCGACGTAGCCAATTGTTTAAACGGATTCTTTGTGAGTCGAGCGGCTGACATAGCAGCAACAATTGAGCGAGAAAATAATAATAATATCAACGGATTCAGAACTTTGAACACTGCGCAAAATACTTGTAAATTTGAAGAAGTCACTGCTGAGGAGGTGGAAGATGTTGTATAGCAATTAAAAATAAATAAATAATAAATCTGTTGGTATAGACAATATACCATCATGTGGCATTAAAAATTCAATCTCGGTTGTTTCCAAAGTGATAGCGAAACTTTTCGCATCTATTGTATAATCAAAACTGGAATTTATCCTGAAAAATTTAAGTTGCAAAAAATTGTACCACTCTTGAAAGGTGGTGATAGATGCAAGACGCAGAATTACAGTCCAATTGCAATCTTGTCAGTGCTCAACAACATCGTGGAGAAACTAATGAGGCAGCAAATACTCAATCACTTAGATGATATTAATGTATTATTTAACCCTCAATTTATATTTCGTCAGCGATCGGGAACACAACCCGCACTGGTCCAGTCCATTGCTGTCATCTGTGAATATTTAGATAGAGGATATCATGAGGTAGGAGGTAGGAGGTCTGTTTGTTGACTTAAAAAAGCGTTTGAATGCGTCAGCCATGACATTCTCATCGAAAAATTAAAATTTGCTGGATTTAAAGTAGTCAATATTCAGTTCATGAGAAACAACTTGAGCGATGGGTACCAAATTGTTTTCAATGGAAATGCTAAGAGCGATCCGGAAAGAGTCGTGTAGGGAGTACCGCAAGGTAGTGTTTTGGATCCTCTGCTATTTCTCTTATTCATTAACGACATAAAAAACGTCACTTTGAACGGTAACCTATTTCTTTTTGCTAATGATATCACATATCATTTTGTATCCCAGAATGTCAAGATTCGCTCTAAGAGCGCAGCTGGAATATGACGTATCCACTTTAAAAGAGTTCTTTCGATTCAACAAACTTACAATCAACGAAGATAAAACGAAATTCATTATAATTTCACCTCAACATAGAGATGCCGAAAAATTTAAGTTCATGATGAACGAAACTGAAGTAGTGGAGGAAGATCACGTCAAATTTCTTGGACTAACCCTCAGTAACAACCTTTCGTGGAATCAGCACATATTAAAAAAAGAAAAAAAATCTCTTATGGATTGGGTGGGTTACTATACAAATTTAAGAATAAACTTTCAATTGATTACACATTTTTGATATATATGTAACTGATTCATTCGCACCTTACATATATGACGATGTGTTGGGCATATAAAAGTACTACCGAATTAAAAATAATTAGAAAGAGTGCAAAACAAAAGCATCAAAACGGTGTTTGCACTACATGCGAGATTTCCTAGTCATCAATTGTGAGTGGAGGAGTTTAGAAATATCTCACCTTTGACCGAACTGTATCATTATCAACTTTTGCTGCAGAAATACAAAAATAGAACCAACACCAGTTTTAAAACTACACAACTTCAAGAACAATCACATAGATTCAATACCAGAAACAGGTCCAACTTGGTAGTGGCGAAATGCAATCGAGAAATTACGAAACAACGATAAAACGAAATAAAAATAAAAAAAAGTGTGTAATATTGAAGAAAATAGAAATGTATTTAAACTAACGATTACTTATTTAACATTTGGACCAAAAAATTTCAACGTTTTTTAAAAAATCATGTTTTTTATTCATGATTTTTTAAAAAACGAATACAAAATAAAAAATTAAAAAAAAATTCGTTTGGATTCGGTTTTCTGTTGCCGAATCCGCATCAAGAGTGCACAACATGAAAATATACAAATCTATAAATATGCAAACTTAGCTCCTTCAATACAATTTAATACAATAGAATAACAGATTTTGATATAGTTCACTTAGGTTAGGTTATATTGGCTGACCTAAGCCACGCATAGACCTACTAGCAGGGTTGTTAATTGTGAGCTATAGCTCAACCATCGAGCAAATTAAATGTACTTGTTGAGCTGAGCGTTTGAGCGAGTCGTTTGTATTTTATTTTACAACCCTGGTTAATGGGCATCAGACGTTTTCAATAGCATCGATAACAAACATTTTAAAATACTATGGCTGAAATCGCTGGGACAGACGTACGGACAGACGCACGGAGGTACGGACATACGAACGGACAGATCCAAGGACGGACAGACGTACGTACGTACGGACGAACATCGTTAAATCGACTCAGAATCCGACGCTGATCATTTATATATGTACTTTGTCATACCTACCACGCCTCCTTCTGGGCGTTACAAATGGAAAAAACAAACACTCTATATCAGGGTTCAACTCGATCGCTCTACTCAACAAGTATTTTAAAAATATATCGCTTAAATGTGAGCTAGCTCAACCTGTGTGTAGGCAGCTGTGTTTATTTAAAGATTGTTTATTTCTTAAACGAGTCCACACTGTCGTTCGGTCAATCGATGTTTTCTTTCTTGAGAAGACTTGGCATGGCTTGAAATGTTTAATTGGAGGAATTGAAATTTTGTTCAGTTTGTAATAAAAAATATGTTGACCATTTTACTTATTTATGTTTTGTTGCAGAATAACTTTTATTCACATACTATCGAACTGAATTCCAAACACTTGAGATTGTTTTTCAAACGCATTCCTAACTACTTCCTTTTGTGGTTCCCCTTTCGAACGTTTTTCGTTTAATTTTGTTCCGTTTTTAAACTAAACGGTTGAGCGAGCGTACAGAAAATATTATTAAAAGTTTCCTTTTAGCAAATTGAATTGCAATGAATAAATCAAAAACCGATAAATGCAATTTTCGAAAACAAATTTATTTTTGAATGAGTTAATTCAGTTCAGGATTGTCCCCACCTGATCCCGTACTCAGAATTTAAAACCACCTTCTATTAATTTTTTGAAAAAGGTCGGGTCCTTTGGACTCGAAGATCACCTCAAAAAGGTTATTCCTAAAGTTAAAAGGTCCCGAATATAAATCCAAATTTAATTTCTCTGCAAACATCGACAAATCCAAAACTTTCAAATCAAAAACCGATTTATCCAAATCTTCTTCCGCAATTTGTGAGCTTATTAAAAAGATAGTTTCGTGTTGTTTTCGCAAGTTTATTTGACTTTATTTACTTGAATTTTCTTTAGGCTTTCCATTTCGTTGTTGTTGTTGTTGTCTTTATGCTTTTCCAAATCAAATACGTAGAATATTAAATCACAATTTAGGTTTTATGTTTCTTTTGTAAGCCCTTGGCTGCATCGGCGCACTTATTCAAAATTGTTTGACGAGTTTCGCGCTCGTCGGCATCGGATCTTATTTTCACACAGTAAACAATATCTTCAACTATGTTGGGATCCAATGTCTGCTTCGGCGCTCGTTCACGACCACGAAAAGCAGGTGAAGGCATTCCCGTCAAGCTGCTTGCTGCCAAAATTTCGGGTTTAAATAAACCATCAATTAACATGTGAGTTGCTTGGCCAGCATTCTTCCAGTTAATCTTACTAAAGTAATCATATGCCACGCATGTTCCTAAAAAAAAGAAAAAGAAAAATGTGTTTGATGAATTAAGTTCTGTCAAGATTCGATAGAAGCTAGCTCCTGTTTAGTAACTAAGGTCCATATTCATAGTTAAAAAAGTTCCGACAATATTTGTTAGATATAAACTTAAGTAGGAGCTTTATAAATCAGTCAAGTTAACACAAAATAATATTTACCGTTTGGTCCGATTTGAACCTGAGACGAAGCAAGAATTGTTGGGTAGGGTGCCATCTCATCCTCTTTATCATCAGCCTTAACATTTATTTCCAATCTGGATTTCAGTTTTTTAAGTTCACTTAATATGTTTTCGGCAGCACCTTTGTCGCGCCGTCTAAATTCAGCCAGATTCCTCTCAAACTCTTCATTCGCTCGCCGTTTCCACTCAAAAAATTCTGGATATTTGGAGCAAAATTTTTTTTTTTTTTCTTCACTATCGAAGTTTATCTCATTTGGGCGACTGATATGTTCAAGCAATCTGTTTTTCACTTCTAGGAGATTTTCAATCTCGTAGGCTTGTGTATCGAAAACTCTGAATTGTTTCTTGTGTTTCACTGCCTTATATACAAAAATATTCACCGCTAAACAAAAATTTGTCCATAAATGGAATAATTGACTTCTTAGTTTAGTTTAGTTTTGTTTCCAATAATATGCAAAATTTTACCTGGCATACATCTTTAATTGAGGTTATAAAATCCATCCTGTTAAGATGAAAACGGGAATCTAAATACCTGAGATCCTGAATTAAAAAATAGAAGATGCAAATTAGAATTGCCAATCAGTGGCAGTCACAAACTCCTAAAATTTACAGAGAAGGATTGTAAGGGATGATCAGCATTCCGATACGTTGTTGGCCAGGCGAAAACTTGCGACCTACAGAGTGCGAGGGGCAAATACCCGATCAAGTTTCTTACCTTAAGTGTGTCTGATATCGCGTTTGGGGCTGACTTAGTTCCCAATTTGGAAGGAGCTACATGGTCAGCTTTTTTGCAGGCCAACAGTTCCTGATATTTTATTAACCGCCGATTGATTTCTATTTCTATTTGCAGTTTTTCTAAAATAATAGGAATTAAGAGAAACTTTCCCCTAACGATACTTATCAATACAGAATATTCAAAGTAAGTTGTTATGTCGGTGCCTACATACCCTACACCATTTGCGAGGCACCTTTGGTTATTAGAGTAACTATTTTTTTATTTATTTTTTTTTACTACAGAAGAAATGCGAGTTTGTAGGTGGAAATAGATTTTTCCCGATCTTCACCTCCGCTTAAAGGTAAAATTTCAGTTCGGTGGCATTTGTTCAAACGGACGGACATCGTTAATTCGATTCAGAATTTGGCGTATATAAATTTAAACTTGATCTCTTCATAACTCGATTTTTTAACCGGTTTTTCGTCTTCCAATTTCTTTTTTAAACGGTTCTATCTCTTTTACACGGGTTTTTACCGTTCCATTATCTGGAACCGCATTTAAAAAAGATCAAGTGGATATGTACTGTACTTATACAATATATTGTCGTATCTACCTTATGGACCTAAAGAAGTACAAACTCATTTAATAAAAAATAAACTCGATCCGTTTGTTAAGTAATATTTTTATTGTGTTTCCCTTTAATACAATACTGAAATTTTACTTATAAAATTGTAAAAATTAAATGTATTTGATTAAAATATTGTCAAATCTATTTGAATACTTGTATGTATGTATGTATGTGTGTATATTAATAGTGTTTTGAGAGTATATATGCAATTATTTATGTGTTATATATAAATATGACTATGAATGCTGTCTGGGTGCGTTAAATATTTAATTTGATATTTTTGCCGAAGTTACTTTATTACAAAAGCTTAACTATTTAATAATTTACTTGTAGGACTATTTAAATGACCTTGAAAAAGTGTTATCTAGTTTCTAGACTACATGCCATCATTTCCAGATCCAAACAAGTTTTCGTAGTTATTGATTTAAGAGTGTCGTCGAGATCTGTTATTCAAAATATTAGTCGCAATTATAGCTCCAATCAAGAGGATTTCCTGTTGGCGTTTTCAACTGTTATACATACATATGCATATACATGGAAATATCCTATACCTACTATCCTTTCATCTTTGTCAAACATATTGCGTAAAATTCTCTTATTAAATGATGTGTACAATTGATAAATGAGATCACAAAGGGTTAATACATTTCTAGTTTTATATGTTAAACGTTTTTAGCAAATTACGATTATTGTTATTTAACCAGTATGAATTGTTGTTGAGATGACTCACTGCAACTAAATTATTTTTAACTAAAATTGCTGCTGAGGTAGTTGTACTAAACTCTTTATAAAAATAAAAAAAAATTAAGTAAATGTATCCCAAAGGATTGCTGAATCGTGCTTCATGTGTATTTTCAAATATTTATTTAACTTTGGTCTTCGATACTACTAATCCGGACTAGTTTAAGTTTTCAACTATGCTAATATCGGCGCTTATGCATATGTATATCTCGTATAAAAATGTTTGTGTGGGTGAGTGTGTAATATATTACAAGATCCTAAGCAGCCGTTGAGCTACCGTTGTCGATGCTACAGAATTTATCCGCCATTAACGCTAGCACCTTCTCCAGTTTAGAATGGCGATCCTCTGGAGTAGCCAAAGCGCCTTTGCTGCCCCATAAAAACTTCACATGGAATTCCGTTCTAGGAGAAGAAACAATTTGAAAAGCGGTTGTGAATATTTGTTCAAACGATCACTTACCTAAATGCATCGCTAAGTAACTCATCCAGCCGCGAATTCGATTCCTCTAGCACAATTTTCGCATTTTTTCTAAACAAATCAAGGTTCTTGAGGAAACTACGTGCCGAATCTAGGTGGAGAAAATTAATAGCCATGCCGAAATCATCGGCTTTGCTCTCCCACGACATAATGCAAGTGGTATAGAGCGATGACTTTTCGCTTGTCCCACTATTGCTGTTGTTGCAGACGCTAAGTATGTCCATGACGGGACGATCTTTGAGCAATGAGTAGAGCAGCACATGCGGAACTGTGGTGTTGGGCGCTTGAGGATTCGAGCACTCATTCATGCTGATCAATGTGGGTCGCAGTTTCGCCTCGAATGTAAAAGCGCTGTCTGTATACTTCTGGCGGAGAATGTGCCAAGCTTGGTCGAGTTTTTGAATCTAAAAAAAAAAATAAAATAAGACTTTCATAAGTGAATTCCCGTAGCGTATAATTTAGATTATATAAGTTGTTGAAGTTTCCCAAAAATTCCAATTTGACAGTTTCCGCGTATCCGCAGCAACGGACAAAATGAGTGAAACAAAGTAATCATGAGTAAGTTAAAATTAAAAGCAGGCGAGTCCACGGGCGGAAAATGAAAACCGTCTACCACTCCAATGTACGACCGTGGGGTACGAGCATTTCATTTGTAACGCTTACAAAAGAGTATGGTAGGTGTGATGGTATAAAACATGTTTGCATATATACAATATAAATATCACTGTGCAACTAGAAACTCCAAGCCTAAATGAGTCCAACGCGACTTGAAAAAAATCAACACACTAAGAAAACCATCGCAAGGTTAAGTGGCCTCTTCAAGTTCGCTTTTTTTTATAAGTCAACAAATTTTGGTCTTGGCTCCTTTAGGTTAGGTTGTAATGGCAATCTCTTGAAAAGAGACCCACTTTGACTAAGAGCCCTTTGTGATATAAGTTATGCCGCTAACTATACTGTTTATAAAGTGAAGAATATTATTTGTATTCGTTTTAGATATATCGACTAAGCCTACAAAGAAATGCTTCTTTAGGTTAAGTATTGAAAAGTAATTGTGGCCATAAATCAGAAACTTTATTTAGAGGCGTTACTTTCATATTAAATATGTACTCAGAATTATAAGTTATAAATGTCAAAACAGACAATTTTTAAAACTTAGAATTTAAAAAAAAAGTTATAAGAGAATTATCTTCGGCTATGCCGAAGCTCCGCCATTTTAGTGGCACCAAAAAATTTTCTTCTCTTAGCACATGAGTGCTACATGTCTATATATTTTTGGTGGGCGTTGTTTTTATAGGATCTTCCCCCTTTTTGGTTAGTAGTTTTGTGTTTTTATTGGATTTTAGTCAATCACGCCCATTTTTTGTAAGTAGTTTTGTGTTACTACTGAAGTGCTGGATATTGATTTTGAACTAGATATCAGCACTGAAACTATGCTCGTGGTTGAATCAATTCAACACCCGTCGCAGTAACTCAGAATCGCTACAATTCGAAGTACCGGGAAGTTCCGCTAAATAATTATCTTACACATATTTATATTCAAAATAAAACCCGGGCAACGACGAATACTATAAGCTAGTATATTTTGTTAATATTACAAAATTCATATAAACAACATTTTCCTCTTAACAGTGTATTGAATTTGACATCCTAACTAATATTATAAAGGGAAGGGACAAGAAGCACATTTTTCATGTATCTGGAAAATGGCGAAGTGTATTTGAGCTTAGGCAGCCGATGATAATTCTCTTTCTTTCATACTTAATGTTACCTAAATTTAGGTACCGGAAAAATTATATTAATCAAAGAGTGTAAATTAATGATGTATGCCAGGTAAAATTTTGCATATTATTGGAAACAAAACTAAACTAAACTAAGAAGTCAATTATTCCATTTATGGACAAATTTTTGTTTAGCGGTGAATATTTTTGTATATAAAGGCAGTGAAACACAAGAAACAATTCAGAGTTTTCGATACACAAGCCTGAGAGATTCAACTGATAGATAGAGCAGAATCGGCAGAACAAATACGAAATGTCCAAACCAAACTTCAGCGAAGAATGTGAAAGTGATGAAGAGAAGTCGAACATCGTTCAACAAATTAAAATGTTTGAAAATCTCCTAGAAGTGAAAAACAGATTGCTTGAACATATCAGTCGCCCAAATGAGGTAAACTTCGATAGTGAAGAAGAAAAAAAAAATTTTTGCGCCAAATATCCAGAATTTTTTGAGTGGAAACGGCGAGCGAATGAAGAGTTTGAGAGGAATCTGGCTGAATTTAGACGGCGCGACAAAGGTGCTGCCGAAAACATATTAAGTGAACTTAAAAAACTGAAATCCAGATTGGAAATAAATGTTAAGGCTGATGATAAAGAGGATGAGATGGCACCCTACCCAACAATTCTTGCTTCGTCTCAGGTTCAAATCGGACCAAACGGTAAATATTATTTTGTGTTAACTTGACTGATTTATAAAGCTCCTACTTAAGTTTATATCTAACAAATATTGTCGGAACTTTTTTAACTATGAATATGGACCTTAGTTACTAAACAGGAGCTAGCTTCTATCGAATCTTGACAGAACTTAATTCATCAAACACATTTTTCTTTTTCTTTTTTTTAGGAACATGCGTGGCATATGATTACTTTAGTAAGATTAACTGGAAGAATGCTGGCCAAGCAACTCACATGTTAATTGATGGTTTATTTAAACCCGAAATTTTGGCAGCAAGCAGCTTGACGGGAATGCCTTCACCTGCTTTTCGTGGTCGTGAACGAGCGCCGAAGCAGACATTGGATCCCAACATAGTTGAAGATATTGTTTACTGTGTGAAAATAAGATCCGACGCCGACGAGCGCGAAACTCGTCAAACAATTTTGAATAAGTGCGCCGATGCAGCCAAGGGCTTACAAAAGAAACATAAAACCTAAATTGTGATTTAATATTTTACGTATTTGATTTGGAAAAGCATAAAGACAACAACAACAACAACGAAATGGAAAGCCTAAAGAAAATTCAAGTAATTAAAGTAAAATAAACTTGCGAAAACAACACGAAACTATCTTTTTAATAAGCTCACAAATTGCGGAAGAAGATTTGGATAAATTCGATTTTTGATTTGAAAGTTTTGGATTTGTCGATGTTTGCAGAGAAATTAAATTTGGATTTATATTCGGGACCTTTTAACTTTAGGAAAAACCTTTTTGAGGTGATCTTCGGTAATACAAAATTGTTATGTTTTCCAAAGGACTCTACCTTTTTACGTTTCAAAAAATTAATAGGAGGTGGTTTTAAATTCTGAGTACGGGATCAGGTGGGGACAATCCTCAACTGAATTAACTCATTCAAAAATAAAATTGTTTTCGAAAATTGCATTTTTCGGTTTTTGATTTATTCATTACAATTTGTATACATATATATATATATATACATATATATATATATATATATATATATATATATATATATATATATATATATATATATATATATATATATATATATATATATATATATATATATATATATATATATATATATATATATATATATATATATATATATATATATATATATATACAATATCTATCTGCTATCGAATGTCCGGCATGCTTTACAATGCCACTTCAAAAAAGAAAATTTTTGTTTTTTGGAAATTTATTTATTAAAGTTCATTTATTTATAATTTTCTATCTATATATATGATAATTAGTTATCGGAAATTCCCGGTACTACCCATTAATTAGCGGTAGGTGTCAAATTGCTCCAACTATGCTCATTTTTGGTGAAATTATATGTATATACATTTATTGTATATAGATTGTCATACCTATGGACTTTAAAAATGGAAGACCAAACGTAACGAAGTGTAAAAAAATTAATAATTAACACAATGTCTATGAGTCAATGTACTGTCACGCCCTAAGGTATGCTTGTGTGATTTACTTGTATACAATACAAACAAATCTTGCCTAAACATTAAAGTTATCAATCACACGAATTCATAATTTTCTATTTAAGACGTCGATTATTACAACGCCGCAGTAAAAGCCTGCGACAAAGCGAGATGGCAAAAGGACGCTCCACCCACCAATCGCAGCCATCGATCGCTATTGGCGATCAGCCAACACGTTGCATATTTGTGAACTGTGGGTGAGAGCATCAATGAACAACGGAAAAAGAAACCAAACAAGACACAAAACAAAATAAAACAAAACACAACACAACACAACACAAGAGAAACGAAACTACAAACAAACAAAAAAAGAAGCCACATGACACTCGCTGAAGTGCCTGCCACAACACATTCGTGAGTACAACTATTGCCGTTGTGGCAAAGTGGTGGCAAAGCACTGTGGAACAAACAAACAAAAATCGCAACAAATTGAATGCACACTATTTTGTTTTTGTGACGCACAATAGAAAACCCAATAGTAACTTTCGACCATTCTTTCACGCGAACACCGCAAATGTGACTGACTAATGACTATTTGTTGTAGTTCTTAACACTTCCGACAACAACATTTCCGAATTCGATATGGACAACAGCCATTCTAAATGGACACAATTGGCAAATTTTTACAGGTTGGTTATTTGTTATGTTTGAACACAATCTTTCGAAATGGCAGAAGGAATGGGCAATAAAGAGCTCAAAGTTCACAGGTTGCGAGCGTTACACAAAAACTCGTTATAAATTTTTAAGATTTTCAAAGGAACAAGACGACCAATCAAATTCAAGGAACCACATACTTCAACAGTTTTCATTGAATAAACAAATATTTAAATGTTTTGCTAAACAAAATAATTTCTTGGTTATATTTATGCTATTAAATAATCATTTATATTTATTCAATTAAAAATAAATAAAGATATAAGTTTATATGATTTATTTTGTGGAACATATTCAATTTGCCTCACTGTCAAAAAACAACGAGATGGCTGAAATTTCCAATCGCATTAATTTGCTCCACCGCAGATCGATCGCCATAGGCATTCGTTTAGTTCGGTGTGGGAAGTCTTACCGATTGGTTCGATCGTGTGGTTTGGTGTAAACTTAAACTTTAAAATACGTTTTAAATCGACTTACCTTACGAAATAGCGACGGTATAGTTCCATTGAAATCATTTATAAATAAAAGTGAAAATAAAATAAAAAATATTTTTAAATTATAAGTATAGTGAATAAAAAAAATAAAAATAATTAAAATAGAAGAAATAAGTTATTTGACATGATATCCAAGCAAAACGAAGTCATGGGCGCTTTGGATGGTTTAGACGAAGCCGAAGATCCTGATGTAAATATGGAGCAAATGCCTAAAAATCTGTCCATGAATAAAGCCATTAACTGCTCTGATAATTTTGTCGACGATATCAAAATGAAAACGGAAACTTCTGAAAGTATAAAGGAACCTCAGACCGCGTTAACGAGTCTTTTTGCAGACTCCGCCTCTGGCGAAACCAAAATCCAGTTGAGTTTTAGTGTAGATCGACTGCTGAACTGTGATCAAACCGCGCGCGACAGTATCATTCCACAAGAGAAACCGCCTCCGGATCGAGTCAAACAGTGTTGTGAAAATGTGTTTGCCTGTTGTGCATATCCTAGCTGCCTCGTTGGCAGCCAACATGAAATACATCATAGACAGTTGCATTTGAGAACTCTGCACAGTGCCGGCAACCTTCATGCCGATGCATTTGGCAAGAATTTTCAGGACACAGCCAGCACCACCTCCACGCCTTCCTATTTGGATTTCAAGTCTGTTGTCAGGCCGACACCGATTCGCGCGATCGGAAGCAACTGTGATCCTGGTAAATTTTGTTGCTGTTATTTTTCTAAAATTTTGTCACTTACATAACATATTTAATAGCAAAACGTAACGCTTGGAAATGTAATACGATTTTCCATTTGTTTATTCCAAACTTTTTTATAGAACCCGGCGTTGCTTGAGTTTTGTTTTAAATAGAAATATATGTAAGATTGGGAGTAACTTACCGTTACTCCCGTTGTAGTGTTTCTGAGTTATAGAGGTGGGCATAAAATTGATGTAATCAAAATCAGATTCGAAATAATGAGCGACATAATCGAATATATTTACTTAGTTCACAAATTGTGCACGTAATAGGGCGTGGCATAATCATCATCGGTGTGAGCACAGCATGTATTTAATACTTCTTATTGGTACACTCCTATCTGCTCAACGTGAAGAAATTCCAAAACAAAAAACAAAAACAATAAAAATCAATAAATAAGTTCGTTTTGAATTAAAAATTAAAATTGTTTATGGTCGTCGAACAAATTTTTGTTTTTTATACAAAATGTAATTTTTTGAGAATGTTTTCATTGCCACCACTGAAATTTTTGAATGTTCAATTGTCAGTTAAGGTTCATTCGTTTCTAGGTTTACTCGCTCATAAACTTTATTTCTGTACTGTAACGTTGCGACAATGTACCTTAAGAACAGTAGCAATATAGAAGCATTACATACGAGGTGTGTTCAAAAAGTAAGGCGGCTTTTCATATTTCGCGGGCAACGTACTACATTTGATTATTTTTTTTTTGTTATGTTGGTACACTTGTCACGATTATATATTTACAGTTTCAGCTATATAGCATGTTTAGTTTGCGAACTCACAAGCGAGGATTGACTCGAGCCTCAAGCACTAACACTCGTTCTGAATCCTGCTAGTCACATTTTTCAAGCAGAATTCGTCCTCGCACTAGGTCATATTATAGCCCCATCCCATCTCTGTTGAATTAAATCCTTACATTAGACCCTCCGAAAATGCCAAGACATGATCAACGATATTGTCGGACAGCCGTGCCTCGTTTTCGACTCAATTATCCAGCAGAGGTTTTCCGCGGTTTGTGTTGACATCTGCCAGCGCGATTTGAAGGTGATCCCTTTCCACCTCACTAACAACGCGCATGTAAATGTTTGCTTAATAAATGTATTTGATAGCGGCTTTTACTTCTTCATACGCACATGGACCTGAAAGGGACATCAATAAAGATCCTTCCTCGAAAATACGCGAATAACAATAGATACATATGTATATGGTGCTAGCGAATGCCCGGCATGTGTTGCAATGCCACTTAAAAAAAGAAAATGTCAGCAGGACTTCTCGGTACTCCCCGTTGCAGCGATTTTGAGTTACGGCGGTGAAATTATCGGCAGTAACCAAACAAACTCAGAAACAAAATTTCAAATTTGTATGGGCAATAGTAGCAATGTAATCGTATATTTTTACGAAATTAAACAAATTGTGGGCGTAATAAGTGGGCGTGGCAGATGTTTTCTTCCTGGTGCAACCCTATACATGTTTTCTATATAGCACATCAAGTTCCTTAGTAATGGTGGTAGGCGTAAAATTGAACCAACCTTTTTAAAAGTGGGCGTCGAATTGATCCACGCCCATTTTTTGTGAAATTGTCGACAATACCAACATAAACTCAGATACAGATTTTTAGGAGCAATATTAGCGAAATAATCGTACATTTTTTTTTAGTTTTACACATTGTGGGCGAAATAGGTGGGCGTGACAAATTTTCTTTGCCCAAAACCTAAATTGGCGCGAGCACAGCAACTCCCCAAAATTTCATCACAGTCTAATGAATGGTTTAGACACGCATAGGGTACAAAGATAAAGATATATATAAATAGACTAGCGAATGCCCGGCATGCGTTGCAATGCCGATTAAAAAAATGGTAGCAGAACTTCCCGGTACTTTCGTTAGTAACGGAACTTCCCGGTGCTAACGTTAGTTAGCGGAACTTCTCGGTACTCACCGTTGTAGCGATTCTGTGTTACGGCTGTGGAATTATCGGCATACAAACTCAGAAACAAATTTCCAAATTTTTAGGAGCAATATTAGCCACGTTATCGCATATTTTCACTTCATTAAATAAATTGGGGGCGTAATAAGTGGGCGTGGCAAATTTTGTATTTCCTGTTATTCTTTCCGGTGGATTTCGTTACATGTTTTCTATTTAGCACATCAAGTTTCTGAGCAAAGGGTGGTAGGCGTAAAAATGATCCACCTTTTTTTTGAAAGTGTGCGTTAAATTGATCCGACCACTCCCATTTTCGAGAAAGTTATCGACAGTGCCAATACAAACTCAGATACCAAATTTCAGATTTTTATGACCAATATTAGCGAAATAATCGAATATTTTAACTTAGTTTTACAAATTGTGGGCGTAATAGGTGGGCGTGGCAAAATTTTCTTTGCCCTAATCCTAAGTTGGCGTGAGCACATCAACTCCCTAAAATTTCATCGAAATCGGATGAATGGTTTAGACGGCCATTTGGTACAAAGATAGAAAGAAAGAAAGAAAGAAAGAAAGAAAGAAAGAAAGAAAGAAAGATAGAAGAATTCATTTTTATATATATAGATAGAAGATATAATGAATTTGATAAATCATGAACAAGCCTAATAAGATTACTATACGTATTTGAGATAGTTTGTGTACCAAAATAACCAATTCAATTTATAAGAGCTTTGTTTTAACATATGATAAACAACAGAATAAACATGAACCACCCTAATAGTTTCCAAAAATTAATCATTTGTGACCAAGTGATCGGACAAGAACCACGCCCACCTCCCATTCAAACCAACCCGTTCCATGCGAAAATAAAATTATTTAAAATAGTTACAGTATAAATAACGAGTGCAAATTCGGTACTTAAAACTTTGGTAGGAACACAAAACTACTGACCAAAAAGGGGCGTGATCCGATAAGAATAACGCCCACTTATAATAGAGATATGTAGCACTTATCTGCTAAAAGAAGCACATTTTTTGGTTTCACTGAAATGGCGGAGGGTATATGAGCTTCGGCTTAGCCGAAGGTAATTCTCTTACTAGTTTATTCTGATCTCGCGTATTTCTCTATGTTACAATCATTTGCCCAAACACAATATACACCGCCGAGAGCGTGGTGCATACAAATAATAATACAATAAAACAATAATGAAATCGAAGAGGTTTCAATTTATTGAAAAAACAGTTGACATAATTTATTGCATTCATTAATTTATCAACAACATCTTTATCTAACAATATTTTAAGGAATACATTTTATCAGCTTATCTCATAATTCGATAATTCAAAATAAGTTTAAGAAAATGTTTTAATTGAGGCAAATGTTCCTTCCTAATATTGTATGTATATCCATTTTATTATGAAAATAAAATAATTCCGTAATGGCAAAGGATCAATAAGTACGTATAAAAGTTTATTCGAGTATACGAGGTGTGTTCAAAATGTAAGGTGACTTTTCACTTGACTTGGTACATTCGTCACGAACATATGCTTACAGTTTCAGCTATGTAGCATGTTTAGTTTGTTTGTGAGAGACATAACGGTTAGAAGTGTTTTGCATGCTCGGCGATTTAAAAAAAATGGATGAAAAAATTTGCATAAAATTTTGTATAAAAATTAAATTAAGTGCTCCAATGGTACAACAATTTTTTCAAGTGGTACAAACTCTTCCAAGGTGACCGGGACGATGCACATGACGAGCTTCGTTCTGGGCGCCCAAGCACGTCAACAACAGATGAGAACGTTCAAGCAGTGAAGATAATTGGTTTGGAAAACCTTCGAAGAGAAGAAAACCTTGAGAGAGTTTGTGGGCAAAGACAACACCAATGATGATCCTGATTTGCTAAAAAGGGTCATAACTGGTGACGAATCATGGGTACATGGTTATGATAACGAAATCAATGCCCATTCGTCCCAATGGAAAAGCCCAGGTGAGCCAGCAGAAAATCTATGCATTTATTTTTTTCTTATCCTGAGGACAGTAAAGTTGAATAAAAATACAGTAATTATTCTGCAAACAAAATTAACTCTTTTACCTATCGGTGTACGTGTATGCATTAAAAATTTCCTAACATACATACACTCGTACATTTTGTCTAAGTTATCTTTGCGAATAATGAAATTTCCTTTAAAATGACATTTAGTCGATAGTGCAAAGTTTGTCATTTGCATGTTTTAAAAGATCGTATTTTTTTAAATTTTTCTGAAATTATTAATTTAGACTTTTTATCTTCCTATTAATTTAGATAACTTTTTAACGTAAAGTTTAACGTAAAACAGTAAAATTGTTTTAAAGATATTTACTCAGACACCATTTGGCGAAAAGCACAATTATTATTTGTTCCCAAATTTGCATCTGAACGATCCTGTTTAACTGTTATTAACAGTTTTATCTTTTTAATAGAGATCGAACGATTATCGACATCGGCGAGTAACGGCGAAACAAAAATTTTTTAAGACCCAATCGGAAAAGATTCTTTTTTGAAAACTTAAAAAAAAACACAAAATTTGTTGTTTACGTCAACAAGTCAAATAAAAATGACTGACCTAATCAAAAATACTTCGATTACTGATTACGAAAATTAATCTGTATTCAAAAATCCAAATGTTTTTAAGACTTTTGTGATCTTGTACAGCTTGCTTAATGACTTTTCAATGTTTGAATCCTCTTTTCTAGTAAAGCAAAAATTAAAGAAAATTTAATAATACAACAACCATATGCTAGTATATATTAATTAATACAACAATATAAAAATGTACATATATTTGTTCTTTACACATTTGGCGGGTAAAAGTCCGGATTACCTGGGATTTTTCCACTACCGATAACTATAAGTAAGGACCGTAAGGTAATGCATACACGTAGTAAGCGAAAATGCACGGGGAGCGAAAAACAAATTTGCATATTTTTTGTATTTTATGGGTGCTCTAATAGTATATACGAGTATATACCAAATAACAATGTTTATATGTACATATGTAAATGACAATGATACGAGTCGATTACGTAGTTCAAAGGCGAAATTCGCAGGAACTTAAGAGCAGGTTGCAAAATGTCCGCTGTCAAAGGAGTCATTCTTTGATCACTTCATACTTCATTACGAGCGATGATGAACCACCAATGGCACAAATCGATTCCATCTATATGGCCGAATGAAAATAAAATCGCTTTTATCATGTTTGGATGGCAGGCTGTGTTTGCTCATTTGCTCATTTGTGCGTTTGTGCGTTTGAGAGCGGCAAACTACTGATCGAATGCACAAAGAAAAATAATCGTTTTCGGCATTTGGCAGCCTCCCGAAATTATTAGTTAATATGCGCCCATATTGCGCGTCCTACGGACACAAAGCGCCGCAACAGTTGGCAATCGTTTTTGACGAAAACATTGCCGCTATAAATTGTTGCCTTTATCTGTTGCTGCACTTGGCCGTTGTTTATTCAAATCTTTAGAAAGATATATACATATGTACATATATACATATAATCACAGAGCGGAAAAACTATTCAAGATTATTTGTATTTATTTAAGAGTTTGATACAGCATGTAGCAAATAACCTTTTCGTTTTTTCGAACGCAAAAGTAAATAAACAATACGTGAAGTAATTTTTGAAATATTTATTCGAATATTTCCTGTTGAAATACACCCTTTAGTGCTCAAGTGCTTCCTTTACGAGTACATGCTCTTGTGGATTTTATTAATGTAGGCGCTTACTTGAGTGCGGTATAAATATGTATACACAAGAATGTGGCATATAAATATTTAAAATTGTTTGCTAAATCTTGATCAGGTGGTTCTTTCCTACTGGCCAAAATTGAGGTGACCAAAAGTTGCGGCTGATCTGCTAAGCCCATTCGGTTCAAATCGCACCCGGAGCAAATAATACAATAATAATTTCTTTGTTTTATGGATTTTTTTGTTGTTAATTGGTCAACAACAATTGATTTAAAATAGTAAACATAAAAACCAAATTGATTTGGTGTAAAGAAGGAAAAGTACTAGAATGACGCTTAGCGCTGAATGAGTACCTGATGTCCTTTTACTTTTTACTGGTCGAAATATTCTGCAGTCCAAGGATCAAACTTAGGTGGCTCTGAAATGAATGCAGGAGTGGGGGCTAGAATATACTGTCCAGAGCTAACATCAGGCAACCTCTCAAGCTACATGATCACTGTAGTACGGAGTACTGAACACTCAATGTTCGCTTAACCCCGGAAAACAAAACACGTAGTCACCAGAGAATTTTGACTCGATTATTTATTTCTCTCAACCTTATATTCTTAATTCTACCTAAATAATAATTACAATAAAATAACATATATAAATATTGTATCGACTATTACCGGACCATGCCCCAAACCTTTTCATTTAATTAGGATAATGTCACGGAATAACCGAAGCAAACAATATTTATTAATTGAATAACCAAACCAATAATACCAATTATTGGAGAAGAAATAACTAAAATCTTTATAACTAAATACCGAAAATTTCTTTTAATTAGCAAACTATCTCAATTTAGTTAATCAAAGGGTACAGTTTTCTGTACTAAACGACAGTTTAGTAAATGAAATAAAGCGCAAAGTTAATCATCCAATTTCGTGTTTAAATAACTTTTTTTCTTTATAAAAAAAAATATTTTGACTGATTTAAATCTTTGTTAGGACCTTTAACATTTTTGCCGTTAAGTGGAAAAGATGATATCCGTGAAGTGGGTGCCGCCAGTGTTGATACACATTAGTTCCCGTTTCGCATTTTCCATGACTTTCCGCAAGACTTCCGGTGATAACTATTAGGGTTGCGACTGTCTGGAGCTTGTTGGCATTAAAACGAAATTTCAAGTTGCTGGCCATCTCAAATCGCAAAAACGGGAGATTACGCATCCTTTACAATATCCATTGTGGATCGTGCTGTGTGTGTGTGGTTGCACCATCTTGTTTCTATACTGCAGCTGACTAGTGTCAAATATGTTTGACATACGACGTCATTTGCAAAAATTATTACATCTTTCGATATGGTGATAATCTTTCTTTCTTTCTTTCTTTCTTTCTTTCTTTCTTTCTTTCTTTCTTTCTTTCTTTCTTTCTTTCTTTCTTTCTTTCTTTCTTTCTTTCTTTCTTTCTTTCTTTCTTTCTTTCTTTTTTTCTTTCTTTCTTTCTTTCTTTCTTTCTTTATTTCTTTCTTACTTTCTTCTTTCTTTATCTATTTCTTTCTTTCTTCTTTCTTTGCTTCTTTGCTTCTTTCTTTGTATCTTTATTTATTTATTAATTGATTTGCTTTCGATTGTTCTCCTAAACGGATATATGAAAGTGGGCGAGGTTAGATCGATTCAACGCTAAAGAATGTAAAGCTCTGCGATGATAACATTTTTTGGTTAGATCAATTCATCGCCCATCTCAGGAACGTAAAGTTATATGAAGATTAAATTTGGTATGGAAGTGTATAGTGACAAAATCTACCATCTTACGTGGTTGGATCACTTTAACGCCCACTGCCATTGCTCCGAAACGTGATGCAATCTAATTTGATGCATAGTAACTACATCTGACCGAAAAGTGCTAATAAAATTTTAGTTACCTATAATGCGATTAGTGGGGACGTGAAACTTGGTGTGGGGCTACAATGTGACTATATCAAGCAATTCACAACGGGGAGTAAAGGGAAGTTCTGCATTCGAATGTGGTGTAAAATTACTAAACTAACAACATAATCCAACGGATAAAACTTCAGAAAAAGAGATTGAGCCGAAATTTTTTTTATTAAATAATTAGCTTAAACATGACTTTAGAATGAAACTCGATCATCGCCGGGTACTTTAAGCTAGTATGGTCATTATAGACAACTTTACTTAAAATTGAAAGTAAATCAATAAAGAAGCCCCGTCCACAACCACGCAACACTTTTTATACTGGCGACAAATGATGTTAAGTTAGTTGTTGTAAATTTGACAGAATAAATTATACTGTCCACATTTTAGTAAACGAAATATTAGGATTAAATTTCGTGTTTTTGTCCTTTCAATTGCAAGATTATTGCGTCTACTTTTGCTTTGTTTTTTATGTTTAAACTTCTGCTTTGTAAAACATTCTTCAATATTTAAGTAGATGTCAAACCACAACATTTTTCATAAACATTTCGTTCTTACTTTTAAGGATTAATATAAAATAAAAAACGGATAAATTGTTCATTTTGAATTTATAAATGAATATCCTCGTATGAATAAATGAATAAATTAAATATTTTAAAATTGTGAATATCAGCAGAAAATGTTTCATTTTTCTTTAGACTAAAAAATCCCAAACCAAAATTTGACAATTTAAAATGTGTTGCTAATACATTTAAAATGCAATTTAAAAGCGTTTATATTGTTTAATTTGTTTCTTTTGTTTAATACTTGTTAGAATACGATAACGGTGAAATGTTTACAGAACAATAAAATCACATTTCTAAGCGTTTAGGGCAATTAAGGCAAAACAACAAGTATCTAATGAGAGCGTGTACCTACTCCCTCCAACAGACACTTCAATGCAAATGCGGAAGCAACATCGCGCTTCGCCAACGTATTGAAATGTCTACTAAAACAGCAACAACAACAACAACAACAACACAGTCACGGGTAGCAACAACATCCTCCAAATATTGTTTGCAGGTGCCAAGCAAGACACAAATGCAATGAAATAGCTACTTTGCTCTGAAGGCGGACGGAACTAATTCGAAACGATGCACAGTAAACAAAATTTGTGTTTTCTTTAATAGTTTTTAATATTCAAAGGATGTTGTGGAATAAAAAAAATTCGATTGATAAAAATTCTTTACGTCTTAAACTTTTTTTGAATTAAATTATATCAAGGACAATTTTTAAGAAATAAGCCGATAATAAAAACAAGTTAAAAATTACCCAAAAAATCCCATGCAAAAGTGGGCAATACAGACTACGAAAAATATTCCAACCTATATTTTAAGTTCGAGAATCGACTTTTAAAAGAGTGGGCGATATTTCATAACGTTAAGCGATTCCATTCTACAGTTTTCGTGCGTTCCTAGCCCGAACAGTTTTCCTGCGTGGAAGTTTAAAAATTAGCCCATGAACAGGGACACGAATTATTTTGGGAATTATTTAATTTTCTTTGGGATTTATTTCATTTAATTGGAAGTTATTTCAAAATACCGATTTTTGAAAAGTAATAATGAATTTCATTTTGTTTGCTTTGTCGTTCATAATTTTTTTGGACAACATTTAATTTTTATATTTTGGGTTTTGTCTTTTGATCTCCCCATTTTTTTTTGGGTAATTTTTATTATTATTTATTTTTTGTTTCTAACATTTCCTTGTGCAATATTTCGGGGAGCCAGAAAAGGAACACACAAATCTTTAAGTTTGTGATCAATGTTCAGAACATTTCTTAGTGATTCAGTTTGTTTATACAATTCTCAGTTGCATTGAACTATAAAAATCTAAAAAAACACAAACTGGATCGAAGTCCTTTAAAAGGTAATAGTACCTAAATTAATAAAAAAAACAAATCAAAATAACCACAACTATGTTTTATTTTGGAACACATAACTTTTGTTATTTTTTTCGATAGCTTGATACAGTGTGCGACGCGTACTCGAACGCGTCATTACATTTGTTTACAAAAGAATATATCTGTAGCAATTAAGATACGCTGCGCTGCTGATGCTACTCAACGGCACATTATTTACACCGCTGAGGTGTGGATAATCCGCTGGAACCGATTTCACCTTGGCGGCCCCGTGGCGGATGACACAAACCAAATGCTCGAGGAAAGCACAATTAGCGGCAAATGCAGATACATATTCATTTATACACATACATGCGATGCATTCAACGAGTGGTTATTGCCGCCGATACTTAAGCGTGCGTCTGAATGTTGTATGTGTATTTGTATTTGTAGGAGGCGCGAATTGAGCCACTGCGATCGCAGCGTAAGCGTGTTTCTGCGAGTTCAATATTTTATTTTGTTTCCGCCGCGACTGAAATCACTCGCAAGCTATTCTCGCTGTTAGTGTTGTTGTTTTTGTGAAAAATCTCACTTAAATGCTGAAGTAAATAAAAGTCGCTGCTCTTGTTTAACGCCAGAGTAGCAATATTTATCCAAATGCCGATCGAAGCGCACCGATTTATTTATGGCAATAATTGCAGTGAGCGACCCCGCCGAAAAAAGCAATAAAGATACAAACACCAAACAATCTCATAGATACAAAAAAAGAAAATTATTTGATTTGATTCATTCGCTGCGCAGGAATTTCAATTTAAATTTGTTGAGATACCTTAATGAGGCTCATTAAGCAGCGGTTGCCCACGCTTCACTCCGCAAGCACTTACACACGCCCGCACGTCCGTATGCCTAGTACAAGCGTAGATGCGCTGGCATCAATTCAGACAACCACCCACCCACCGCGCACCTTTGCCGATCGTCCCGCTGAAGTTCCTAGCAATTTCACAAAAATTTGCTTTTATTGTTGGTTGATGATTCGTAAATGAAATGCAAATAATATTGAAAATGTAAACATAAATATTTAGGAAATATTTATCGATAAATTTTTCATCATTTTTAACAATAATTTATTGGAAAAAAAAAACATATAATAATGTGCGATTGACTCAGCTTCAGCTAGTTAGCATTTAACCATTGGGGAACATTTATTTGTAAGCAGACGTTCCTTTATATCTTTAGATAAATGTGAAAAAGCCAAACAGCTCTAAAATCACTTACTACTCAATACCCTAGCAGCAAAGCGAGCAACTCTGTTACTCTGATGTGGGTGCCGGGATAGCAGCTATTCTAAACCTTAGCAGAAAGTACATTGGACTCTACACCGAACTGTTAATAGGACACTGTCAATTCAATTACCATCTGAAGAAAATAGGAGTGGTAGAAAATGATTCATGCCGACTCTGCCAGGAGAAGCAGGAAACGGCTAATCATGTTCTTTGCACTTGTCCAGCGGTAGCAAGACGGAAATATAACTACCTAGGCAGTGGGATAGGCATAGGTAAAATTAAGCCCACAACGATTACAAGATTTATAAATAGTCTAGAATTATGTTATAGGGTAACGATGCTTCACAATAGATCTTTAAGATCGTGATGCTTCTATAGCCTTTGATCAATAATAATAAATAATAATAAACGCTAGTAAAAATTTAATGGAGTTGTCATAATTTATTAAAATGAAGATGTTTAAAATTATTTATAAGAAATAATTATTCCTATACTTTGTTGGCCAATTTAGGCCAAACTCAAGCCTGTGGTACTCCAAAGCAGGATTATTTTCATATACTTATGTACAACATATGTGAATGATTGTATATATTGATAGTAAATTAATTATTACAACTAAATGCGCGAACTGAGCAGACAATTTGTCAAAGTGGAAATATTTTGTACTGCGCATGCGAGTACCATTAATTACTTAAGTAATCTGTAATATTTGTTCAACTATCATTGGGCATAATCGTTCGCGTAATCGCATTTTAAAGATGTTCGACTGTGTCAGCATTACGATCGCCCCCCCCTCATCGCTTAATGATCATTGATCACCAAATCGCTTTGCCACCCCGGAGTGTGAGTTCAGGTTAAATGTATGCTATAAACTATAAAATAAAAAAAATGAATTAAACCGCGGGTAGATACCTCCTATATCAAACGCATCGTCCAAGCCCAATTGCCCGCACATTCATCTTAATCAATTGAAACTAGTAAAAGAACTATATGCGGCTATGCCGAAACTCTCTTACCCTCCGCCATTTTAGAGATACCAAAAATAGATTTCCCGTAGCACATACATATGTGATATATGTCTTTATTATAGATGGGCGTTGCTCTTATCCGATCACTAAAGCGTTAAATTCTGAAGTCGAACTGATTATCTACACTTCAAAAATTTGAGTCTTATTTTAGTAGAAAAAGGTGGAATTTATATGGAAGTGGGGAGTAGTTTTGGGCCGATCTTGCTCACCATAAAACTTAACTTGCGCTTGGAGAAATCGACTCAGAATTCGACGCTGATCATTTATATGTAGATCATACCTGCCACACCCTCTTATGGGCGTTACAAATAGAAGAACAAACTCAATATACCCTTCCGTACGTGCTTGCACATTGCGAAGAGTAAAAAATGCAGACCAACTGCTAAAAACACAGATTAACATACAAACACACATACAGATAAAATCTCAATACAAATACATTGAAAGAACTACAGCCAAAATATAAATATTTCCCCAGGACGTTTGCAATATTGTTTTTATGATGTGCGATGCGATGCAATCAATCAATCTTGCCGATATTCGCGTCCAGCGTCGAGCGAGGCACAAGCCACAAATCTCCAGATACACACACACACACACACTCGAACAAACTCACCTACAGTGATTCATTCGCGCGTTTATTTGAGAATCGCAGTTCACGAAGCAGCAGCAGCAGAAGAGTTCTTTGCGATTGTTGAAGAGTTAAAAAAAAAAAATATCTGGCAACACCACAGGTGCCTGCCGTGCTGAGTTCCTATGTAAATATCTTATACGAGTATCTTCCAGATGCAGCTTCGTTTATCTCTTTTGGAAGCTTTCATGGATCAATAACGTATTTGGCTGTCATTAGTGTGCCTCCTTCTAAATGATGTGTGGCGCTGATGGGTCAAACTGAAGACGAGCGATCCTAAAGCTTATCAGTGTTGGTCTCCGATGCGGCGCCTCATCTATCAGTACGCGGTAAGGTGTGTTCCATTCTGTCTTGATCGGGTATTAAAACATTTCGTATTTGTTATTCTTTCAATCGGATCAATTAATTATTCAACTCGGTCGATTTGTGAGCGGTTTCACTCAATTTGTTGTTTCTTTCGAAATAAACACGCTCCGTAATTGATTTGCGTTTGCGTTTGTGTTTGTCTAAATTGCTGCTATTTGGGCAATAATTCTACTTAATGAGCACGTAATGGTGGACTACGATCTATTCTGTTCTAAATTGAAACAATACTAAATTTAAATTCAAGTTCTTAAGTTTATAAATTCTCACAATTCGTCTAGATTGTTTAAAATTGTTTGTTTTTGGTTTTAATAACAATTTTCTTTGTTGTCAATTTATGCTGCAGATGTTTTCGTTTTAGGTGAAACATTTCGCAATGTTGCCTCAATGTTGCTTCTTTATTGCTGAACAAATTACACACAAAATATGGTCGGGCAAATATTAACAACAACTGATTTCAAAAATGCCAAAATGGAATGTCAAAATGGTTGGTTGGGAATGCAATTTCAAAACAGTTTACTCATATACATACATATATATTTTCTTTAATTTTTAAAAGTCCCATAAAAAGTGAAAATATTTTTTGGATATATTTGTTTGGAAAACAAAATTTAACAGTTATTGTTTACTGTTTATATAATAATAATAATTAAAATGCGGCTGTTGAGGGGAACTCTTCTAATAAGGCGTTCCAAGCTAAGACGAAAAAGAATACAGCTCGCAATGATTAGACCGGTCGAAAGTCCCAATTATATATAAAAAAAGAGAGCAAAATTCAATTCATAAATGAATAAATCAGCTAAAAATTTAATTCGTTACCGAATGGCTTCCAAAAAGATGAGAGAAAGACAAAAAAAAACTGGTAAGAGAATTATCTTCGGCTAAGTTTTGATCTGATCTTGCCCATCTTAGAACTTAGCCTCGGCATGGTGAATAGGAGCTCGCATACTTTTCAGCTCGATATCTCTTAAACTACGGCTGTTATCGCTGGGACAGACAGACGGACGGACATCGTTAAATCGACTCAAAATCCGACGCTAATCATTTATATATATACTTTGTTATACCTACCACGCCCCCTTCTGGGCGTTACAAACGGAAGAACAAACTCAGTATACCATTCGGTACGTGCACTTGGCGTGCTCGTGGCGAATGGTATAATCCTTATCCTTACTAATCCTTACTAATATTATAAAGGAAGGTGTATTTATTTATTTTCGTTTGTACCGTTTTCACGCTTAAACGGCTGAACCGATTTACTTCAAACTTGGAACATATATCGAGATGGGTCTGGAAGGAATGATAGGCTATATGAAATCTGCCACGCATACATATTACGCCCACAAGTAGTCAAATTAAGTCAACAAAAACGATTATTTCGCTTATACTATTCCAAAAAATCTCAAATTTGGAATTTGAGTTGGTATGGTCACTGTCGACAACTCCACGAAAAGTGGGCGTGGTTAGATGAATTTAACGCTTACCGCCTTTACTTCGGAACGCGATGGTCTACAATGATAAAACTTGGTATGTAGGTGTATGGTGACAAAATCCACCACCTCACAATAAGTGGGCGTGGTGGGATTTATTTAACGCCCACCGCGATATCTCATGAACGTTGTGATCTTTGATGATAAAATTTGATATAGAAGTGTATGATGATGAAATCTACCATCTCAAAAAAAGTGGGCGTGTTGGGATCAATTTAACGCCCACCGCTATATATCAGGAACGCGATGTTCTACGAAGATAAACGTTTGTATAAAGGTGTATGGTGACTAAATCTACCATCTTACAAAAAGTGAGCGTGGTCGGGTCAATTGAACGCACACCGTTGCAGCTCAGAAACGTGATACTGTACGATGATTAACTTTAGTGTGAAGGTGTTTGGGAACTATATCTACCATCTCAGCAAAATTGGGGTCAATTTAACACCCACCGCCATAGCTCAGGAACGTGATGTACTACTATGAAGAAATTTGGTTCTTAGTAACTAAATCTGACCGGAAAGTGCTATTACAATTTTAGTTACATACAAATGCGAATACCGGGGAGGTTAACAGTTGCGAAACTCAGTTTATAGGTACATGGTGACAATGGTTACAAACACACAACGTGGAGTAACGGGAAGTTCTGCATACAAATTTGGTATAAAATTATCAAATTAACCAAATATAATTCCAAAAATGGTGGGCGAGGCTGGAAAGTTTATTAATCTTAATTAACAAATAAACTAAGACTTGATTCTATTAAAAAAGAACCCGGGCACCGCCGGGTAATTTAAGCTAGTTAATTATAAATTAACCAAGAGTAAATTCAAATTAGGGCGGTTGGCCTAAACAATAATAATTAATTTAAAAAATTAATTACTTTTTAAAGTATATAAATAATCAATAACAACTTTCATTAACACTATTGAATAGAATTTAATAGAATAGAATAAAATGTATTATTATAGAATATACGATAACAGAATATAATAAAATAAAATAAAATAGAAGAGAAGAGAAGAGAAGAGAAGAGAAGAGAAGAGAAGAGAAGAGAAGAGAAGAGAAGAGAAGAGAAGAGAAGAGAAGAGAAGAGAAGAGAAGAGAAGAGAAGAGAAGAGAAGAGAAGAGAAGAGAAGAGAAGAGAAGAGAAGAGAAGAGAAGAGAAGAGAAGAGAAGAGAAGAGAAGAGAAGAGAAGAGAAGAGAAGAGAAGAGAAGAGAAGAGAAGAGAATATACGATTTTTTTGTGCAAGTTATCAGCGTGCTCCAACAAAAGACGTTCGAAAACGTTTTGAAAACTGCAGTCAACAAATTCCCGATGCGACGTTTGAAGGCCCCAAATCTGTTTAATAAGTCTTTGATGACTTGCGGCGTTCGAATTGTACGTGTCTCGTCCATGACCGGTGGCGGTTTTTGATATCTCCATGATATCAACCTGCGACTAATTCCGAGCTGCAGAACGTTTTGAAAATATCGCCGTTTTTGATAGCATACTTGTACTTGAAAAGCACTATAGCAACGATATGGTTCTCGTTATCTGACCACTCCATGGTGAAAGCTGACTCAATTTTGAATTTTCTTTCAAATATATGTGATAACGACAGAATATGCTCAATTCTCCTATTTATATTATATTCTATTATATTCATATGCCCCTATTATGTATACTTATATAATTGTTTGTTTAAGCATATCTTTATTTATTTATACCTTATGTGCTTCTAAACCAATCATTCCAATGCCATGATATTTTGGGGAGTTGCTTTGCTTAAGTCATGCCCACCTAATACGTCACAATTTGTGAAATTAACAGCAAATATTCGATTATTTCGCTAATATTGTTCCTAATCGAAATTTTGGACGCGGTTGGCTCAAGCTAAATCCCGATTTTTGCAATAGCTCCGAACATTTTACGCCAACCATAGCTTAGGAATTTCATGCGATGTTTATAAAACATTTACATATTTAGAGATACGCCTGGAAGGAATTATCATACTATTATATATAATCCAACGACTGTATGTCTGTCAATTGTTCCTGGTTAATTCGAGAACTGTTTAATTGATAGCCTTAGTATGGACTATATAAAATTTTGCACGCCCACAATTTGCGAAATTAAGTGAAAATATTAGATTATTTTGAAAATATTGCAATTACAAATCTAAATCTTGGTTTCAGAGTATAATATTTGGTCACAGTCAAACAACTTTACCAAAAATGGGCGAAGTTAGATGCGCTTTAAAGAAAACTTACGATTATTCGATTATTTCGATATATTTCTCCTAAAAATCTGAAATCTGGTATCTGAGTTTGTATGTGTACTATCGATAACTTGGTGTTGCGGTACATAATATATAAACACACTACGGGGAGTACCGGGAAATTCCAGAAAAAGCGGACAAGAATGGACAGTGAATTCATTTTAATCACTTTAATGTCAGCTTCAGTTTCACTCTGGCCTTTTAAAGTTCAAACAATTTTCGAATACTAAGACAGGAATTGAAAAAACCGAATATACTCGTATAATATTTTTGTTAAATTACCTTTTTTAAATATTTAAAACTTTATTTAAACAAAAATTACAAACTTCTACTTTCAGTACAACTTTGTGCGCCATTTCCGGCAATTGCAACCTCGTCACTGTTTCGGTTTCATCAGCAACAACAACAGCAGAAGCAGACGCTGTCTCCAACGCATCCACATGGCACAAACCTTACACTATCGCCACTGATGGCGCCAATGCGTCTGCAAAATCCGCTGACGACACAACACTTTACACCAGCCACGACAAATCGGTTTCAGCCGAAAGCTTCGACACATTCAAATGCTGACATTCCCGCTAGTATATCCAGCAACCATCATCAGCTTAGCACCGCCGGAAGCGGAACTTTCAGTGGCAACACCAATAACAACAGTAGCGGCAAACGTAAGCGCTCCTGGTCACGAGCTGTGTTTAGCAATCTGCAACGTAAGGGTTTGGAGATACAATTCCAACAGCAAAAGTACATCACAAAACCGGACAGACGCAAGCTGGCCGCTCGACTGAATCTGACCGATGCGCAGGTGGGTACAGAATGAAAGGTGCGCCGACAAGGCACGGCGAACTGATTCCCTTGTAGATATCGATATATATTATTGTGACCACTAGGTCAAGGTTTGGTTTCAGAATCGTCGCATGAAATGGCGACACACGCGCGAAAATCTTAAAAGTGGCCAGGAGAAACAAATACCTACGGCGGCGCCAGAGGAAGCGTCCAGCGGCACTGGTGCAGTTGAAAAGTCTCGCGACACGACGACGCAGGAGCGACGGGAAATGGGCTATTCGACGGATGGGTCTTCCAGTGTAGAAATTAGTGAGAACGATGACGAGGACGATGATGACGAAATCGATATTATGGAGTAGAAAAAAAAGAAATTCTAATTAATTTCTGTGTATAAATTAGGAGTCACGTTTTATTTATATGTATGTACCATTGAATTATTGAATTTTCATTTACGTTGGTAATAAAATGCTAATTGTACTTACTGTACTAAATCAATTTAAGTTTACACTTTTCTAAATGCTCAAAATAATTGCCATTCAAAAAGATTGCCAGAATGCGTTAAAAGATGTTGCTGTAAGTTTAAATATAGTAGTTAAAATTGTAATACTTCTTGATCCTAAAATGCAGAAGTAGAGTTTTTTATTTTATTCTCTCTTTTTTCTTTTGTGGTCAAATCCAACTTTATATAAATAATAACAGTTCGAGCAATGAGGTAGGAGTAAGCTAATTGAAATAACATGGAATCACGCTTAAGCTTTCTCTGGTTACGCATGTAATTGCAAATAGAACACACTTGGAAATGTTGTGGCTAAAACGCATCTGTACATATCATTAATTTCAATAAAATCTTTCAGATATTCCAATTGAATTTCAAAGTTTTATGTTTTCATTTATCGATTTGTCTGAACGTTTATTTTATAAGCATGAGTTAATCAGCAAATTTTATTGATATTTTGACTTTGTTAATATTGCTTAACTTTTTTGTAATTTCGAACATTAATCAGAATTGTAGAAGTTTGGAGGCTATTGGGGCTGAAACAAAAATAAAGTTGAGTTAGTGTTAGTTCGATGTAAATGGTTCTACACTTTGAAAACATGATCAACCCAGGGCCTCAAAATTGTTCATAACATGTTTGAAATTAACGTTTTTCTTTGGCAAAACCATTAAATCCACATATAAATATATATTTATATATATATATATATATATATATATATATATATATATATATATATATATATATATATATATATATATATATATATATATATATATATATATATATAAATATATATTTATATATATATATATATATATATATATATATATATATATATATATATATATATATATATATATATATATATATATATATTTATATATATATTGCTCTTTATAAATTTGGTATCTGAGTTTATATGGACATGGTCGACAACTTCACCAAAAATGGATGCGGTTGAATCAATTTAACGCCCACTTTTGGAAATGGGTCAGATCAATATTACGCCTACCACCATAGGAAATGCACCGGGAAAATAAAAGGCTTTACAAAATCTGCTCGCCTACAATTTGTAAAATTTACTCCTTAAAAATCTAAAATTTGGTATCACCTGAGTTTCTATGTCCAAAATTGAATTATCTTACACACATACCTTATACATCTAAACCAAAATCCGGGCAATGTCAGGTCTGTGAGTACTATATAAAACAAAAGTAACTAAGTAAACAAATTAATTTTTTTTTTAATGAGCCACTATGAAAATAATTGTTTACAAAATTATTTTTGTTTTGTGACTTAACCAACCAATTCTTTTTTTATGAAAATGTTTAATTTAATAACGAGAAGGCGAAACCTGCACTGGGCGATATTGACCACGCAGTAATCGTGCCAGTTAATTAAGGGAATTCCGCTGCGATCAGCGAAATTCAATTCAATACACATAACTAAATGAGTTGGGAGAACCTTCTAATCTACGATAAAAAGAAAACAAAACAAAACTGTGAACAATAGCGATGAATGACAACAACAACAACAACAACAATAGCAACGATAGAAACGATGTCACGCAAATTGAAGCGGACCCAGGCGATACTCGATATTGACACTTACGAATAGATGCAATACTTTAATTCAGTTTATGTTAAATTGTCATCGAGTGCGGTTGATTATTGTCGAATATCCGGATTACACGAGTGATAGCATTAGAGAAAAATTCGAGCATGGGTAATGTACAAACGCGACAATTCGATACCAGAGGCATGGCACATCGGAGAGGAAGTAAGTCTACTAAAGAACATAAAACGTCCGCTACTTTATTTACAAATTAATCGAAATTTTACAAGCACAGGTAATTCATGGAATTTTCAGAGTGCAGCGACTGTGCGGAGACGAGACCATGCCACGATGATAGTCCACAATGCGAAGCTTAGCATTATCGATTGGCTGGATCTGCTTGATTTGCAGCAGTACGAAGGTGGTGTTCTTTTAAAGCTTCCCATATTTATTCGTAGAATCTCCCGTAAAAGGAACATAGAAATATATTGAAAAGGATTTAACAAAAACGTTTTCTTGAAAAAGAAAAATTTAAACCTAAATTTTTTTTAAGATTTTTGTAGAGTTTTTATATATTGAAAAAATTTCGTCCAGGCAACCTGCAAATTTACAATCGCGTCGAAGATATTTTGGATCTCAGCGATGCAGATTTAAAGCACAAAGGCATACGTAATCCGGCGCATCGTGCAAATATGTTATCTAGCTTGGTGGGCGTTCAGGCAAAACGTCGACAATCCATGAACATCGAAGGTACATATTTACTTATCTAGCTTATCTCGCTTAGTAATTGTGTAATTGTGTGTGTTTAGTAATTTGATATTTATTAAAAAACGAACGACAACTTGCAGCGTCCACCATGCCGCGCTCATTTGCCAAACGCAAAAACTCTTGTCCGCCCATGTATCTGTCGGATGTGTGCGCACGTTTCGAGTCGCAGACGTTGGGCCGTAATGGCGCAAATAAACGAAACTCATTGGCAGTGATCGGCGAGAGTGGCAGTAACGGTGCGGCGGAACTTAAGCAATTGATGTGTGATGCAGCGAACATGAAGTGAGTAAAGGTTCGAATGGCTGAAATATTTTCAATACACTATTACAAATATGGACTACTTATGGTAGTAAGCAATCGCAATATATAAACTATATACTATGGGAATATTCTTTAATTATAATTATTAATTTTTAATTCTTAGCAAATTATAATTGTGAATATCTTTGTTTAAATTAAATCGATTAAATGTGTTAAGTCAATTTTCCAAATTTTTAAATAGAATCTCACTTTTAAGGTGGTACGAAGTTTTTTTTTCGTATAAAATTCGGTAACCTCAAAGCCCGCATAAATGCAGACACTATTTGAGTGGCACTGAACACAGCCGAAAGAAGTCCCTTAAGAAGTGCGCATGCGTGGGAATATTTCCCACTTATCCGGCAAGAATTGAATCAAAACAGAAACAGGGTTGAATCTCGCAAGTATGCTATGCCAGGATGCAAGGATATCTCGTTCGTGTTAGGGGAGTGTTGCGCTTACAACTTTTACTATTCGACTTTTGCTTAGATTGCAAATGCACGTTGAAGAGAGTGTTTCGATTTCGCGTAGACGGACGGCAGCGGCAGCGGTAACGACAACGGCGACAGATACTTTATTAAGTGGCAAAAATTTTGGGCTGGGCCAGGCACCAACTTTTTCACCTTCTTAAAAACTTTAATAATTTTCTATAGAATCAGTGCATAGAAGTTATTCACCCACGATGTAAGGTATTCGTTAGTTTAAAAACATAAAGTTTAAACATAGTGAAAAAATTAAATACAATTTGGAAGAAGTACCAACATCGGTAATCAGAAAGGTAAAATAAACACAGATTATTATTGAATCAAATCTAGAGGTTATTTAAAAAACTTTAAATACAAAGTAAATAATGAAGCTATTTGATTTTTACACTTGAACTTCAGGAAAGTCTACTCGAATATTTTACACACACAAACGCAAAATGAAAATGTCCCAAAAAGGGTGTTTTCTGAATGACTGCTGGAGTATGGTCGCAAAGTCTTATATCTAAATACTTAAGCTTCTTTCTTACTTTCTTTAATAAACAATAATTGCTTAAATCAAACTTTCAGCTATGAAGAACTAACACAACTGGAAATTGTTACTGAATCACCTCAGGAGACACTTTTGAATAATATGGACAATAATCACGGTGCCACCACACCCAATACATCCTTAGTCGCACCATTACCGCAATCAGGCACTTCCAACGAACAACAAGAGGCAATCGCCCTAAAGAAGGCTTTGGAATGGGAGCTTAGCTTGGATTCGCGCGATTTGCGTTCGCATGCTTGGTATCATGGCCCACTGCCGCGCCAAAGGGCCGAGGAGATTGTACAGCGGGACGAGGATTTTCTCATCAGAGACTGTGCATCACAGCCCGATAATTACGTGCTCACATGTCGCACAAAAACTTCAGTCTTGCATTTCGTTATCAATAAGGTAAGTTCGGGCTAAAGGGTAGACAAAAATTCGATTGTTACACAACAACAACGTTAGACGTATATGATTATTGCTAAACACCCAAGTCAAAACTTAGTATACCCCACATCACGCTCATGTACGAACCGTAGAAATATTTTGTTTAAAATTATATATGATAATATAAACGGAAATCAATAAATCGTCTCATAACTCGTCCTTCGTGTAGGGTATTTATGTTTCGGCATATTCGCAGATAATTCTCAACTTTTGATTTGGTTTGTTTGATAAGATTATTTATGAAAATAACTTTTCTTTAATCAAAACTATCAATTGAAAATTAATATTGATGCAAAGTGAATTAGAAGATTAAATGCAACGTATGTAACATCCATACATATGTATGTACTCGTATATATTTGGGAGCTTGAGTGCTTGGTTAATTTTTTTTAATAACAATCAATAAAACGAACGTGAATTATCAATTGATTGAATTTAAATAAATGGCCAACAAAGGTTAACTGACATTTGCACAAGTCTGTATTTTTGTTTATTTGTACATTTGGGTGGTCCGAAACTTAGACCACAAAAGAAAAACGAAAATTTTTAAATAGTCGTTATTTATTTTTTAATATAGTCTCCTTTTAGCTCGATACACTTAACCCAACAGTGCTCCAACTTCTTTAACCCGTCTGAAATATACTTCTTTCGTGGTCTGCAAAGTAGTTCTCTATCGGGCGGTGAGGCTAAATACTTATCGGACCACTCTCGTATATAAATTGTATATTTGTCTCCAGTGTCCCAAACTCGGCTCTTGTGATAATCAAAGAGAATATAAGATTGCAACATGTAAATGGGCGAATTCGTGGTTTTAAGAGGACATGGTCGAAAGCTATTTCTACTCTTAAAATAAAAACAGTAAGTTAGATTTTCATCTGGTCTCTTGCATTTGGTTGATTGATCATCTACTGGAACTAAAGTTTTACCAAATCTATAAGTTTAAGGGGAATCTCTTCCGTTGGGATTTCTTTAAAACTGAGAGTCTAGTCATGTTCATCAGAATTTTTATACGCAAATCGATGCTATGGACGTGTTTTTCAAAACCTTTTTTTAAACCGGTTCTATTTCAATTATTCTAATATCTGGAAAAAATGTGAATACTTCATATCTGTTTTTTAAAATAGTTAAATTGAAAATACGAGTTCAATTTAACTGTAGTTCCATTAAATAATCTGCTGAGCGAGTTTGATCTACAAGAAACTAGTTATAAAGCTATAAATAATGATAATATATTTTATCTTCTTGATTATTTATATGGTTTATCATAAAAGTTGATAATGACCAATTAGCATAAAAGGTTCACAATTGGTCCGATAACAATTGGGAACTTTTTAAGTGAGCACTATCGAAATTAAACTTCCCTACGAGACAATTTTTTCAGGACCCGTTTTAATAGTCGGAACTGTTTTACATTTAAATAAATACAAATTAATTTTTTTATTATTTATTAGATACTTCTGCAACCAGAAACCGTTTATGAACGTGTGCAATACCAGTTTGAGGAGGATGCTTTCGATGCAGTGCCTGATCTAATTACATTCTACGTTGGCTCGGGTAGGTTAAATGATTTATTTCTAATGATTATGTTTAATGAATATCCTATGTCCAATTGTATTTCGGGTAAAATTGCATCTTTGTTTTTTGTACAGGCAAACCGATTTCGGCAGCATCAGGTGCACGAATTCAATATCCATGCAACCGCAATTATCCGCTCTCATTTTACGGCCACAAAATCGTTGGCAATCAGTTGCACACACAAATGTTGGCGGGAATTTGCGGTGGAAGTCCACTGAACTCGCCTATGGGTAACAATGTCGGATTTCGCTTTGGTGCACAGCAGCAGCAACAACAGTTTACGGGACAACAGACGACGCACAGTCCCATGTCATCACCGCCGCGCGTTAAACGTGACCACCCGCCGCGATTGCCCTCAAAGAAACAGCAGCGCTCGCAGAGTCTTACTCCCGCGCAGGCAATGGTCGTCTCGAACATTAAGAACGTCAACGAAACATGCTCAAGCGCCGATGGTATAATTCAAGGCAATGGCAGCGACAGCGGCAGACAGGCAAATGGTCAAGGTTATCGCGGAGAAATGCGTCGTTTTAGTAACTTTGAAAAGTGTCACAGCCAGGACCCGCAGCCGGACCACTTGGCACAGCAGAAAATTCACAGCAATGGCTTTCAAACTATAGCGCGCTGCTCTATTAGCGAACAACTCGTTGACCATGTCAAGTTCACTACACATTCGCTGCCGCGAACCTCGTCCACCACATCAGTATCATTTCGTAATAATACCGCCGGACGTATTTCCGGTTTGGCACGTGATCATAGTTTGGATTCCGTCGGACTGTCGACCAGATTGGAGGGCAAACAAATACCCGAATTGCCAGAACGACCGCCTAGTCCGCCGCCGAAGCCAAATCGTGCACCGCCAACATTGCCGCGCAAAGAGAAAGAGCTCGTCTGGGAGCAGCAACAACAAGCTCTACATCGTGCTGCAGCTGTTGCTGCCGCTGCTGCAGCGGCTTATCAGGCCAGTGGTTCGGATTCGGGTAATGGATCCGGTGACTCGGTGCAGAGCTCTATACCTGGCTCTGACATCGGCGAGTTTACATTGCATCGCGGCGTTATCATCAAGAATCCGCGCTTTATGAGCAACTCCGCTTCGTCGACCACGCTCAAAAGCCTAAGCGAATTCGATGCCATTGCCGCCGAGGATCAGTTATTTTCTTTGGACATTGTCGAGTTTAAGCCAGTAAGAGTTCGTTCGAATCATTTGCTTTCTTTTCGAATACCTAAATAATTCTCAACTCTACTTTGCAGACCTCAAAATTCGATATCGAGAACTTCAGTACACTTTTGCTGCCCTCGGTAGACAATAAACCGCTCGATGGTGACGCACTGAGCACTTTCAAGATGATGCTTCTTGAAACTGGCCCAAAAATCATTGCGGAACACATTACACGAATCGACATTACTCTGTTGATCGATGAACTGTCGTCGGATTGCGAGCTTAACGCGCTCGATTGTTGTGGTCTGGAAATGCTTACCCTACCGCAGGGTAAGATTTTCCGAAATGATTTGTTAGAACGTACGCAGTGTATCAAGTTGATGGTTGCCGTCACGATACTCACTTGTCAGACGGACTTGGATCGCGCCGAACTGCTCAGCAAATGGATTCAAATTGCCGTCGAAACGAAGACAGCTCTTGGAAACTTGTTTGGCTTTTGTGCCATTATGTTGGGACTATGCATGCAGCAAGTAAGTTGAGCAAAATTGGGATCTACTTTTATTTGTATTTATTTCTTTTAAGGTCTATGTGTAATCTCTTTTCTAACCTACTTTTAGAACATTGTAAACTCTTGAGAACATTGTAAACACGTTAAATTACATTGAGCCTTGCTTGTTTTTTTAATTTCTAAGTTTTAAAAATTGTCTGTTTTGACATTTATAACTTATAATTCTGAGTACATATTTAATATGAAAGTAACGCCTCTAAATAAAGTTTCTGATTTATGGCCACAATTACTTTTCAATACTTAACCTAAAGAAGCATTTCTTTGTAGGCTTAGTCGATATATCTAAATCGAATACAAATAATATTCTTCACTTTATAAACAGTACAGTTAGCGGCATAACTTATATCACAAAGGGCTCTTAGTTAAAGTGGGTCTCTTTTCAAGAGATTGCCATTACAACCTAACCTAACCTAAAGGAGTCAAGACCAAAATTTGTTGACTTATAAAAAAAAAGCGAACTTGAAGAGGCCACTTAACCTTGCGATGGTTTTCTTAGTTTTTTTTTTTTTTTTAACAACTGGTATTTATTGAATCATCTAAGTTAACTTTGATCTAACAATAATTTTAAACTAATTTATGATTTAAAATTTATTACTTAAACTAAGTATATTATTTAAATATTGTGGTTCATTGCCTGAATCCAGTGATTGGCAAGTGATTGGTAGGCACGCATATCAATCAATATATGAGGAATATTTTTGATAGCGTTTAAGACGTGAAGAGTTCAGAGGTCTTAATAAGTTTCTTGCTAGAATGTTAGGGTGAAACATTAGTTTCGTCTTGTACTTCTGGGTAAGATTTAGGATTTCATCAATTACAGTTGGGATTTGTAAGTCTCTGTGGATGTTTGTATTTCTTATATACCAAGGAGCTTTGGCAATTTGACGCAAAATTTTAGATTGGGCTCTTTGGAGTTTCTCAATATTCGATGGAGAGGCTGTGCCCCAGAGCTCAATTCCATATGTCCATATGGGTTTTATTATACTTTTGTATAATTGGACTTTGTACGTGAGATTGAGTTTAGATTCTCTTGCTAAAAGCCAGTGTAGCTCAAGCCTTTTAAGTTTAATTTGGGTAATTTTAGTTGCAATGTGTTTTTGCCATGTAAGTCTGCGGTCGAGGTAAATACCGAGATACTTAGTTTCGGAACTTTCGGGTACAACTTGGCCGTTAATTTTCAGAGCAGGGCACGTGCCTTTTCTTAGGGTGAAGGTTAAAAGGCAACTTTTTGATTCGTTGACTTTAATTTTCCAGCGGGCCAGCCATTGACTTAGAGAGTCTAAGTGTTCCTGCAAGTAATACGATGCCATAGCTGGATTTGAGTGGGAGCACAGTATAGCCGTGTCATCAGCAAAAGTGGATATGAGGGTTCTATCACTTTTGGGCATATCAGCTGTGTATAGAATGTATAGTAGTGGAGCGAGGACACTGCCTTGTGGTACACCGGCTAGTATTTCGTATTTTCGAGAGACAAAGCTTTTGTGTTGTACCACAAATTTTCTATTTGTGATATGGTTTTTAAGAAGGCAGACCATATTAGCGGGAAGAATATGATATAGTTTTGTAATAAGTCCTTCGTGCCATACTTTATCAAATGCTTGGGTGATATCGAGAAAAACTGCGGAGCAGTAGTGTTTGTTTTCAAATGTTTCTTTTATTGAATGTACAATGCGATGCACTTGTTCGATTGTGCCATGTTTCTCTCGGAACCCAAATTGATGATTGGGAATCACAACTTTTTCAGTAATTTTGGGTACAATCAACTTTGTTAAAAGTTTTTCAAAGAGTTTTGAAATAACTGGGAGCAAGCTTATTGGTCGGTATGAAGACACATTACTAGGGTCTTTTCCGGGTTTGGGGATCATTTTAACTTGTGAAAGTTTCCAGTCATCTGGGTAGTGACTAGTTCTAAGAATAGCATTGAATATGTGGAGCAAATACGTTGTAGCAATGTTTGGCAGTTCTTTTACCATTTTAGGTGTTATCAAATCCGAACCTGGAGCTTTATTTGGTTTTAAGCATTTATTTATTGTCTCCATAATTTCCTTTCTTTTAAAGCGAGGGGTATTCGAGGTATGTTGAGCGACTAATGCCGGTAATGAGGTATTACCAAATGTCGTGTTTAGAGAAAACACAGTTTTGAGGTGATTGGCAAATGCCGCACCTTTTTCCGCATCGCTTCTGGCCCAATTTCCGTTTGATAACCGAATGGGAGGTTCCGACAGTATGGGTTTTTTCATATTTTTGGCAGCTCGCCAGAGAGAGTAGTTTGACGATTTGGTGGGTGCGAGCTGTTCAACGAATTGTTGAAAGTCTCTTTGAGATTTCCACTTAAGCTGCTTTTGAAGACTTCGGGTAATGTCGCGAAGATCTTTTTTCAGAGTAGGAGATCTATGATTCTGCCATTCGCGGCGTATTTGCCTTTTCTTTCTTATTAAATCCTCTATGTCTTTTGGTGTGCTTTTTTTATATGTGTGGGTTAAACTATTTGTTATTGAGCCGGGAGTTGCTGCAATAGCTGCTTGTGTAAGCAGAAAAGTGAAATTTTTTACCGCTGTATTTATTTGGTCTTTCGTTTTAAGTGACACATTAGGGTTTATGTGTGAGCTTATATACTGCCTATATTTGAGCCAACTTGTGAGCTTGCTGGTCAATTTATTTATTGGAGTAACATCGATGCTTGGGACATAATTAATTGTAATAATGGTAGGCGTATGGTCTGATGATAGATCTAGAGAAGATTCAGTAGTTAATTGGCTTCTTTTTAAGGTTTTAAAGACTGCAAAATCGATTACATCGGGGTTTTTGCGTCTATCTGTTGGCCAGTATGTTGGTTTGCCAGAGGAGACTACGTCTAGACCAAGTTTAGTAACTGTATTCCACAGCAGCCTTCCCTTAGGTGATATAAGACGAGAACCCCAATACGTGTGTTTGGCGTTATAATCACCAGCTGCGAGAAACTTTTGTCCAAGAGAGTTGAAGAACGACTGAAATTGCTGTTCACTTATTTTATGTCTAGGTGGACAGTATATAGCCGTTAATGTTAGACCTTTTAGATATTCATCGAGAGAAATACTAGTTGCCTGTATATAATCTGTACAGTAATTCTGAAGAGCATAATGTTTGATCCTGCTTTTAATGAGAATTGCAGATCCACCTCTTGCGTTACCGCTTGGATGTTTTGTGTCGTAGAGTCTATATCCCGGAATATTGAAATAGTGTTTTTCAGTAAAATGAGTTTCAGAAATTAGCATTACATCTATGTTTGACTCTTTTAGGAACTCGAAAAGTTCTAGTTTGTGTAGACAGAGGCCGTTCGCATTCCAAAATGATATTTTTAAACCATTCATGGTTTGGATAGGAGATGCTGAAGCAGAAGATTTTGATTTTTAATCATGTCTTGTACCATGTTTTGCATACTAGACATAAATTGAGACATGTTTTGCATAAACATTTGAAGGGTTTGTTCGAGATTGCTGCTTTGAGGAGCAGGCTGAACGTTTATGGGGACTGGGTTGTCACCTTTAAGAGCACTGGCGTACGAAACACCTTGATTCATAAAGTTATTTACATTAATTGGTACATTGGATTGTTTAGGGGGGGGTGGGCAACTTTTGCATGACTTGGTTGGAATTAGTGGGTCCAACTGAAGTAGTAGCCTTGTTTTTGAAGGTTTGATATACTGGACAGCCACGATAGTTTGCTGTGTGATTTCCAAAGCAGTTGCTGCATTTTTTTACATTAGCATCTTCTTTTATTTTATGGCATGTTAGGGATGAGTGGAGATCTCCACAAATTACGCATACACTGGGAAGCGTGCAGTAAGTTTTTGAGTGGCCAAATTCTTGACAATTTTGGCACTGGATTGGTCCACTGCGTTTGTGGGGCTCTTCTACAGTAATTTTGCGATGTAAGAGATATCGCAGAGAGTAAATTGGGTGGGATTCACCTTTTTTAAGAGATTTTGTATCGAATTCCAGTTCCACTCGGAAGAGTGGCTGTGGAGTTTTGTTGCGATTTATTATATTAGATACCATTTTAACTGAGAAACCCTCTTCCTTTAGCGCTTCTTGAATTTCTTTGCATTCAACGAAAGAGTCAATGCCTTTCAATATTACTAATAGGCCTTTGGAGCTTTTGAGCTGATATGTGTAATAGCTCTTTTTCGCTTTATCGAGAGAATTGATAATTATTCTAAAATTTGGCTCACTGTATATTTGAATTTTTGTTTCATGTATTTCTCCTTTACGGATAGGGACTACATGAAAATTGTTTACTCCAATATTTTTTGTGAGTAAGTCTAAAAGAGATTTAGAGTTTTGCTCACGTAGATAGATTGGAGGGGGTTTTTGAGTTTTCGGCTTGGGATCCGTACTCATATGATCGGCAAGAATCGCGTATCGGTTCTGTCCCAGCTTGGTAGACTCATTTTTAGGAATAGTTTTTTGAATTTTGGTCAAATTCATATTTTCAGCGCGGGGAGGCGTAAGTTTTCTTTTTGGATAGTAGCGGTCAATGCCAGTCTGCACTACCGTAAATTTTCTGTTTTCGTTGCTATCACTAGAACTTTTGCCTGTATTGGGTGTTAACACTTTTTTATATTTATTTGGGGTATCGCAAGGGGGGTTTTGCGTATTTAATTTAATAAAGGGAGATACAGAGTTACCTGGGATCATATTTGGAGTGACACATTGAGAACTCCAAGGAAGAGCAGGAGAGAGAGACTCAGCATGTGATACTACCGGAAGCGTAACATTTCGTTTTTCTTGATTTTGTAGTTGTTGTTGTAGTTGTTGGACCTGCTGCTGAAGACTGCGAATTTGTTGTTCGTTATGTTCATTTTGGTTAATGATCAGAGTATCATTGTTGGCCACCAATGTTCCAACTATGTCTTGCAATTTTCCCACTGGATTGTGAGTTTTAGCGTCGGCAGAGCGCACAACAGTACTCTGAGCTGTAATGTTTTTTGTTGTTTGCTCGTGTTTGTTTTGTTGTTGAACAAACGGACTTGCGGGGGAAGACGATAAACTTTTTGTTTTTTCGCGAGAGTCAAACAAATTATTTTGGGAGCCTAAAGTTGTTGTTTTTGGAACATTGTTCATTGTTTTTATTGTTTGAACGGGCGATTTTTTATTTGCGGCAAGCAAACCAGAGCACAGACCCGAATTAGCTTCGAGTTTTTGCACTACAGTTGGCGAATTTTTTCGCTCACGCGGTGGAGGGCGCTCCACCGGCATATCGGGATACAATTTTTTTTATTGTTTTATATGTATGTTTTGATTTTTTTGTTTATTAAATAAATTATTTATTTTTGTTTGTTTGTTTAGTTTGTTGACGGCATTAAATGGTCTCGCGCCGAAAACAACTTTATTCTAATGTTTTATTTTTTTTTTTCAATTAATTTGTTTGTTTGAACGGGAAGAACGGAAAGATTAATTAAAAACGCGTCCGCACAGGTTGACGTTTTCGCACTTCCTTCCTGGTTTTCTTAGTGTGTTGATTATTTTCAAGTCGCGTTGGACTCATTTAGGCTTGGAGTTTCTAGTTGCACAGTGATATTTATATTGTATATATGCAAACATGTTTTATACCATCACACCTACCATACTCTTTTGTAAGCGTTACAAATGAAATGCTCGTACCCCACGGTCGTACATTGGCGTGGTAGACGGTTTTCATTTTCCGCCCGTGGACTCGCCTGCTTTTAATTTTAACTTACTCATGATTACTTTGTTTCACTCATTTTGTCCGTTGCTGCGGATACGCGGAAACTGTCAAATTGGAATTTTTGGGAAACTTCAACATCTCAATTATACGCTCCGGGGGAATTCACTTATGCAAGTCTTATTTTATTCTTTTTATAATTTTATTCTAGATTCAAAAACTCGACCAAGCTTGGCACATTCTCCGCCAGAAGTATACAGACAGCGCTTTTACATTCGAGGCGAAACTGCGACCCACATTGATCAGCATGAATGAGTGCTCGAATCCTCAAGCGCCCAACACCACAGTTCCGCATGTGCTGCTCTACTCATTGCTCAAAGATCGTCCCGTCATGGACATACTTAGCGTCTGCAACAACAGCAATAGTGGGACAAGCGAAAAGTCATCGCTCTATACCACTTGCATAATGTCGTGGGAGAGCAAAGCCGATGATTTCGGCATGGCTATTAATTTTCTCCACCTAGATTCGGCACGTAGTTTCCTCAAGAACCTTGATTTGTTTAGAAAGAATGCGAAAATTGTGCTAGAGGAATCGAATGCGCGGCTGGATGAGTTACTTAGCGATGCATTTAGGTAAGTGATCGTTTGAACAAATATTCACAACCGCTTTTCAAATTGTTTCTTCTCCTAGAACGGAATTCCATGTGAAGTTTTTATGGGGCAGCAAAGGCGCTTTGGCTACTCCAGAGGATCGCCATTCTAAACTGGAGAAGGTGCTAGCGTTAATGGCGGATAAATTCTGTAGCATCGACAACGGTAGCTCAACGGCTGCTTAGGATCTTGTAATATATTACACACTCACCCACACAAACATTTTTATACGAGATATACATATGCATAAGCGCCGATATTAGCATAGTTGAAAACTTAAACTAGTCCGGATTAGTAGTATCGAAGACCAAAGTTAAATAAATATTTGAAAATACACATGAAGCACGATTCAGCAATCCTTTGGGATGCATTTACTTTATTTTTTTTTATTTTTATAAAGAGTTTAGTACAACTACCTCAGCAGCAATTTTAGTTAAAAATAATTTAGTTGCAGTGAGTCATCTCAACAACAATTCATACTGGTTAAATAACAATAATCGTAATTTGCTAAAAACGTTTAACATATAAAACTAGAAATGTATTAACCCTTTGTGATCTCATTTATCAATTGTACACATCATTTAATAAGAGAATTTTACGCAATATGTATGACAAAGATGAAAGGATAGTAGGTATAGGATATTTCCATGTATATGCATATGTATGTATATCAGTTGAAAACGCCAACAGGAAATCCTCTTGATTGGAGCTATAATTGCGACTAATATTTTGAATAGCAGATCTCGACGACACTCTTAAATCAAAAACTACGAAAACTTGTTTGGATCTGGATATGATGGCATATAGTCTAGAAACTAGATAACACTTTTTCAAGGTCATTTAAATAGTCCTACAAGTAAATTATTAAATAGTTAAGCTATTGTAATAAAGTAACTTCGGCAAAAATATCAAATTAAATATTTAACGCACCCAGACAGCATTCATAGTCATATTTATATATAACACATAAATAATTGCATATATACTCTCAAATCACTATTAATATACACACATACATACATACAAGTATTCAAATAGATTTGACAATATTTTAATCAAGTACATTTAATTTTTACAATTTTATAAGTAAAATTTCAGTATTGTATTAAAGGGAAACACAATAAAAATATTACTTAACAAACGGATCGAGTTTATTTTTTATTAAATGAGTTTGTACTTCATTAGGTCCATAAGGTAGATACGACAATATATTGTATAAGTACAGTACATATCCACTTGATCGTTTTTAAATGCGGCTCCAGATAATGGAACGGTTAAAACCCGTGTAAAAGAGATAGAACCGTTTAAAAAAGAAATTGGAAGACGAAAAACCGGTTAAAAAATCGAGTTATGAAGAGATCAAGTTTAAATTTATATACGCCAAATTCTGAATCGAATTAACGATGTCCGTCCGTTTGAACAAATGCCACCGAACTGAAATTTTACCTTTAAGCGGAGGTGAAGATCGGGAAAAATCTATTTCCACCTACAAACTCGCATTTCTTCTGTAGTAAAAAAAAATAAATAAAAAAATAGTTACACTAATAACCAAAGGTGCCCCGCAAATGGTGTAGGGTATGTAGGCACCGACATAACAACTTACTTTGAATATTCTGTATTGATAAGTATCGTTAGGGGAAAGTTTCTCTTAATTCCTATTATTTTAGAAAAACTGCAAATAGAAATAGAAATCAATCGGCGGTTAATAAAATATCAGGAACTGTTGGCCTGCAAAAAAGCTGACCATGTAGCTCCTTCCAAATTGGGAAAGTTATCAGCCCCAAACGCAATATCAGACACACTTAAGGTAAGAAACTTGATCGCGCATTTGCCCCTCGCACTCTGTAGGTCGCAAGTTTTCGCCTGGCCAACAACGTATCGGAATGCTGATCACCCCTTACAATCCTTCTCTATAAATTTTACGAGTTTGTGTCTGCCACTGATTGGCAATTCTAATTTGCATCTTCTATTTTTTAATTCAGGATCTCAGGTATTTAGATTCCCGTTTTCATCTTAACAGGATGGATTTTATAACCTCAATTAATGATGTATGCCAGGTAAAATTTTGCATATTATTGGAAACAAAACTAAACTAAACTAAGAAAAAAAATTTTTGCGCCAAATATCCTGAATTTTTTGAGTGGAAACGGCGAGCGAATGAAGAGTTTGAGAGGAATCTGGCTGAATTTAGACGGCGCGACAAAGGTGCTGCCGAAAACATATTAAGTGAACTTAAAAAACTGAAATCCAGATTGGAAATAAATGTTAAGGCTGATGATAAAGAGGATGAGATGGCACCCTACCCAACAATTCTTGCTTCGTCTCAGGTTCAAATCGGACCAAACGGTAAATATTATTTTGTGTTAACTTGACTGATTTATAAAGCTCCTACTTAAGTTTATATCTAACAAATATTGTCGGAACTTTTTTAACTATGAATATGGACCTTAGTTACTAAACAGGAGCTAGCTTCTATCGAATCTTGACAGAACTTAATTCATCAAATATATTTTTCTTTTTTTTAGGAACATGCGTGGCATATGATTACTTTAGTAAGATTAACTGGAAGAATGCTGGCCAAGCAACTCACATGTTAATTGATGGTTTATTTAAACCCGAAATTTTGGCAGCAAGCAGCTTGACTGGAAGGCCTTCACCTGCTTTTCGTGGTCGTGAACGAGCGCCGAAGCAGACATTGGATCCCAACATAGTTGAAGATATTGTTTACTGTGTGAAAATAAGATCCGACGCCGACGAGCGCGAAACTCGTCAAACAATTTTGAATAAGTGCGCCGATGCAGCCAAGGGCTTACAAAAGAAACATAAAACCTAAATAGTGATTTAATATTCTACGTATTTGATTTGGAAAAGCATAAAGACAACAACAACAACAACGAAATGGAAAGCCTAAAGAAAATTCAATTAAATAAAGTCAAATAAACTTGCGAAAACAACACGAAAATATCTTTTCAATAAGCTCACAAATTGCGGAAGAAGATTTGGATAAATCGGTTTTGGATTTGTCGATGTTTGCAAAGAAATTAAATTTGGATTTATATTCGGGACCTTTTAAGCTTTAGGAATAACCTTTTTGAGGTGATCTTCGGTAATACAAACTTGTTATGTTTTCCAAAGGACTCGACCTTTTTACGTTTAAAAAAAATTAATAGGAGGTGGTTTTAAATTCTGAGTACGGGATCAGGTGGGGACAATCCTCAACTGAATTTACTCATTCAAAAATAAATTTGTTTTCGAAAATTGCATTTATCGGTTTTTGATTTATTCATTGCAATTCAATTTGCTAAAAGGAAACTTTTAATAATATTTTCTGTACGCTCACTCAACTGTTTAGTTTAAAAACGGAACAAAATTAAACGAAAAACGTTCGAAAGGGGAATCACAAAAGGAAGTAGTTAGGAATGCGTTTGAAAAACAATCTCAAGTGTTCGGAATTCAGTTCGAAAGTATATGAAATAAAGTTATTCTGCAACAAAACATAAATAAGTAAAAAGGTCAACATATTTTTTATTACAAACTGAACAAAATTTCAATTCCTCCAAATAGATCTTTAACATCGTAAAAATCTAAAACTTATTATAATTAATTGTTAAGGAGTTGGCTTGGTACGGCACAAATTGTCAATGGCAAACCTTTAGCGGAACTTCCCGGTACTCCCCGTTATAGCGAATCTGAGTTACTGCGGTGGGCGTTAAATTATTCCAACTTCGCCACTTTTGGTGAAATTATCGACAGTAACCATTTTATATTTTTAGGAGTAATATTAGCAATGTTATCGTATATTTTTACTTGATTAAACAACTTGTTGGCGTAATAAGTGGGAGGGGCAGATTTTGTATACCCAGGTTTTCTTCCCGGTGCATCCCTATTGATGTTTTATATATATATAGCTCATCAAGTTCCTGAGCAAGGGTGGTGGGCATAAAATTGATATAACTTTTTTTAAAACTTGGCCGCTTAATTGTTCCAACCACTCCCATTATTAGGGAAGTTGTCGACAATGCCCGTACTAAAAATGATTAAAAGTATCGAACCTGTAGCGGTCGTCATTCTAATCGATTGCTTCACGCTCACGTTATTTGAGTTTTAATCAACGAATTGACTGAAATATTTTAAAATCATTCATTTTATAATTTTAACATTTCACAAAATTTTAATGTAAATATTTACATAATCAAAAAAAAATTTAATTTAGTAATTAAATTGAATTTGAGCCTTGACATAAATTCATTATTACTGATTTCTATCCAATTTTAGGTACCTCTCATTTTAATCCGGAATTTAACATGTATGTGTGTATATACTTGTATACTTTTATAGAAGGGGATTCCTTTAAAACTCGAAAACCTCGAAAGTGTTCGACCCTTAAAAAGAACTATCTCAAGTCGGATGAGATCATAAACAAGTATGAAATACTCCGATATTGACCCTAACCTACCTGCTCAACGTGAAAAAATCTAAAATAAAAAATAAATTATCTTTAGCTACGCCGAAGCTTTTATACCCTCCGACTTTTCAGTGACACCAAAAAATGTGCTTCTCTTAGCACAAATGTAAGTGCTATATGTCTATGTTATAAGTGAGCGTTGTTCTTATCGGATCACACCCCTTTTTGGTTTGTAGTTTTATTTTACCATTAAAACGTTAAATATTAAATTTGAATTGATTATCTGCAGGAAACAGGTGGTTTGTATGTAAGGTGGACGTGGTTCTTTTCGGATCACTCCAATTTTTTGTTAGCAGTTTTATGTTACTACTGAAGTGCTAAACATTGAATTTGAACTGTACATACATATATCTGCACTGGAACTATTTTCATTAATTTTTTTTTTCGGATGGAAGGTGGTAACAGTTTTTATCCGATCTTGCCATCTTAGAACTTAGCCTCCGCTTGGATAATAGAAGCTCACATACCAAATTTCAGTTCGATATCTTTTTAAACTACGGCTGTATTCGCTGGGACGGACAGACAGGCAGACATATGGACAGACGGACATCGTTAAATCGACTCCAAATCCGAAACTGATCATTTATAATTATACTTATCTACAGATGGAAGAACAAACTCAACATACTCTTCTGTAAGTGTAATATATGGAACATAGTATTCAGGTGGCTAGAAAATATTCGAGGCAAATTAGTAGCGAAACAAAGTCTCCAAAAGTTGCTCATATATTTTTGTATTGCCTTTATGTAAAAAAAATACTACTAACGCCATAAAAATAGTGAATTTTTGAACTCTAAGTTACAAAATTGTAGAACAATAAAAGTAAATTTTTGTTCTAACTCGCAAAAAGTCCTACCGGACTGAACTGTAAAATTGCTGAGTTTCTCAATTGTTTTCGAGTTCGTGAAAAGGCGCATTCCCGAAAAGTGGCTTTCAACTTTTTGATTTTCTATTTTTCCCGTTTCCAGGAATCCTCCTAGAATTTGCAAAATTTTATGTTTATGTTTGCATAAATCATCATCGTATAATGTCATATTATATAATTTTCATTTAATCAAACGTCTAGCGTCGGGAAGTTCTATTTTATTAAATTATTGATATGAGAATGTACGGATTACTCAATTTAATCAATTAATAAACTTAGACAAACGAGTATTTCAATTAAAAGCAAAACCTGAGCAATGCCGTGTACTATAAGCTAGGAAATAAATGTAATTAAGTATTATTTAATAAAATCAAATTGCATGAGTATTTAGCACCCTAATGTTTTGGACCCGATTGTTTGATAAATTTAATTTAATCGTTTCAAGACATAGCCAAAAAAACTTTGTATAAAATGTCTACACAGTATTTCCAATGGTTTGCAAGATATTGTGTTAGCTGGAAGAAAAAAACTCTTCAATAGATGTAGTCATGGACTGAGTAATCTAAACAGTTCGTGTATGATTACAGTCAGACGGACCTGTCCAGATCGACTTAGATTCTGATTGTAATCAAACCAGCTCTCGAGAGTAGTTTTTATTTTCTAAACTTCCACTTAAACACAATATGCCCACTACGTTGTGCATAATAATCCGACTGAAGCACCTTTGACTTTGTGCACCCAACAAGAACTGATAAAAACTCGTTTAAAATTCTGGCATATTTTGATAAGCATCAACTCCTGTGATTAGCCGACGTTCCTGCACTTGATATACCAATCTTAAGTACTTAATTTTATTTTGATATACAATATTTAGTAAAGGTACAAACATACGAGTACATTGCCTATTACAATTGCCACTCAAGCAAAGTTATACTCGTATGTGGCTTATCGAAAATGCTGGACACGAACTTGGGGGCCGCCTTAGCTTGACCATCGCAACGCAAGTTGCTTAAAAATTCAAGCATTCCACACTTTATAGTGGCGCGGTGCAGTTGCGAAACACAACGAATTTGAAGCCGGTTCTCTGGTTAGCATTTTACTATTCCACTGTTCCGCAATTTCCAGAGCAGCTTCGTATTTCCAGACGACCCAAACTAAAATCGAACTGAATGGCGCGCCGCAGTCGTGTTTGGACGATGGCGATAGGTGCATTTGCTGTCGTTTTGATTGCTGGTTTAACGGTCGGCTTAGTTTTGGGCCTCAGCTCAGCGGATGATGTAAGTAATTTGCTAATATAAGTTGTTGGAATCGGTACGTAGTACTCATATTTTGTGACCTTGACTTAAGTGGGATACGTTTTTTATATGTAACAACTTCTGATATCTCAATGAAAAAAGTTTGTTGGACGTTGTGTTTTTTTTATCAGGAAAGTATATATTAGATATTTTACCAAAAATTCGTTTAAATTCTTAAAGTAAGCTTATTGAGATATAAATGGATTTTGTTTTGCAGTGTATTTTAGAGTCGTATATACTCGGCATGTGATGATATAAAAATTAAGTTATCGCAGAAGTTGATTTCTATTTCAATTCTGCACTTCAACTCTATCTCAAATTGCTTCAACAGAAACTTAAATAGTTTTCAAGTGTTTATTAAATTTTCGTCATACCTCAATTAACTTTTCTTAATCGATTGAGAGGAATTGCTATCGCATGTTTGCGACAATATCTCTCAATATATCTCAAAGTTTTTTGTATTTTTGAATTTGTGTTTAAATAATAATTTTTTTGTACGTTTACTCTGTATAATTCGGTAATACCGAAGCCATAATACCCTTCGCCATTTGAGCCACCATATAAGCACAAAAGCTTACTTAGCTTGATATCTCTTAAACTACTGCTGTAATCGCTTACACAGATAGATGGACAGACAGACGGTTAAATCGAATCAGAATTTGACGCTGATTATTTATAAATATATACTAGCCTATTGTACACGTCGTTGTGCATGTATTGTTTTAAATATAAATATGTGTAAGATAATTACTGAGCGGAGCTTCCCATGCACGGTGAACGTAAAATGTATCCAACCACGCCCATTTTTGGTAAAGTTATCAACAGTGCTCATATCAACTCAGATACCAATTAATTGAAATTTTTCACTAATTGTGGGCGTAATAGTTAGGCGTAGAAAATTGTATATAACCTATACTAAGACCTGTTCTAAAGGCTATGTGTGTCACATTTCAGCGGATCTCGAGTTTACCCGTAACAACTGACTGTCCGGCAGACAGACAGTCAGACAGACGTTGGACTACTTAAAAACGTATACGTCATATAACGAGAACCATATCGCTGGTTTAGCGCTTTTCAAGTGTGCAATGAAAAAAGGCGATATTTTCGAAACGGTCCGCCCGCTCGAGATTAGTCGCTTGTTTGTCTATCGGTACTGAGACTGGATGTATCGATATTTCTTGGCAACGAAATAAGTCAAAACTTGTTGCGTTGTTTCTATTTACTACACATCTTTCGAAGAGACATATGCAACACGATTTCCAGCTTCGTTATTTATACTTCCAGAATTTTCATTATTCTTACAAATCCTTCAGTAATTCGCAACTTTACACAATCTCTAAATCTTTGCGTTTGTTGTCGATAAAGTTTTATTTATTTTGTACAATTAGAAATCGTCACTTCAATTGTAACTAAAAGGAGAATTGCGCTTTTCCAGACTGGTGCTAGTACTTATAGATTCATGTCCAAATCTCTTCTAAAGTTACAGACAACAAGACATCGCGATCTTTTTAACAATGGTAAGATGTAATTTATGTAAAGTTACTAACAATTATTGACCTACATAAAGGTACATAGAAAATAGATTGGGCAAACATTTTGTTGGGAAAAGAGAAAAGTTTTCTTAGTTTCTCAAATTATTTAGACACTACTTTTAAAGATCTTTGTTCAAATTGGTTTATGAGCTATAGGAAAACATTATTGTAGCATACGATACGGTATAATTGTATTTAAGGCTTCATTATTTTTATTATAGTGCATTTTTATTTAATTTAGAATGCTTTAAGGATACAAGCGACTAAATTTAAATAAAATTTACATAAATAATTGAACGATTTAATAGCGACTTTTAATTTGGACATAGACCACATCGGGTTTCGGTGTTGACCACAATGCTAATACCTTTGTAATGGATGGAAAGCCCTTCCGATATGTTGCGGGATCATTTCATTATTTTCGGGCATTGCCAGAGGCATGGCAAAGTCGCCTGAGAACAATGCGACGCGCCGGATTGAACGTGGTCGATACGTGAGTCAAATATCATACAAACTTTTCTTTGCAAATGTAACAACCAAATATTGAAATCTAAACAAATTGCAGTTATGTGGAGTGGTCGTTACACAATCCGCACGACGGAGTTTACGACTGGGATGGCATAGCTGATGTAGAAAAATTTGTTCGATTAGCAAAGGAAGAAGGTTTCTATGTTATCCTCAGACCAGGCCCATATATCTGTGCCGAACGTGATAATGCAAGTATCAACCAGAAATTTGGAATTGCTCTGCGAAGTTATCAAGTAATTCCTAAATTCGTTTATAATTGCAGGGTGGTTTGCCGCACTGGTTATTCACGAAGTATCCAAACATTCAAATGCGTACAAGCGATCCAAACTATACGAAGGAAGTTGCCCTCTGGTATTCCAAGCTAATGCCACGTCTACAACCGTATCTCTATGGCAATGGTGGGCCGATAATAATGGTGCAAGTGGAAAACGAATACGGTGTCTTTCACGCATGCGACAAGAACTATTTGGTTTGGTTGCGCGACGAAACCGAGAAATATGTGCAGGGTAGGGCGTTGCTCTTCACCACCGACATTCCGAACGAGCGTATGCAGTGCGGAAAGATCGAGGGCGTCTTTGCAACAACAGATTTTGGAATCGATCGAAGTGAGTGAATTGAAGAGTGCATTGCTTTGTTGTAGAAGGTGTTAAACTATCGAATTTGCAGTTCATGAAATCGATGATATCTGGAAAATGTTGCGTGCGATACAGCCCACAGGTCCATTAGTAAATTCCGAGTTTTACCCAGGCTGGTTGACACATTGGCAGGAGCAGAACCAACGACGCGATGGACAGAAAGTGGCTGACTCACTAAGGTAAGTTTAGAATAGAACTTGGCAAAAGGCGTGGTAAGCATGACAATATAAAGTTGTCGATATCGGACTCCCCCACCCATACCATGGTTAAACTTTAAATGTTTCTGTATTTTTAGAATAATGCTGGATTATGGCGCCAGCGTCAATTTTTACATGTTTTTCGGCGGTACCAACTTCGGCTTCACAGCGGGCGCAAACGACTGGGGCTACGGTAACTACACGCCCGACATTACTTCGTACGACTACGATGCCGTAATGGATGAGGCCGGCAGCACCACTGAGAAATACGAATTAGTTCGCAACGTCATTGCGGAGTACTTTGAAATACCCAAGATTGACAATTTGCCTGTGCACGAACGGTTGGCTTACGGTCCGGTGTATATGAAGGCCATTGCGACGCTTCTCTCTAAAGGGGGACGTGCTGCGCTGGCTAAAGGCGTGTCTGCGGAGACAACAGATCCGCAATCTTTCGAGGCACTCGATCTGTATTCGGGATTGGTGTTGTACGAAACGACTCTGCCAAAACTGGAAATTGATCCGACACTGCTTACCGTTGAGGGATTACGCGATCGTGCATTCGTTTTTGTAGACGAACGTCTTGTCGGCACATTGTCGCGCGAAAATGGCATTTACTCATTACCGCTAAGCAATGGCTGGGGCAGTCGCCTTCAACTATTAGTCGAGAATCAGGGACGCATTAATTTCAATGTAGCCAACGATACAAAGGGCATTTTGGGCGCGGTTTCAGTACAACGGCTCAGCGGAGAACGACAAAAATTGAGCAGCTGGAATTCAACAGCTTTTCCGCTGATGGGCGAACAAATAGAATTGCTTGTAGAGCAGTTTAAGCGCGGAGAATTGAGCGTATCCAATGAGACATCCATTGCGAGTGTTCTTTCGCATGGCCCAGTCGTTTATCATGGCGAATTTTTAGTCACGAAGATGGGCGACACTTACTTGAATACACTGGGCTGGGGAAAGGGTGTCGCTTATATAAATGGATTTAATTTGGGCCGTTACTGGCCATTGGCTGGTCCACAGTTGACCATGTACGTGCCACAGGAATCATTGAAATTGGGCCTGAACACGTTGGTGCTACTGGAGTATCAACGCGCAAATTTATTTGAAGGGAATTTTCTGGCGCAGTTTGATGCAACAGCACAATTGGATGGATAAGCTAAAAAGGGTCACTTACAATTACAATTCGCAACAAAAAAAGTAATCAAAGATCAATATTCTTAAGATTCTCTTACTGCAAACCAAAGTAACAGATACAAAATAAATTAACAAAAAACATTATTTGTATTACTTGTTGTTTTAATAATAGATACATATATTGAGGAGCTTACGAGGGTGGTCCGATAAGTACTTAGCCTACAAAAGAAAAACGAAAATTCTGGAAAAGTGGTTATTTAATTCTCAACATAATAGACTCCTTTTAGCTCGATACACTTGACCCAGCGATGCTCCAACTTCTTTAACACGTTTTCTCGAGGTCAGCAAAGAGGACTCCATCGGGCGATGAGACTAAATAATTGAATAACTAAAGAGTAACTTAAAAAATATGTTTCTTTTATTCAGTGTAAAAATATATTTTTCAATAAGATTTGAATTTAACTCTCTGATTATTTTTTTATTTCTCTCCTCATTTTTGTTTGTCCCGTTTTCACTCTAAAACGACTGATTTTTCGATTTTCTCCAAACTTGGAACATATATCGATATGGGTCTGGAAGGAATGATAGGCTACATGAAATTTGTCACGCCCTATTTTATCTATTACTAGCGAATGCCCGGCATGCGTTGCAATGCCACTTAAAATTTTTTTAGCAGATCTTCCCGGTACTCCCCGTTAGTTAGCGGAACTTCCCGGTACTCACTGTTGTAGCGATTCTGAGTTACGGCTTTGAAATTATCGGCATATAAACTCAGAAACAAAATCCCAAATTTTTAGGAGCAATTTTAGCCACGTTATCGCATATTTTCTATTTTTTTCAAAGTGGGCGTTAAATTGATCCAACCTCGCCCATTTTTGGAGAAGTTATCGACAGTGTCTATACAAACTCAGATACCAAATTTTTTGGAGCAATATTAGCGAAACAATCGAATATTTTAACTTAGTTTTACAAATTGTGGGCGTAATAGGTGGGCGTGGCAAAATTTTCTTTGCCCTAAACCTAAGTTGGCGTGAGCACAGAAACTCCCCAAAATTTCATCACAATCGGATGAATGGTTTAGACGCCCATTTGGTACAAAAAAGAAAGATAGAAAGAAGAATTCATTTTTATATATATAGATATTAAACCGAAAATGCTACTATAATTTTAGTCACATAAAATGCGATTACCGGGGATGGTAATAACTTAAACTTGGTTTAAGGACACAAGGTGACTATATCTCCTAACTTACAATGAGAAGTACTGGTAAGTTTTGCATACAAATTTGATTTAATATTACTGAATTTACTATACATTTAAACAAATATAATTTCAGAAAAAAAGGGCGTGACTAAAAAATTTATTTTATCTGAATTAACTGATAAATTTAGATATGGTTCTATACAAAAATCGACTATCTCCGGGTGTTTAAAGCTAGTTAAAAAATACATTTTAAGGGATTAAAAGAGTTCTGTGAAAAACCAAGTTCCGACTCATATTACAAACCTTTAAATGACGATTTTTTGCCTTTTCGAAAGAAGTGAATCTTTCCGTTTTATAAACTTAATAGAAAGTCAATACAAATATAAACAAATTCGATATACCTACTGAAAATTATTTATTTTAAAATAAAACTGAACACAATTTCTGTATCGTTAATATGGACTTCTCTTATTTATTTATTTTCATTGTTATTTGTAATTCTTAGTTAATGTTTTAATATTATTGGAGCAAATTGGTTATCGCAATTTTAATTTAAGCATTTTATTAAATTGTATATTACATTTATGCTATCCTAAGGCAATTATCATTATCGTTATCATGTGTATTAATGTATTGTAGTTAACCAAGGTGTTACATCTGCAATTAAAGGTGTCTTAAAACGAATTACTAGTATTTTGTTTAATTGTATAAATTCAAAAAGGAATTACATCTGCTTTTGCAAGGACATTCAATTAGTAGACATACTTATATAATTGGCAAAGGAGAGAATGTATAATATAAAATAATTTATAATTTATTCTACATTAAAAAAATCTTAACATACATAATTGTGCGCTTGCCACATACAAAGAAAAAAAAGGAAATGCATTTTGTTGTTGCAGTTGTAAAGTAAAATTGTACTTTAGAAACGTATTTAAATTTTGTTATTTGTTCTGTTAATTTGAGTATTTTATTTCTTTTTTGTTACAAGAGAAACTGAGATTGTGTTTTTTATTTGAAATATGAGATTGTTTGTTAATTAAGCTTTAAAATTGGAAATATTTCAAATTACTTGTAAGCCTTATATGAAGAAAATGTTAAATCCAGTCAAATCATGAGCGTTGGTTTTGTAAAGTTGTGATATTAAGAAAATGAATTTTAATTGTAAATTTGGCAACCAAAACTGATTGAAATGATTTTAAAATTGTTCACGTTAATCAACGGCTTAAAGAAGTTTTCAATAAATGTCTAAAGTAACATAAAAGTTGAAATACAAATTAAAAACGTCACCGCAATTAGGCGGCTAAACTAATTTATTACATTTTAAAATAAAACTGGACTTTACTATAAAATATTAATTATTTAAGCTCAACTAGAGTAAACGGCAATTATCGCTGAGTATTTTATTTAATTAATATTTTCCATTAGTAATACTTTTGCAAGAGCTGTCCATTATTGTTTAGGTTTGAGCTCCTTCATTTTTGAATAGAATTTGCAATTAGTCTTTAATTTAATATATTCTTTATTTTTTATATTAATTTATGTTGCCCCCACAAAAAAAGAAGGTTTTTGATTGCATATGTATATGCGCTTGTATGCAAAATAGTAAGAGCTAGGAATAATTTGTTCGTTTGTCGTTTATAAATTTTAATAGTGGAAAATATAAGATATCACAGCTGCATTTCGAGAAAATAACTTGCAAAGTGAAAATAAATAAAATTGATGTGTATAGTTTGTATGCAAAGGAATGCAAGTCTATAAAATTAAATTTCAAATACATCGAATAACTCAGATATTTAGACTTAGGCGCATATTTTAGAAGAAAATCAATTTAGAGACTATAATTAGCAACACAACTAACTCAAAGCTTTCTTATCGAAAGTACATAGTTTATACTTATACCCAGTACCATGTAGTAGTGTTGCTTTTTGAACCTGTTGATCGTTTTAAATCGCAGCTGGCGCTGTCGGAGGATGTGAAGGCGGGGGCTTGTGTCAGTGCCATTTTGATTTTTGGGCATATATGTCGGCACGCAGATTTTGCGAAAAGCAAATGCCGAGAATCTGAAAGTATAACGAATTTTATATTAGTATAAATCAAATGCAAAATTAAAAAATTATATTTAAATAAAACAAAAAATTAACTCTACAAAATTAAAACAAACCTGCATGAAAACCAAAACAATTGCACTAGTCGAAATAAGAATTAAATTGTGCTCAATCCACTCTTCGCCTGCCTGAACGCAGCCTTTTTCATAAATGATTTTCGAAATCTCAAAATTCTTTCGAGTGCAAGCAAATTGGTGAAATAATATGAAAATTAAAATAAAGTAAAGAAACATTAAAACTTTTTAAATAAACCAACATAATTATTTACTACTTAATATTAATATTTGTTAATTTAAAAAATAAATACATAAATAAATAAATAGACAAATTAAATAAAGTATCATATTTAAAAACTTGATGAAGACACAAAACAGTAGATTTAAGTGCAAACAGGACCTGTGTTATTAGTATTAAAATGCATGATGCCGCCACACCAATAAGATTCGCTTCTAACCAATCCTCGCCGGCGCGCAAACAACCACGCTCATAAATATGACGCTCCACAGGCTACGTTTTATAATAAATTACATTTCAGAAGTAAGAAGCAGCGTTAAAGTAAAGCGCAATGATTAAAAATCCATTTGTCGTTACCAGTTGTAACATTAAGATATGAAAAAAGTTTGCAAAATTGTTCTTGACTTACATAGCCCTCTTTGCGTACGTCGTAGCCACACTGTTTATTTTTGATTAGCTCCTGTGGACGCCGTCGACAGCAGGAAAACGGAACACCGCAAGCCTCCCGACTGCCAACGGCACCCGACGAGCAATTAAAATAATTATTGCTATCCCAATCTTTCGGACCTTCGATGCCGCAACACTGCAGCCAATCCTCTTGAATCCAATCGATCAGATTCTGCTGGTCGGGATCCTCGCGATAGTGTATAATGAAGGCACGTAAACCTTCGGTGGCCTGATCTTTTATCTGAAACCAGATATAGAATTTAATATGAATGAGTTACAAATGCATAAATTAAATGCCGTCTGTTGTCGTACCCAACCCTTGTCCTTGAGCACGAAAGCCAAAGCGCCAAAACTGATTTCAAAAATGAGTAAAATCGACAGAAAAATAGCGTACTGCAAAGAAAATTAATCGTATTCATATTTCCTGTCAACTATGAACAATCAACCAACAACACTTACAGTCGCTAGCAGGCAAGTATTTTCACGCAGAGCTCCTACGCTGCCCGTAAAGCCAATAACAAAGGTAATGGTGCCTATACAAATGAGCACAAAGGCCGGATCCAACGCAATAAATGTGAGCTTGGCCAAGTTGCTAAACATGTCCTTCTCGTTCCACGCCCAAATGCCAACGGCTAGCACACATAGACCAGCCATCTGAAATTGTTAATCGTACACCGGTTATTACAACATGTATGAAATCCTCTTTGGATTCATCTTATCACTCACCCAGATTGCCACATTGCTGGTGAAAAGCAGGTATTTGAGGCAGCAGCTAATCTCGCTAGTCTCACGGCGGTACTTGCGCACGGCAGGCATTGTTTTAGCATCTAAGGCGCACTTTTTCTAATTTTAATAGTAAAAAAATAAAATATATATTACATTTGCGGATATTTGAAAAAGGGTATCCTCTAGTTAGGTAGGTGGTTTAATGGTTGTTTCCTGGGCACCGCTTGTTATTTTGTTATATTCTAAGTACGAGATTTATTCTCTAAACCTATTTACAAACAATTTATAAAACATCCCACCGTACTTTTATTGTTTTAAAATTGTTTCTTACAAAAAATAATTTAACTGCGTTTGTGTTTGTGGCTTTTAAGTGAATGTTATCGAGCCTTCTTTTCGCCCTCCTTCCTTCCTGCTGACGACTAGCTACTGGTCTGTCCTTGGTTGGCAAGCTTCTGTTTTAACACCAACTCAGAATTTGATGCTGATCATTTATTTATTTAATTTAAAATATAATGTATAACTATAATATTAATAAAAAGTTAAAATTTTTACACGAAACGAATAAAAATGTTAATTTTTTTGTTTTTTGTTTTAAGTTACTTCAATCGAAGAATTATTTGGTCCATCAAAAGATTATATCGCCATCACCAAATGGACGGTGCCGGTAATGTAGGTTATTGCAAATTTCTTGGATCATCGATAACGAAGTTTTTCACCAAATATTTTTTGTGGAAAAATCAAAAAAGTCACAAAAATTTTGAAAAAATGCGAAACATTCAGAAAATTTTAGCGGATTTCGAAATTTTGCGAATTTTTTATACAAAATTTTGTGACTTTTTAAATTTTGCCACAAATTTTTTTTGGAAATATTTGGAATTGCCCATCTCTTTTGGAAAGTTTGGAAAAATAATTTTACGATACAGTTAGAGCTAATGTTGCCATAATTGTTTTATTATACATGTAACACTACGAAGAAAAAAACATTTTTGGAAATGTTAGTAGAATCAGATGAAAACGGAGGCTAAATTTTAAGATTAGCAAGATCGAACCATCTCTACTACCACCTATTAAACGATTTACCCCTTTCCAAATGAAAAAATTCATTAAAATAGTTGCTGTTCATATATCCAGTTACAATTTTAACATGTTAGTAGTAGTAACGCAACACTGCTCATAAAAAAATTGCATGATCGAATAAGAACCTCGCCCACCTCTCATATAAACTACCCTTCGAGGATAAAAAATTAGAAATAGTTACAGTGCAAATAACCAGTACAAATTCGATATATAACAATTTGCTTGTAGCATAAAACTACTTACCACAGAGGGGCATAATCCGATAAAAGCAACGCCCACTTAAAACATAAGTACTGCATTTATATGCTACAAGAAGCACATTTTTTTAATTAAAAAAAGTTCCTGGGGATCTGTCTAAGGTCCTGTTTTAATAAAAATTATGTCCCATATTTGCTCCGTTTGCGTGTAGTTTTATGGCCTTAATTTCATGCTAGTAGTTAAAAAATTATTAATAATAATTAAGCTCTTTGATGGTGTTTAAAAAGTTGTTTTGTTTTATTTTTATTTTTACGTATATATCTCTAGTAGTTTAGGATGTGTGCCCACATGGTTTGTGTATTTTATACACTTTTTGATTAAATGTGATTTTGTAATAATGGACTAATTCGATTTCTTCAAAATTATTTATTGTCAATATTAATTCGATGATTCTTTATTTCTTTCTATTTATTATTCTTTTAACTGAACATTAACTTGGCAACTTTGTAGCAATATAAATAAAACGAAAATATCAAGATTATCTTCAAAATCGAACAGATGTTTCTTTATTCCCCATACTATTTCCATCATTCGTCAACATAAGAACAAGCAAAGTCGAGGTGAACTCTTCCATTGATATTGTTGTTACTTTGCTTCACATTTATCTTCTTTGTACTCTCCTTGTTAACTTACATTTGGCAATTGGCAAAGAATAGCAAAAATATATTTTTTTTGGTTAGAGAACTTATTTGGAGAACAAATTTAAAATATTTTATAATTCCAATTAAATTTTGTTCGAAAACTGCAGAAAATGTCGGACAATGATGACGATTTCATGTGCGAAGATGATGAGGACTACGGACTGGTGAGCATGAATAATCAACCGCACATCCTCTCTAACCGGCAATTAGCGCTGCACAGTTTGGGGATATTCGTGCGAAAATTCTAGTAAATCATTTTATATTTCATTTACAGGAATATTCCGAAGATAGCAACTCTGAACCGGATGTGGACTTAGAGAATCAATACTACAATAGTAAGGCTCTGAAGGAGGATGAACCGAAGGCGGCATTGGCATCCTTCCAAAAGGTGCTCGATCTGGAGAATGGCGAAAAAGGCGAGTGGGGCTTTAAGGCACTGAAGCAAATGATTAAAATCAACTTTAAATTGGTGAGTCATTAATACAACTTTAGTATTAATAATCATTTTCAATTGTTTGTTGTTTTAATTGTTTTTGTTATGTTTTCAGAACAATTATGAAGAAATGATGGTGCGCTATAAGCAGCTCCTGACATACATTAAAAGTGCAGTGACACGCAATCACTCGGAAAAGTCAATTAACTCGATACTTGACTATATCTCCACATCCAAAAATGTGTGTAGACACAAACATTTTATGAACTAAACTAAAATAATAGTCTCACTTAGCCCACTGCCACGTCTTTTCAGATGGAACTCCTTCAGAATTTTTACGAGACAACACTTGACGCCCTCAAGGACGCAAAAAACGATCGTCTGTGGTTTAAGACCAACACCAAATTGGGAAAACTCTATTTCGATCGAAGTGATTTCAACAAATTGCAAAAAATTCTCAAACAATTGCATCTGTCTTGTCAAACTGATGACGGCGAGGATGACCTGAAGAAGGGAACGCAACTATTGGAGATCTATGCTCTCGAAATTCAAATGTACACAGTACAGAAAAACAATAAAAAGCTGAAGGCGCTGTATGAGCAGTCGCTGCACATCAAGTCGGCGATTCCGCATCCGTTGATTATGGGCGTAATACGCGAGTGTGGTGGAAAGATGCATTTGCGCGAGGGAGAATTCGAGAAGGCTCACACCGACTTTTTTGAGGCGTTCAAGAATTATGATGAGTCGGGTTCGCCACGGCGCACCACCTGCCTTAAGTATCTCGTGTTGGCCAACATGTGAGTAAAACATAATTTGTAAAAAATAAAAACAAAACTAAATATTCCGTTCTTCTTAGGCTCATGAAATCCGGCATCAATCCCTTCGATTCGCAAGAGGCAAAACCCTACAAAAATGACCCTGAAATTCTCGCAATGACCAACCTTGTCGTCTCCTATCAGAACAACGACATCAACGAATTCGAGTCGATTCTGCGTCTTAATCGCAGCAACATTATGGCTGATCCCTTTATTCGCGAACACATCGAGGATCTGTTGCGGAACATACGCACCCAAGTGCTAATCAAACTAATTCGTCCCTATAAGAATATAGCAATAACGTTTATTGCGAATGCGCTCAACATCGAACCAGCCGAGGTGGAAAGCTTGTTGGTTTCATGCATTTTAGACAAGTAAGCGTGGCAAATTAATTTCAATATAGATTACTTTTTTAATTACAAATTCAATATTTTGCAGCACCATACAAGGCCGCATTGATCAGGTGCGTCAGGTACTCGAGCTGGATAAAGACAACAACAGCGCCTCACGTTATCAAGCCATGGACAAGTGGTCTAACCAGATACACTCTCTCCAGGTGGCAGTGGTCAATAAAATGGCTTAGAAAGCAACAATTAGATTAGCATTAAAAATCCAACCCTGTTAATAAAAAAAAACTTAATACTAATACAAATAGTTTTTGTGGCAATTTGCCAAAGAAGCTTGCATTGAAATGTTTTAAGAGTAAAACACTTGATTAAAAAAAAAAAAACATTAATTTTTATTTTTTTCCTAGATTACATCAAAAAAAGATAAAAGTGTTTACATTTTTTTAAATAAAACATTTCAAAACATTCCAAAAAGAAAATAAATTCTTTAAGTATTATTCCACATGCGATAAATCCAGCAGCGCAGCTTGTACAAAGCGAAGAGCAATATGGAAAATACAAACGTTATTAGCATGCTACCAACAACTGTGGTCGTTGCTTTGTGCGGCTGAGACCAATCCAATATTTTGTATACATAACCGCGGCCATAGCTGAAAATAATTACAATTTTATAACGTCAACTCTATAATTCATTATCTTTCATATGCAATTGAGAAATTTACGAACAAATCCAAACCATCCGCCGAGTAATAGATGAGTGAAAACATGCTATAGGCCAGTCCCAGCATCATTGGGTATACAAAGTGAAGAATGCGCGTCGGGAAAGCCACCAGCATGTGATCCAGTACCATAAGCGCCGAGTTGAAAGCGTGCGCCCACAGATTGAACACAGTCGAAGTGATTATATCACCTGCGAAAATGGAATATCTCTGTTTTAATTTTTAAAATATACCGTTTAAAAAACTAAATGTTGTGGGGTCAACTAACTTTGGAATACGAAAGTCCAATATATGAATGTTATAGATGTGGCCAAGACCAGCGTAGACCAGTGCGAGATCCAGTACACCTTAAAAACTACGCTGGCAGTAACTAATATTTACAAATAATAATAATAATAATGTAGAACAATTGTTTTATACAAATGTGATTAGTAAATATCATTAGTGTCATACTGAACTTATCCGGGTTGAAGTAATGCATCGTCACGAGGACTGCACCAAGAACGCACGTATACAAGCAAAGCGAGAAGCCCCAGTTGGTCAGTTGAATAAACCATTTACCACCATTAAATTTCAATATCAGACTGCCTAGGACGCCAACGCAGAAGAAAAGCGCTAACGCCCAACGATAGACGAGCCACACCAACGATCGAGTTTGGCTCTGCCATTGCGATTTGACAAAATCATCGGTGGGCAGATGCTTCAAACCAAAATTCTCACAACGAAATTCCTGCGCCAGCGAATAGAAGAAGCGACCGCAAAAACTACGCTGCTGCACTGCAGAGAGCTTTCAAATTAAAAATAAAACTCAAATTAAATTCACAATTTATAAACGAATAAGAATATCCAACCAACAAACACTTTTATTTATACTTACATCGTGTGGATCCAGATTTAATCTTTTTAATTTTTCTTGATCAAAAGTATTTTTTTTTTAATATTGCAAATTTTGTTTGTTTTTTTTTTTGTTTGTTTGCGTCTACATTATAAATAAATATCAAAGGTGTGCTGAGTAGAAAGAGATAGCAATGTCCAATATGACAAACAAAAATAAATGTTGTTCGGTTTTTTCGTTAACCGCATCCACATCGAGAATTTCAAGTCGTGTGCTCTAAAATGGATGAATAGTTGCCGGTGTCTGCGTTTACCGGGACTTGTGAATTCGCCTGAACTGAATTCAAAACGCTGTGTTCAGTCAACATAACAGCGGCATGAACTATTGATGCGTCAGTTTGCATCTTGATTCCAGATGAAAATCGGAAAACCAATGCCTGATTCACTCGTATACTCGTACATACAAGTATTGACATATGTATGTATGTATTTTTGGTGGGACTTCACAATTGCCCGGACATTTGATGATATGTAAGTATGTAATTATACTTTTACTATTAAACGATTTAATTCTGAACAATCATTTTTTGCTTGGTCATAAGCCAGACGTTATAATCTAAAACATAATTTCAAAACAACAAACTTATTCATCCAATAACAAATTCTTGTAAATTGTTTGAGATCAAATTTGAGTCAAGTAACTCAATGGATTAATGAGCTACCATAAAACAACATTTTTCTTTTTCTGTGCTCTAGATTTTATGGTACATTTCACTAACTTTTTAACGTATTTGCTAGGAACTCTAGAAATTAATACTAGCATTGCGTTGGCACAGGAACAAGCTGTCCCGGTTCTGGCACCCATAGGGAAAATCAAATCTGATATCTTTTCCATTTTCATCAACAAAGCCAAGTCTAGATGGAACAACTCCACTGGACGAGTAGTGACCAAAAAGAATTGGGCTCAATACAATCCAACGAGATCTGAAGGATTCATTAACATGAAACTCTGTGATATCGTGCGGATCACTTACATCTGCACTGGATTTAGAGAAATACGCCCTCAGATTAGGAATCATCTATAATGTCAACTGTCGCAGCTGCAACAAGCCTTGTGCACCAAAGACGCTGGTATACATCTACGAATATGTGTAATAGTCTAAGAGCTAGACTTCGCACTCTTCACTCCGCTTTCACTGTCTGTCCCGAAGAACTCTCTGAAATACTAAAATTCCTCAACAATTCAGAGTGGTTTCAGCACTGATCTCATCCACTTATTTCAGGAGATCGCGCTTTAAAATGCCAATAATTATTCTACTTGCGCAGGTAGCGTCTCTACTGCTTCTACTACTATAAACCTGCAAAAAGGGGCAAGTAAAACACCAAATGTTTAAATAAATTAGAAAAACTCACAAGACTAATTTACTTAATATAAATTAAAAAAAGTTATGATAATTGCATTAATTTAAGATGAACCTAATTAAAATATGTTTTTGTTTTTGTTTTTTTTTTCGTTAATATCGCACGTCTTCGGGTGTCGAATTTATGCTCAAAACAGCGTTATTGCGCTTACGATAAATCCAGATACGTAACTTGTACAAAGCGAACAGCAACAGGCAAAAGATTAGGACAATCAGCATACACCCAACGACAGTGGCCACCGCCCAGCCCGCTTGCGACCAGTCGAGAATTTCGTATATGTAGCGATTGCCCAAACTGCAAGTTTATGAATTCAAAGAAATTTTAGTCTAAACGAAAAAGAAAAGAGCTCAGTTAATACGCACGGATCCACACCGCCCGCCAAATAATAGATGAGCGAAAATATGCCATATAGGAGTCCCAGTGCAAAGGGGTACACAAAATGGAGTATATGCGTTGGAAAGGCGACCAACATGTGGTCCAGCACCATCAGTACCGAGTTAAAGCCATGTGCCCACAAATTGTAAAGCGCTGTGGCGCTAGCGTTATCAACTACAAATAAAAAATTATTATTAATAAATTGTTAAACTAACAAAGTCAAAAATCATAAACGGTTCCACCGACAAATATTGTATAAATGAAATATATCACAAATTTAATTATATTACGGAATTTCTTTTAAAACGTTTGTGTATCAAACTAACATTTTGAAATTATGAGTACTTGGTAAATCGAGCGCGGTCGATAGATTATTTAAAGGAGCTACAGTTAAATTGTTTATTCCATTGAATTGTTAAACTAAAGAATAATAAGAATTTAATTTGGCTGTGAAGAAATTCCAGTAATTGAAGAGCTGTTATTTTTAGTAGTTCCAATAGAACCGATTTACCTAAAAAAAATCTGGAAGGGTTTATTGAAGAATATATAGTTGTTGTTATTAAGCGCCAATTGAACCGATTTGCATAATTAAATTCGAAGGATTCACTTTGATTCTGAAGAAATCCCAATTAAAGAGATTCCCCAAACAATTTTAGTTCCAATGGATGAACAATCAACCAAATGCAAAAAAGCCTGATCAAACTTCGATTCACCGTTTTATTTTAAGATTAATCCAATCCAATTCAATTTTTCAATTTAACAGGAGGACAAACTTTTTGCAATTATATTGTTGTATTTATTGTTTAATAGAATTTCAAAAGTACAGTTAAAAAACATGATCTAAAGTAGCAGTATTTCACGGTTATTTACAAAACAAAACCAAATTCAAATATGCAACTCTTCGATTTGTAAAACAATTTCCAGCGTCAGTCATGGGAACGAAAGCGAAAGCGAAGAGAAAATTAAAGGGGTCATATAAGCACAATGAAATGGACATATTGTGCTTGGGTAAAAATACTTAGGATCAGCATATACAGGTACATATTTGCCAGAGATGGAGCTTGCTGAGGTTAAAAGGCATAACACTTCTCTCAGCTTCTTCTCTCTAAATAGTTTTTTCCCCAAATAATTCCTCACCCTTCTATCCTACACTTTCAGAAATCAATTCTACATTGTGTGTCTGTCTTTATGCAATGTAGTATAGGCTCTGAACTAATTCAAAAAAAACAAATATAAATAATTTATATATACTTGTATTCTTGATCAGGATCAACAATTATTGTTTGTTATTTTCTTTTCTTGATTAGGATCTACTAATTTATGATTTTTCCGATTCGACCAGGAGAGTTTTTCTTTGGGAGGTGGGAGGAATTCGATTCTGCTCATAAAAGAATTTCACATTCAAAATTTCAGGACGATCTCTCTGAAACGACGGCTGTAATCGTTAAAATACCGTTTCCCTCTCTAAGTTTGCCTTTAGGCCATCTAATCCATCGTGCTCCTGATTTTTAAATTTTATCTGTTATATCTAATTAATTGAATATTATTTTATCATAGTCAAATTGGGAGGGTTCTTTTATTGTAGTCGGTAATACCGACAATTTCGTGAATGTTTTGCCTTGATTTTAAACTACAAATGGTTCAAATTTCAATGCAAAAGTAGTCCTGGTAGTAATGGAGTTCAGTTTTTTTATGACCTCGTTGTAATCTATATTATAATCACAGTTTAAGTTCGCTGGTCTTAACTGAAATGTCTTTAGGACCAATTATACCTTTTTAGGCAACATAAATATTTGCATATAACTGAATCTGAATTATTTATACAATATATCTATTAATTTTTTTTTAATAAAAAAATGAACACTTTCGTTTTTTTAACTTTGATGGAATTTGGGGAATTTTTTAGAGATAAAAATCGAATATTTCTAGGAAATACTTTTAAAATTATTTTCAAAATTGAATTGACCATAATGAGTTGAAAAAGTGAAATCGCTTTGTTCGTAATATTTCTATGTCATGTCCAAATTTTATGAGTATTAATTTATGAAAATATATTGTGCTCGTATGCTAGTGTACAATTGTTATTATGGCTAACTCATTTTCTACAGCCCTATTAAACTCTAAATGCTTAAACTCTTGTTTGTATTTATATTTATGGTTGCTCATACGTCATGTCGAACGCAACGATAAGAAGTCTAACGCTTATCGCGCTCGCAAATAATTTAGTTCAGTTCTCACCTGGGTATATAAAAAGCCAATAAATGAAGGTAATGAGTGTGGCCAGGACCAGCGTGGACCAGTGAGAGGCCCAATACAACTTAAAAACCCAACTGCCAGCAACTAGAAAGACAAGAATTTCAATCTTTGTTTAAATATTAGCATGACAGAATATCGAACTAAACTTATCCGAATTAAAGTGATACACCGTAACGAGCACCGCACCAAAAACGCTTGTGTACATGCAGAGGAAGAACCCCCAATCGGTGAGGTAGATGAACCATTTGCCCTCATTGAATTGCTGCACCAGGCTGCCCAAAACGCCGCCGCTAAAGCACAGCGCAAGTGCCCAGCGATAGATGAGCCAAAGCAGTGAATGGGTGCGGCGCTGCCACTGTGATTTTACGAAGTCATCGACAGGCAGATGCGCCAAACTTAATTTCTCCCGTTGAAATTCCTTTGCCAAGGGGTGAAAGAGCCTGCCACAAAAGCCTCGCTGTTGCGCTTCACGCATCTGTGAAATTTTTAGTGGTTTAATTCGATGTTTTTGGATTAATAACAAATCAAAAGATTAAATCAACCAAACCTTTGACAACCGGGTTAGAACGCTCCACGCAATACCCAAATACAAACTGACGCCTCCGCCGCCAGTGTCTCTAAACAATTGCCAAAAGTTTTGCACTATCCACGTTCCGTTCAAATATCGCCTCAGCGCGCTGCTTATCATCGCCGTCTTTTGTTTTCGCTCCCAGACATTTTGCAGATAATAATTTGTGCCGTTAGAGCGATTCTTATCAATCCACGTTCCACGCTATTTCGATATGATTAGAGAACATTGCCGATGTTGCGGCAAAGACAAGTTTCCACGCTACTCAAAACAATCGCTGAAAGCTTTTCTCAACGCAAGTGTCTTCGCTCTCAGCATCGATTATAGGCCATCAAATATTTAATAGATATAAGCCAGCACGCCAATCATATTTTGTCGTTATTATCAGCTTTAGTTTAACGACGAATGGTGTTGGTGTGGAGTGTTTCTCTATTAAAAATATAAAAACTTCATGTCAAGCACCTGGTGCACCGAGTTCGCTCGTCAGATTATTTACTTGTATTATGCTAATTGTATTTTCAATCGAATTAAAATTTTATGAGAATAATTTAATTTGATTTTGGGGAAAATGAAATAATTAATTATTGTTGCTTAGGACCAATAATATCTGGAGAAATCCCAGAAACCGAAGAGCACATGGATAAATACATAAAATATGTTTAGCAGAGTTAATTAAAATACAACTTGTTGGAATGAACTCAATGAGAAAAACAGAAATTATTCTTTCAAACAATTACATTTATAACATGGAATATTAAACTTAAATATATTTTGTTCATCAACGTTTTTTAACAAAAAAAGTTTTCTCATTTACTTACTACAGGTATGTACAAATAAAAGTCGATCTTCGCGATCAGCTGTTTTAGTCTAATTGCCAGTTCCATTTGATTATATCATATTGAAAAAACAGTCAGTGATAGTTCGATTTGTTGTATTTGTTCTAATGCTTACACTTGTATTATTACGCTGTGCCCAATATCCCAATTCGAGAAATATGTCGCTATCAAAATGCACAAAGGCTCTAAGCAACATTTCTTTATTGTATTAGTTATAAAATCGTCATTTTTGACTTTAAGTTTCTATTTGAAAACAAACTTATTTGATTATAAGCTACCAGAAAAAAACTAAAAAAAACATATTTCGAAACAAATTAATATTTCAGTACCAATTCCAGTGAATTATTCAATATTAAGGTTCTTCCTTTCAGCTGATAAATAAATGCTGTGCGAATTGTGAAGCGCTGCGTCTAATTTGTATTTTGTGGTTATGTTAGCCTTTTGATGAAATTACAAATTTTATTTGGCATTGAGAGCATTGAGATATATAATTGACGCATGTTTTACCACCGGAGAGTTGGTTTCATCGTAATAAATTTTTTGGTGTAAATCCTTGCACTACCAAATGGCTGTAATTTTTTTTTTGGCTATGTCTTATTTTGAACCCATTTCGTCTTAAGACTTCTTGACATTGCGTCAGCTACACTCACAGGACCGTCATCTACTTCAATTTACTAAGTGCAATAGCCCAGCCTATATAGGGCTCTTCTTCTATTTGACACTTGTTCGCAAGACCAGTGGTGTTCCTTGACCGGTTTTTCTTCAACTGATTGGTCAATAGCATCAGTGACTTCCTCAATATTTTCTTCGTTTTAAGTATATTAACAATGGTTTTTTGTTTACAATTTAAAAGTTTTTGTTGGCAGGTTATATTGTCGTAGTATTCTCCCTATCTTAAGGGTGTTACAAGCGGAAGATCAAACTTAATATACTCTACCGTTCGTGTGTACGCATTATTTAAAAACAAAGTTTTGATTTTACTAGTATTCTTATGGAATTAATAAATGTTATAAAAGGTTTTAAAACATTCTATGAAATAAGGAATTCTTCAATAATTTAACATATCCTTTAATATTAATCAATTGTCCATAGTGCCTTCCACTTTCAAACAACTTAAATAAATTTGCAAAACGCGTGTGTTTAGGCACTACAAACACTTTACCAAATTGATTCAATTAAAGCTGAGCAAATCTTATTGGAATCTCGACTTATTATTACCACTTAAGAGTTTCCCACAATTACAAATGCAGCCGGCGGCGATGGAGATTTTTGCATCCACAATTAAAGAAGCGCACGATTTTAAATTGCCGGAAAATACAATCGCACAGCAGAGCCGTGAAGAGCCATTGTCGTCGATTACGATTGTGAGTCAATGTACGCGTCACATGCAACACGGCTCGAATTTAAGAAACACAGACAGACAGAAAGACAGACAGACAGCCAGACATACTGAACGACGACGCGCATGCGGGCAATGCCGTGAAGAAACGCGAATTAAAAGCTGAATAGTTTCCATTGTCAACCAACGTAAAGGAAAGAAATCAATTTAAACGTAATAATTGTTTGGAAATTTGCATTTGTAATTTGTTTACTTAAACGAGTACACTGTGCAAAACGTGAATTTATATTTACTTAAAAAATAATTCTATTTAATTTCAATAGTATCCTATCCAGTTAAAAACAAAAACAAAGAAATATATAATTATGAATTCCCAATTCCTAAGTTTCTGCAAACAAATCAGGTGCGAGGGTTTCCTTTTATATTTCGGGATTAGAAACAACAATTAAATATTTTTCATCGAAAATGGCTTAATTGCGTTTTAAAGTATTCTCCATGAAGATCATGCAAACGTTTGAACCAATTTTCGAATCACTTTTACGATTTAATTTCCATTCGATTGTCCAATTATGTGGATCCAACGCGACCAATTTTTTTTACAGACACATTTTCATGCAATATTAAGTGCAAGATTGTCTCAATCTTATAAAGAGTTCTATGACGATCTTACTGAATCAGTTCACGTACAGAATCATTGTTATTCAGAACAACAACAACCGATCTTGGACAACTTTCACGAAACTCTTCGTTGAGCGAACTACGGCCACGATTGAATACACTGATCCTGGATGATGCTTCATCGCCAAAAATCGAATTATGTTCTTCGATGCACTGTTGCTGAGTAAACCGACGTTGAAAGTTGTAAAGAATAATCTCACGAAAATGTTGACGATTTAATTCCATTTTTTTGGCTGACATGAATTCTTCAAACTACTGTAAACAACACAAATAGCGATCGTACGTCAAATCGTTTGTAAGTAAGTAGATTGTCAAAAATGTCAAACATCACTATAGAAACGTCAATTGCCAGATGGCAGAAAAAAAAGCTAACCCTTGTAACTATTACTTTTTTTAAGATATTCTAAAAACAGAAGACGTTTTTATATTGGCTGCGAAGTTTAACCTAAAAATCAAAACTGAAATTCCGACAATATTGTTCGTCGTATTTAAACAAACGTTTGTCCGTTTTAAATACAAATTGTTCTCAGTGCACTGGCGGGCAATACAATAGCAAAAGGTTACAATGCCAATCACAGCACAGCAGAGGGGAGGAGTTACTTGATCCAGCTGGGAGCAAGAGCCCAAATGGTTGAAGGTACCACGCATGTTGTGCAATCCAGTCTGTCAAAGACTGGTCACAATTATGATTAATGTGGAAAATATTTAAATTTTGAACGTGATTTGGTTTCATTGATGCAAAATCGATTTCACTCGTGTAAAGGCAAATTGCTATACGAATTCCAAAAATGTCATTACTGTGTCATTTTTGTATTCTAAGGCTTGGTTTAAAATCGAATTTGAATTAGAATTGCGATTGCGATTGGATTCTATCGTGTGATTGCTTTTTTCAATAAACTTAATTACTGAACTGATTCACTCGAATACTGAGACGACTCGACTTGTTTTACTCATAAATTTTTTTATGAGTAAAACACGCCCACCACAATTTGTGAAATTAAGAATGAATGATATTGCTTCTAAAAATCTAAAATTTAAATATGAGTTTGTACAGACACTGTCGATAACTTTAACAAAAATGGTCGTGGTTGAATCAATTTGACGCCCACTTTTAGAAGTAATAGAATAAATAAAATCTGTGAAAATATTCGATTACTTTGCTGATATTGCTCCTAAATTTGGTCTGAGTTTGTATGGTGGCTGTGGTTGGATCAATTTAACGCCATCCGCCTTAACTCAGAAACGCTATAACGGAGAGTGGCAGGACGTTCCGCTAGCCAATTTTCTTACACATATTTATATTGAAAACAAAACCCTGGCAACGCCTTGGACTATAAACTAGTACTTCATAAATCGAATTCCACATTAAGAAAACAAAAACTCATACAATTTCTAAACTATAAACTAGAGTATATCTTAAACAAATGTACGAGCATGTATGTATATCATTTTTCGACGGACTGACGTCAAAGCGTTTGATCACTTTCCCTGCGCTTTATTCGATACACACCGTATCAAAACAGTGACCTGTTCGCATAAAGTTCGGTAGAAGGGTCAATAAAGTCACAAATAAAATAAAGATATTCCCACCACGAGACTGGGGAAGTCAACAATACTAATTGAAGACTACTTGCCATTTCAATGGGACAGGGGGGATGGAGCGCAGGGAGGACTGTCAACACAACACTTGATGGTTAAAAAGTAGCTACAATATATATTTCGAACGCACGCGTTTAATTGAATTAGATGTGATGATGATGATGATGATGATGATTTTATAAATGGAGTGATCAATTATATAAAAAAAGTACATGTCAATACGAAAATTTTCGCATTTTGTGCTTGAACGGCTGCGAGTAGCGTTCCCAAAACGACGGTGGAACGACTGATCATAGTGAAATCTCGGACCTTTTCTTAACTGTTTGGGTGACAAAAATTTTCCAGTAAAAGTAATTTTTAAATTTTAAATGCAACGGATTATTTGAAAATGTTATCTTGTGTTAATAGTTGAGCTTTGTGATATTCGAGCAGTGATTACAGCATTCAAAAATATTGAAAATTTATGTTCTAGACAACATTTTGCGGAAATATGCAATTAATAAAAAATTTCGTACGAAGTGTTGGAAGTGAATTGAAATTAAAGAATTTCTGTTTTCAACACAACCAAGTGGAACAGTTTTATCGTTCACAGGTACACACAAATAAATTTTCAACATTATTTAATAAGAATTATTATTCGAGCTTAAGGTCCTTATAGCAAAATAAGAAAAACAACAATAAAAAATTAGCAGGTCAGACAGATGTTTCGGAAGGCGCTATTCTTTCTCAATATTAACAAGAACTTATTTTGTTAAAAGGACCTTAAGCTCGAATAATAACTCTAAGATCGAAAAAACTTTTCTTTTACAAATTATTATATTTTTAATATTCACCAGGAAAGCAAATTGTCTTATAAGACAGATGAATATGTAAACGAAAGAGCAAAGTACTCTGAAGATATTTTTAGAAAACGTTCTTTCTATTATAAATCAGAACTAAAAACTGGTCTTATATTGCCACCAAAAGTTTAAAAAGTTACATCAAATCCGTATAATCTACTTAATTCAAAAGTTTATAAATTTAACAAATTACACCAATTTCTCTCTCTCTCTCTTTTAAGGTTAATTCGTATTTTTAAATTGCAAATTTATTTTATAGAAACTTAAATTTTTTTATTTTAATCGAACCTTACTTTGAAACATGACAAATTTTTAAATTTGTGTTATTAAAAATCAATTTGAAAAATTCTTATAAAAAAAAAATTTTCTATATCACAATATGGTGGGTTAATCTTTGATTGAATTAAATTGTTTCGGAATTATAAAAATTCTTCAACAGCAAACAATTCAATTGAAAAACTGTGTCAGCTTCTAATTGAATTTAAAGGCAAACAAACGTTCAAGTTCAAGAAGAGTTAGCCAATAATTAGATAAAAGTCGGTAGTTTTATCTTGCTCAATTAATCTGACATATTTACTTGCGACTCCATTTGTGATTATATTATTACTATCTAATTGCATTTCAGTGGCAGAGCGACGATCGCAGCCTCGTTTATCTTATATACCGATGGATCTGGGCACTCTTCTTTGTTGGAGTCTTCGCAGCTTGTTTGGCTTTGCAATTCTCCGATGGCAAACTCTTCATTTTCTTGACAAATTGGGGCATTATACTGTGCCTCTTGACGCACCTGATTGCAGCGGTTCTGGTCACGCGCTGGCACTTTGCCGCCGCCAGAGATGTTAAACAAGAGGAAGTACCGCCGCACACGCCATTTTTCGTGCGATTGTATTGGCTGTTACATGGCGTATCACTGTCACTTGCTTTGGTAATAACGACAATCTATTGGACCTTTCTACATGGAAAAATGAGTGAGTATTGAGGGATCTAATTGGTATACAATAAAAACAATAAATCTTACATACTACAAAGTCAGTGACAATTAATTTCTTTTCCTACATTTGGGGAATAATTTGCAGAGAGTTTTCATTTATTTTGGAAGCAGATGTAGACTTCTTTCTAATGGCATTATTTCTCATTACAGATAAACCAGTCCGCTATCCGGCGATGAGCTTCATTACGCACTGCCTTAATTCGGTATTTATGCTGGTCGATTTTGTGATTGTGGCGTTTCCGGTGCGCATTCTTCACACCATCTATTCCATGATGCTGCCCATTGCCTACTGCCTCTTTACAGTAGTCTACTTTTTCTGTGGTGGTGTAGATGAGTAAGTGCTCTCCAGATTGTGCTAATGTTGACAAAGTTCTGACTCCCATTCGAAGTATTAAATTGTATTGTAATTTAAAGATAATCACCTTCTGAGATCCGAATTTTAATGACATATTAATTTGAGTAGTTGATACTTAGGAGAGACCTTATCTATAAAAATATTCGCGTAGAATGGAATTCGAAAACAAAAATTATCAAAATTAGATATTAATTATTGTGATAATAATTATTCATTTATTCCATTTGATCCAGTCAAATCAACCAAACGAGTATATTCAATCCCTTTAGTTCATCCATTCAGTCATTTGATTCCATTCTTTCATTTAGCCTATTATTCAAACCGTAAAGTTTTTCCAGTCCATCATGTTCCTCCAGCTCAACCAGTCTGTTCAATCCAATCATTTATTTAACTTATTGTTTTAATCCAGTCCATCCCGCGAAATAAGTTTAACATATTACATTTATTTTATTTAGTCTTTTTAGTTCATTCAAACCATCTAGTTCCTTCAGTACATATATTCCATCTAGTCTATTCAGTCCGTCCAGTTTATATAGACTATCCAGTTCAGTAAGTACTTTTAGCACATCCAGGCCACACTACTTCTTGAAGATACTTCCAATCAACTCAGACACCAAAATTAAACTCAGACAATGATTTAAAAAAATTACTTAAATATAATGTTTGCTTTTTTCAAGGTCACGTTGACCTCTAAATACGTTCTCAATTTCTTTCTCTGCTGATGTCATTCGAAGCGAAGCAAAATCAAATTTTGTACAGGTCAAAAAAGTATATAAAACTGCAGTGAAATTTTTTGATATCATTGTTAACTTCTTGACTGATGTCTGCCAATGGATTGCTTATATTTTCGGGCTGCCATGTATTTATTTTAACCTTAACACATTAAAAAAATCCTGCAACGCCGGGTACTATAAGATGGTTATATATTGCTGTTTGTTTGTAACTTTATATGTACCTGAACCAAAAAACATATATTTATTTTTTTTTAAATTTTGTTATATGGGTACTAAAACAACGATAATCGGTATTCAGGCTACCGATATTAAACGATCCACAAAAAGTTGGCGGTATTGGAAAACAACTTTCTTTAAGTTCTTTTAAGTGTCAAATTAATATAGTTTTTTTTTTAAATGTAATAACCCGGTAATGTCAGCGACTTAAAGTCATCTTTTTTCATTACTGCTCAATATACTAAACAATTTGTTTGGTTTTAGTTTAACTAATTAACTAATTTTGTATTTCGTTAATTTTTTTCTAGATATGGCAATCACTACGTTTATCCCATTTTAGACTGGAAAAATCCTGTGCGTGGTGTCATCACATTTTTTGGGGTCTTCGGTTTATATGTGATTTACGGGCTCGTCATTTTTTCAATCTACAAGTTCAGACGACTGCTGCATCGAACCTGCCGCGTCGTGTGGACGCCACAGGTAGCCGGTATGATTTAAGAGGAGATCGTGTGTTCATTCAATAACTTTAAGCCAACAATTGTTTAGTTAACAGTGATAATCTTGTTCCTTAAATACGTATTTCCTTTTTATTAAGCAAATTATTTTTACTAAAACAACAAAGAGTACCAAAAGGGAACAGCTTGTTTTTTATTTATAAATATCAGGAACAACAAATACCAACTGGTATATATACTACCAGACTACATATGACCGATCTAAGGCACCTAATTTAACTGTAACAGACATTTTTAAAATTGCATACCGCTTGGTTACCATATTTAAGTGAACTGATTAACTTGTTTTGAGTTTTTTACTCTCTCCACACGATAACCAGAGAACCATTAGAGACATTGAGCTGAAATTGTACACTAGTTGCTCTTATGTCATAGACGAACTGATTAGATTTTTGAGCTAATCCGACTGACCACGCCAACTATTACGAAAATGTTGCTTTCTTGCTAACACGATGTCTTTAGAACTATTGGAGACATTAGGGTGAACCGACTATAATTTCTTACTTGCTGTTTTTAATCTATTTTAAACTTGGTGACGATTCATATTGGAGGATAGTGAGAACGAGTATGTAGCAGGCAGCAAATTTCTTTGTGGAATTTCTTTAATTGTTACCATTTGAAAATGAGACTTCTCTCGCGTTGACAACCTACGCCTGCACGTTGTTTCTTTTCGCGGACACTTTACTTTTGTATTTGTAACTGAGCGAAATCTTAAGATTAATTTAATTTTATTTTAAATGAAAATTATACTTTAATAAATGCATTTGAATTTTTCACGTTTATTACGATTACTATCGTCGTTCGATAGCATTTATATGAGGCATCGAAATACAATAGAATGCTATCGTTGTAAACCGAGAGTCGAATTACAACTTCCACCCGATTTGCTGTCATAATGAATTCCATACGTTGTAGTGGTTCGACACGAAAGTTATTCTTTTACCATAATACTACCGCCACTGTGTTTAACTGTTTAATCATGATAACAGGTCACCTTACTCGATGAATACCTCGATCTGAGTTAAACAAATTAATTGTAGATACGACAGGAGCCTCAGGACAACTCGTAATTTTTCTTTCGTGCATCCAAAATGCTCTTCAGAAAATTGTAATCGTAGTTGAACGTTTTTCTGGGTGAACATCGACACTTTTCTTGCGCTCCTGGCTTTAAGATTTTAACGAATTAATGTTTTCCGTATATTTTATGTAACACGGCGGTCTGATTCTTCACACCTGAAATAAGGTGAGATACATTCCATAAATGTTACCTTTCTTCATTATCGAAGGAAGGAGGTTTTCACTCGATGGCGGCATTGTTAATGACTAAGCCAGTTCGTAATAGAATATTGGTTAGTAGTCCCATCATCACTTACATATATGTAAGCATAAGACTAATTTGTGTCGAAATGTATCAGTGAAATACAAAGAAGAAATAAGATGAGAAGTTATATCATTTGCCACATTACTGTGCAAGGCAAGAATTAAAAACAATTAATGTTTGGGACTCATATAGACGATGTACAAAATGTATTGATAGACTATAAAACATTACCAAAATCACTCATTACTGCCCATATTTAAACCAATTGGCCCGAATGAGGTAAACGAATTTTTCTACACAGCGCATGTTGTTTTTTTTTGTAGGTGTAATTTTTGGTTTTCTGCTGCAAGTTCCATTCCTAGGAAACCATTTAATTCCATTTTGACCATTGTTTTTGATACTCCAAGTAATTCCAAAACTTTTCTTTAAGAACCGTTATAAAAATTGGTGATATTTTATTGGAACACTGGATCGAAGTGCTTAGATTCACGCGTGTCTTAATGAAAGATGACCAAATAAAACGTCATGGATTTAAATTTAATCTTTCAGTCACTTTAAAATTCTTCTTATAACCTTCGCTGTTAATATTTTATCAAAAAGACAAACTGTCGCTATAACTCCGCACAGCGAAAAACTATCAATTATAGATATGTAATGACTTTATACGAGACTTTATACGAGTGCAAAAATATTAAAAATTGTTTGAACGTAATTTGTTTTTGTAATTACAGTCGTGTCTAAATATAGGGAACTAATTAATGCAAGGACTGTTCACTATATCCGGGTTGTTCACTCTTTCAAGTAGACATCGCAGTGCTAGTATACCAGTAGTTTTTTTTCTGTTTTTTATCGAAGTTGCTTTAAAAATTTTATTCACTAACCTCCAAATAGTGAAACAAATTTTGAAAAGCATTTCGAATGTTCACTGTTTAGAATACTCCATGTAAATTGGGTGTTCACTATATCGAGGTGTTCACTCTATAGGGTGTTTACAATACCCAGACATTTTTAAAATCCTATTTACTAGCAGTAGTTCTCTCCTTTTACTTCTCTCGCATCTTATGTTGCTCTTGCATATATCACTGTCCCCATTTTTTGTCACACGACTGTATATGCAGCGTAATAACGGGAAAACTAAAATGTTTAATAACTAAACTATTTAAATATTGAAATGACACTTTTGCCACAACAAAACACAAAAAATGCCATTTGCCAAAATTGGCAAATTTTCATCTTACCTCACCGACCAAACGTACGAGTATACTAAGCGTAAAATGCCGGGTTCTTGGCACCAAATGCCATAACAACATTGTAGTTGTTGATCGGTCGATGCTCGCGATCGCTGCTGCTGGTGCTGCTGCTGATTCTCGCGTCATGATCATGGCTCTCCATCAATGATATACACCACTGTGTGCCTTCTGCGTGAATCGTTGTCTGCACGAGAATTTATAGAAGAGAGCTAAGGGTGCTTTGGTACACTGGTGCTACCAAATAACTGTACAGCAATCGAAGTGTGACAGAAGAGTCTCTGAATTAAAATTGTTTTGCTTTTCTGGCTGCGGCGTCTCTCTAACTAATTCTTCGCAAAGTTGATTACTCTTGTACGAAATCTGCTAACGGCAACGGTGTTGTTGTTGTTGTTGTTGTACTTGAGCAGATGGCATTCATAGCTGAAAAATTGCACGATCGCACGGTCGCGCAACAGCTGCGAAAATTTGAAAATTTGAACATTTTTCGGCGTACACAGCCACAGCCACTTGATCGGAGCACCAGCACCCAAACGAATTCTCTTTGAGCTGTTGTTCATGTTGTTGTTGTTGTTTTTGTTTCTGTACGATGTAGTTGCTATTGGATTGTGTCGTCATTGTTGTTTGGTCGTTGCGCTGCTCGCTGCGCTGAGTTAGTCAGTGAATCAGTCTTAAACCGACTGCGGCGCTGTAGAGTCGATTCGAGGTACTGATCAGCTTGTTTTGGCGTTTTCGTCGTTCGGTGTTGCTTGATGTAAAGTGTGCGTGTTGCGCGTTGCGTCGCTTGCTCCTTCTTGTCTTGTTTGCTTGTCGGTTTCTAACGTTAAAAGTTCTTTCGGTCGGTTTGTGGCCAAAACGGGTGCCAGCTCGAGCGCAACCTGACAGCTGTTGTGGACGCTGTCTCGTCATCGTTGTTGCTGTTAACTGCATTGTTGCTGTTGTTAGTTGGTGGCAGAAGTGCATTTTAATTGGCTGCTTTCGATAGGGGTCTAAAACCGATACGCAACTTTTAAACTGCGCGCGCAAATCGATATACACATATATAGACATACATACACATATGTATATGTATGTTTATTGATTTTTTGCAGGTAATTGACACACTTTTGCGTTACGGTTTGGTGGCTAGAAGCTTAAAAACAAAAAAACAAAAAACGGTGAAACCTCTTAACGTAATTTTTTTGTTTGCTACTCTGTCAAAGAGTTGACTTGTCTCTGAACTGTTTGGAATGGAATTTTTTCGCGGTTGTTTTAAATTTGTTTTTGTTGTTGCTTACTATTGCCGAAGCATGAAGCATGTCGCCGCCTGTAACATTGTTGTTGTTGTTGTTAACCTCGTACTGTGCGTCTGATAGAGTTGTTCTTGTTGTTTTTGTTATCGCCTCGAGGTGAAATATGAACCAAAAAAGTGTTCATTAAATTGCACAAAAACTGTTCAACGCTTTCAAAATTTGAGGCGTGGCGCATGCGCAGATCCAAAAGTGAATATCGAATTTAATATTTAAAAGCTTAATTAAAAAAATAGTTAAGCGAGTGTATTGAATTTTAATGCGTGTACATTTTTGTAATTGTTTTTGTTTTATGGGATATGCCGATGACTTCATTGAAAAGTTTTGAGTAAGTACTCATCGGCGACTTTATGAATTTTAGGCTCTTTTCTTGTTGGTTGGCGGCATTTGATTAGCCACTTAAGTTAATTATTGTTTGAATTTAAATTAGAAAAGTGCGTTCGGTTTTTTATGAAATTAAATAATTAAATTACATTTTCGAGTTTTTAAATTATTGAATTGAATATTTCAATTATTTATTTATTTCCATCTCGGTACGAATCATAGAGTACAAACTAGTCTCATTGTTTTCAAAACATGAGGATCCTTTGGTACACCCAACTATTACCTTCTTGATATGCTAAGGGAACTCATTTGACAATAAAAGGGATTTAAGGCTATGGCTATGTGATAGGTTTTAAGTTCGGTGGCGCGATTATTCACAAGATCTGGACACATTAAAGGACAGTAAAAATTTTTGAATTCGTGATCTTTTCAGCACCTGCATGGATCTTCGCTGTTAGAAGAGCCTAGTTTATTTATTGATTTTTCTGAAGTTGACGTAACTTTAGCCAACGGGGAACATACCTACATACATACATACATACATACATACATACATACATACATACATACATACATATGTAAAACATATTAAATATTTTTGATAGATTTATATGGAACATTTCATTTAATTTGCAATCTCTTATAAATAAAAATTTTCTACAAATTATATATATTAATATATATATATATATGTATATATATTGTATACTTTAAAAGGTTTCGACAATGTCAAACACATTTTGACTTTTTTTATATACAACTTTTTCATCTGTTTCGTATTAAACGCTTGAAAAGGTGTTTTCATATCGCAGTGGTAATCCGCTCTTTATTTCGGATATAAGGAATTTATTTATACAGCGTTAAAACAATACACACCTGTATACTAAATAAACAACAACAACAATAAAATTTAATTATATGTGGTTTAAAAAAATTAAAGGACTTTGAACTTTACTGTTGCAGCTAAATTACTTCAAATTGGTTCGCTTGCTTGCTACCAAAATTTTATATACAAGTATACATTTATATTTTTTGTGAAAGCTGATTTTTATTGAAACATCTAAGTTTACCTTATGTATATATTCATATATATATGTACATAAATATCAATCAATATACATATGTGAATATTGTTGATAACGTTTAAGACGTGAGACAATTAGAGGTCTCAGTGAATTTATTATCAGAATGTTTGGGTGAAACATCAGCTTCATCTGGTACTTTTGGGTAAGATTCAAGATTTCATCCGTTACAGTTGGAATTTGTATGTCTTATTATTTTTATATAACTTTTTAGTTTATTAATAAGTAATGAGTAATTTGTGTATAAACGTATATGAGATTTTATATAAATTGCAACTAATAAAAAAAAGGTTATGCGACGATTTCTTTTCGCTTAAAATTGTATATTAAATGTATAAATATTTATAATTAAATATGTTGAATAATTTAAGTATAATGTTGGTGAAATTTCGAAAACACAAGAATCACTTTAAAGTCTAATATTGCTTATTTGAGTGTTTTTATAAAAAAAAGGTCGTTATTTTACTAAAAACCCTTTGACGTTATAATGCGGAAATAACTTTTGGGTTAACCTCTGACTAACCAAAAGTAAAACTAGAATTAAGCGAATATTTTTAGGTTACTCAGCAAAACCGCTTACTCACTTAAACCGATTCCGGAAATACAATTTGTAAAAATTTTGCTCCACTTTAATTATGTTGTTTTGTTTGTTGTTTTAACAAAATAAAATACTTTGTCGGATTTTGACTGGATACAATTTAATTATTAAATTTGCTTTAATTTTGCTGAATTTAGGTTGGGTTATAAACAAATTAAAAAAATATAAATGAGGATTGATACCATTCAATTATAATTTTCTACTTGTATATCGTAGATAACGACCTCCTCGTCTTCATCGCCCACCCACGCTTCTTATTATATTTCATTAAGGATTGCGCCATCTATCTATACTGTATTGCTTTAAGGTGACAAGGTGAAAGGAGCGGCACCTACCAATGAATAGCAAAAGGGAAATGGTAAAATAATACAAATAGAAAAGTTAATTATTTACCCTTTTTTACAATCGAAAAAATTCTGTTTTTCAACTCAAAATATCCTCCAAAGTGTCTACACAAATTTTATGAATGTGACGCCCAGACGCTTTAATTTGGAAGATATTTTGAGTAGAAAATATGCGGGTTAATTACAGCGCAATTAACCAGTAACAATTTTGAATAAAACATTTGAGTGGCAGTTTAACATTACTGACAAACAAATTTTTAGGGTCAGTTAAAACCATCGTCCAGTTCTAAAATAATCCTTAAAAAATGTGGCAAATTAAAAATTTACTAGTATTACTACGTAATTTGAATTTGTCATGGACACAAAAAGTTGCCTTACTTGTCCATTATGTGAAACTGTGGCTGCATGTCGCACAAATGTTTTGTTTAACGTTTTTAAATAATAACAGACTTTGAAATGTGATATACTCGTATGTAAATAATTGAACTTACCTTAGGACTGAATCAAATGAGTTAACTATAAATAATTGAATCCTTTAGCAGATCAAATTTTTCTTTAAACAATGTATAATAATAATTAATTTGATAAGGTTTTCTAAAATGCAACAAACTAACTTATAATAAATAAACAACAAAAACGTTGCAGTTTGACACTTTTAAAATAAGCAAATAATCGACACACTACGAGTATTTATATGTATAATGACTTCCAATTAGCGTCGATACATTTCTAACAAGTCAGCATTTCGGGAGTTGTCAAGTGTATCTGCACCGGAATCCAGCGGATCGCCAAGACTTAAAAAAAAAAATACAACAAATTATACAAACAAATAATGTTATCAATGTTTTGTTTTCGCAAAAATTCGCATCCAAATCTGTGCGGTTTGATTTTATTTTTGGCGATAACAATGTCGCATCCGAATCTATTTTGGCCGCTGTGCTGTGCTGGGCTGCGCGGCAAGGTCAGCCGGTTCCGAATGCGTCTAAAGTGCAATTCACAATTTACTTAAGCGGCTGTCGAGCATGTTTGAGTACTTGGTGCCGTCAGATTGTTTTAACAATTGTGCGTGAAGTTTGCCTTTTGGGTTGTTTGTTGTATTTATTGTATTCTGTATTAATACAAGTTCAGGGTTTTTTTTTCTTTATTTGAACATTTGGCGCGAACTTGTTTCGTTTAAATTAGGAACGTTGCTCCGGTTAATTGACGGCCAAACAAACCAACTGGCCCTAAACCAGGCCATAATGTGGTTTATAAACCTAATTGCCTCGAAAAAGATTAAAAACAAACAAAAAATTGTTTTTAACACAGTTGCTCGTTGAGTGGAACTGGAAGAAAACTAAGTCGACCACTTGAAAAAAAAAACACAAACATCGGCTTTACACTTGTTTGTTGCTTAATACTTTGAGCGCAGTCATAAAGCTAATAAAAGGTTGATGAATATACAAACTATCAGTATGTAATTTGTGTGGAGTGTTGTTGTTGTTGTTCGCTTTTTGAAGTTAGTTGTACGAATAAATTAAAGTAAATATTTTAAATAGTCGTATTTTAAGTTAAATAAAACTGGTAAAGGAATTATCTTTGGCTATGCCGAAGCTCAAATACTCTCCGCCAATTTAGAGATTCAACAAAAATGTGTTTCTTGTAGCAAATATGAACTATATATCTATATACAATCACGCCCATTTTTTGCTAGCAATTTTGTGTTACTACTAAAGCGTTAAATATCAAATTTGAACTGGTTATCTACACTGAAACTGTTTTAATTTTATATTTTTTTTTCTTATATAAAGAGGGAGTTTTTTATGGGAGAATAGGACCTTTAGGTCTGTTGTATGAAGAGACAGAAAGACGGAGGACGGACATCGTTAAATCGACTCAAAATACGGCCTTGATCATTTATAGTTATTTATGTGCCTCCTAATAGGCATAACAAATGGAAGAACAAACTCATTATACCCTTCGAAACGTGCACGCACGTGGCAATGGGTATAAACACGCAAATAAAAAAAACCGGTTTTTACAACGTAAAGTTTTTAATAAAATGATTTCTCACGTTATATGCCCAATTAATTATTCGTTATACGAGTATATGTATGAGCGTGTTGCATTTTGTCATAATTTCAAAAAAATATAATTTTCTTCTTGCTTATATCACTTGAAAATATTTTAGATTTCATAAATGTAGCGTCATCTATTCGATAAGTTGATCAGCATCTATTTGAATCATGATATTTTTTGGAAGGTGTCACTTGTCACTTTTTTATACCAATATGTCAGTAGCGAAATTGTCATTTATATGTTAAGATGTGTACTATGGAACTTGTAATTACGCGTAATTTTTAAGAAAGAACTCAGGACCTAGTACCCCATATTACACTACATCAACAGACAGACATACAAACGCTGAACTGATTCTCGAAAGTGGATGATAGAAGGGTGGGCAAAGAAAGGAAAACTCATGGTAAATGAATTGAACTATAGCGACATTGAATTATAGCGACATAATCGAATATTTTTTCTTTATTTCACATTTGTGGGTTAAATATGTGGGCGTGGCAAATTTTAAATAGACTTAGACCCGGCCGTTATAATCTTAATTTGAAAGAAATCAATTCAATGATTCTCGAGTTTACCCGGAACAACAGACAGACAGACAGACAGACAGACAGAGAGACATACGTTGAATTATATATAATATTATCATTTCCTAACTGCATGGAAAGACATTATTAAATATTAGAACATTTGCTAATTAATCATTACAAAAAACCTCGTAACTTTGCCTTAACTACTTTAATTAATTGAGCTTTTTTATTGTCAAAAGTCTTATGAGTGGCTTTTATATTTTTGTATAGTACAAATGTGCATAGAATGGGATTTAGCATACAAGGTGAACTATCTGGTTGTGTTGAATGTGGTTAATTCCAGAGCGATCCTTGCTCTTCCTGACATTCAGTCTCTTCCTCGATAGTTAGCCAACACCCTCCGGTGTAAATAGAATGAAGCTCGTGTTGGAATTATTCCAAAAATTTAATGGATATATACAAACATTACCTTAATCGAATAAACTTTTAAATTTGGTTAGAGAGTATTGACTAATTCTGTTTGAGCTCTTGAAGTCAAAAGTATACAATTATATTATCGAATGCATAATCATCCTTAACACAGCTTATTACCAATTGTGGAATTTAAAAATATATATATTTTTTTAATAATATTGTAAAAATTGTTCAAGTGTAGATTCAATTTGTAAATAATTTCAGTCTTTTAAACAAATGATGGAGGGTGCAATATTGTATGGAAGAGTTGTTTGATGAGAATACTCGTACAGGTAATTAATGCAATTTCGAGCAGCTTTACACGAAGCATCACAGACAAAAAGAGTTAAATTCGCATGCGAATGTTTAAATACAAATCACAACAACAAATCGTATCTCAACAGGTAAATCAAAATGAACAAACTGAATATATACGAGTATATGCGTATGTATAGGAAAAAACTAGTTTCTAACTGCCAAACGCATCCGAACGTAATGCCGCATTATGTAAACACTCGCAAACATTTTTAACTAAATAATAAGATGTTATTTTATTTATTTTTATTTTTGCAAAATCATTTCAGCTGGTGGAAACTTAAACATTTAGAAGGTTGAAGCAGAAGTTGGTTGCACTATTACTTATATAATAAAAAAACGAAAACATGAAACTGCTTTTGCTATCGTATGCAGCGGTTCACGGTTGGAATAAGCGAAGAAATCTGCAGTAGCCAAATATTACAACAACGACTGTCACAACGTCCGATTGCGAGAGAAGAGAAGACCCAATTACACCACGATCCTGTAATCAAACAAAGACAATGACAAAGCTCAACTCGATAATGCATCCGGTTAAGAAAGAATTTCGAATAGACAATTGCGGTTTCGATCATACGCCAGCAGACGATTTCGTTAAATCTCAAGTAAGTATTTAAATACAAATTCGATTACAACAATTGTATCTATTACAATATATACAACAAACCGTCGATTTGAGTGACCTTCTCACATTCAACACTTTTAGGCGCGTTTTGGGCCATCCTATTAAATGGCCTATAAAAAATGATGAAAATTAGGAGAATCTATTATAAAAATCTTTAATAAATGCCAAAGATTTAAGGAAAAAACAATTAAAAAAGGGATAAAATATGTTTCAACTTTTATGATTTCAAATTAAATTGTATTTTAACTGAAGCTGAATTGTGATAAAAATATGGTACAAAATTTTTTCAAAGACGCAGAAGGTAGAAGGCAAAATGTAAATTTAATACATATATTCAGAACTTTTTCTTAAGCCCCTAAAAGTATGCAATGCAATGTAATTAAAATTTCAATGGAAATCAATTAAAAGATAGCATGCAGAAAATGTGAACCAAAAGAAACGAATTGATAAAAAAAGAACATAAAAGTGTACCCACTAGGCGACTAAGCCGAATGTTATAGTACGGTTGCATAGGCAGAGTTCAAAGTAGTTTATGTGTGTTAAATTTTGTATGATTGCATTTCTCTCAATTATCGAATTGCACCCAATTTCAGTTTCGATCTTTGTTTTATTCTATCCAATAGTAATGCACCTAGGTCAAGCAAATTATGTTGCGATCACGAAGGGTGTTTCTATCCCTTTTACATTCCCAAAATTTTAAAGCTTAAGATAAATAAGTTTCGGGAATTAGCTTTATAAAGCAGCTCGCGTTGCTAATCAAAGGAAAGTTGAACTGATATGTTCTTGGGCTTCGTCTAGTCTAGATATCTCCAACTCTTCTGGAATTCGTGGCCTCGGCCAATTTCGAACAAATTAAATTAAGTACATTTAAAAAAAAAATATAATAATAATTTCTAATTCCTTATAGTAACCTCAATAATTATGTATATGAAAACAACATTTGAATAATTTTGTTCAACGAAAGTTGTTTGTTTAAAAATAACAATTTGTTAAATTGAATTGCATAATTATCGAATTCAATTAAAATTTGATTAAATGAAAATCTTAGAATAATCGAATTTCCTTATTTTTTTTGGTTTTTTATTAATTTAAAATGAGTTTCCGTTCGTGACGAAAAAACCGATTTTTAATATGGCCAGATAAAAATATATATTTTTCCGTTCACGACACATGAAATTGTTTATATGTATAAATCGTATGATTTGGTATCAAACAGAGAAGGAACAGGTATAAGCTACAAAATCGAATATCTTATGAATTTGTTATGTTCCCAGAAATATTTTGGGTTTATGTAAAAGCTTAAAAACAGAAATTAAATTAAAAATACTATATATATATATATATATACATCGCAAATAGTGATCAAATAATTAATAAGGAGAATTTTTGCTAACTTTTTTAACAGTTAAAAGAAAACCTATTCTCATGAATTTTATTTGTAATTTGCTTAAACCTACTGCTGAAATTAAAAAAAAAAACAACAACACATCGTCTAATTTTTATAATTGTCTTGGGTTAAAAAGTCTACTAAATTGAATGTTAAATTCAACATTTTTAATTAAATTCTTTAATATTCAATGGGAATTTTTTTAATTTCCATCAAAAATTTTATATTTCGGGATTGGGCAACCAATTGTGCTGTCATGGCAACTGACGTTTCTATAATAAAGTTTGACATTTCAACGACGAGTTTCGTGAAGGTCTTCCAAAATCGGTTGTTATATCGAAAAACATTGATTCGTCCTATAACTTATCGTGAGATTATGGCAACCTTCCACATTAATGGGACCAGCATACATTCAAAATTGAAGGGCTAGAAAAATGCCAAAACTTTAAAGCGGTATGAAAAACAAAAGATCATTGTCCTAACGTTGGTTCCCTTGGCATTTAAATTTATCAAGTATTTTAAAATATATATATATATATAAATACATATAGAGTTCAAGGTGCTCTTAAATGTTAGTATGTTAATGCACTCATTAAACAAAATAAATCGACTGATTCATTTTTTCACGCAACCTTAACTAATTCAGTTTGAATTGGAAATAAAGTGGGGAAAATGAAAATTTAAAATATTATAGAAAAAAGTTCTTAAGCACATGTTGAAAATCCCAAAACGTCTGAAATTCGTGGTACTTTGTTGTTGTCGGCTGTTATACGTTTTTCGCTTTTAGTTAAAACGACAATAACGCCCACAATTTCGACTGCTGCTGCTGCTAAATAATATTCTTTCAATTAAGGTCATTGTCCAGAGGGATTTCCACAACACAAAGTCCACTTCTCATTGGTAAAATAATAACTTTGTATCGCAGCATTTTGCTATGTGCTTCGGCCACTTCCATTCAGCCATCCCGTTTAAAGCGAGAATTGGTGGTGATGGGTCACCTTGAGAATAGACTAGCCGTAGCATTTGTTACCGACTTACTGACTGGGGCTGACTTGTGTCAACACGATTAGTGATGCAGGAGAGAAAGTAGGCAAGTGCCAAGCTGGGTCGATATTGGGTTGCATTCTTAATTAAACATTTTAAAAATTTATATCAAATTATTCGCCTCCCAACTAAAGTTTCTTTTCTGTTCTGTTCTGTTCATTTCATTTCGTTTTGTTTTAATTTGTTTTGTTTCGTTTGTGTTAGTGTGTATCTATGTATGTATGTGTCTGCTGTGAAACTATAGAATTAAGTATATCGTGTTGTTTTCATTTCAGTGGCAGCGCCGCACCAAAAGTGTTGCATATTTAATTTATCGCTGGCTTATTGCGTTGTTCTTCGTCGGCGTTGTTATCGAATCGATGATCGACCCAGATGACTCGACGAACTTTTGGCTATATTTCATCTACATGACCAACTGGGGCATTATCATGTGCATGTTGACGAATGTCTTGGGCGCCATTTTGGTCACTGTGTGGCACTATCATCCCGAATATGCGGGTATGCCTAAAATCATATTAATGATAATTAAAATCTTAGCCTGACCAACAATTTGCCATATTTTATTAAGATAACCTGATGAATATGGAATCACTCGCCAGTCCTTTTCGCATTTATTGGGGCATGCATATCATCTCGCTGGTTCTGTCGATTGTCGTCACCATTATCTATTGGAGTGTGCTCTATGATGGTAAGCAACTAAACTGTACTTATTAGTTTATTTATATATTTATCCATCTATCGGTTACCCTATCGTTACAAAATTAAAATCACAAAATATAAAATATAAATAAATATATTTAAATTCGTGAGGTTCGTGTGGATCTTTTTAATAATTTTGGAATGGTTCCTCAAAAGTCGCATCAAATTTGGTTTGCCTTATAGTTAAAGATAGGTTTTCAATCTTAAATAGTTCGTAATTTTATTCGTATTTTTTCTACCAATTAATTTTTGTTATCTAAAAATTCTTTGTTTTGATAATTTTAAATTGCGTAGTTTTCTACATACGTCACTTTAAGCATAAATTTGAAACGTTTCCCCAAAATGTTGTCCCTCAAAAAGTACAGCACAAGCTTGTTGCTTGTTTTAATTAATTTCATGTCGGAAGTAGGATAAGTATAGTAAGGTTTAATTTTAAAATTAATTTATTCCGAAATAGTGTTTATTAATTTGTAAAGTTTAGTTTTAATTTAATTGTTTCATTTGTTTGTTTAATTACACAAGTTTATAAGTTATGCTTTGCTTTAATTAGGTTTACAATTTCCATTAAACAAATGACAAATAACATTAAGAGGAATCGACATTGTAGAGGGACATTGTTATTACTTTAAAGCTATAGGAACACCACGATCTGAGAGATCTATTTTGCAGCATCGTTACCCTACTAGCACAGTTTTAGACTATTTAACAATTTGATTTGGATCTAGAATCCCACTGTCTAGGTAGATAAGTCTGCGTCTTGCCACTTAGCAAAGAATATGCTCTGCAGCTTGCTGCTCTTCTTGGCAGTGTCAGCAGTGTCCTGTCCAGTGTAGAGTTTAATTTTCTTTCTGCTAAGGTTCAGAATAGTTTCTACATTAATAAATTTGTTAAGGGTCAATGAGTGTTTTCGATTGCCGCGTACCTTTCTGGGCTCTACAGCACTCAAGTGAACTTAGTTTTTCCTGTTCGCGTAACAAGTTGTTTATAAAGCTATTGTTTACCCCATAGAAGGGTTCTGGACCTATGCACCGAATTTTTTCATTTGAACAGTTTTAGTTCAAAGAATTTATTAAGGCAAATTGATGAAATTAAAAAGGAAATTTATAAAAAAAATATTCAAAATCAAACTATTTTTTTTTTTTCATAAATTGATTTAAATATTGTAATTTTTATAAATTAGTTCATTAAACTATTTTATTAAGCTACATATACTACTTAAAAATTTAGTTTGATTTGTTTTTGTCGAAGCTTAAAACAATACAAGTTTATTATTACAGTTATTTAGATAGGTAGACAGATAAATGAAAAATTCGAAAGAAACATTCACTTTTATATATTTAGATTATTTTTTATTTTAAATCATTCTAAAGTGTTTTTATGTGTAATATTTAAACTCATTATTAATTTATTATTTAAACTATTCAACTGAATCGCAAACAATTTGTATACATACTTGTACATACATACGAGTACACTATGTTTGGATGTTGGTTGGTGGTTGTTTCCGTTTGACCACGCCAATATTTTATTTATAATTTTTAATTACTACAAAAACAAAGCACAACTGACGGTAATGCAAATATTTGCATCTAAACTTTAAAAATAAAAATTTAAACAATAACGTTCGTATTTGTTTAAGAGGAATTCGTAATTCAGTAATGTATTTTTTTTTTCTACAAGCACTGGCTTAAATGCTTTGACGTTTTGTCGTCATAATGGCAATACGTTCATAATGCATCTGAGTTTAGACAAAAGCTCAAAAAATTTCCTATAAAAGAATAGATATAATTCAAACAAGCTTTAAAGGAATCACTTGTCAAAATATTATAATGATATTTATTTTTGAACAAGACGCTTGTTGACCTCTTAGACTTTAAGAGACGATGTTAACGTATTAATTAACCAAAAGTAAATTTATTTTCAGCGGCTGAAAGTTCGCTGAGTGTCACAAATGTGCTAACGCATGTCTTCAATTCGATTTGTATGTTTGTCGATCTGTTGATTGTGGCACATCCGATGCGACTGCTGCATATGTTTCTTCCAGTATTGTACGGAACCGTCTACGCGATATTCTCGTATATCTATCAGTCATTAGGCGGAATAAACAAGTATGAAATCTTTTCAAATATTTGCAAAAAATTCAAATTAACTCTGCAAGTTGTATTTTAGAAAGGGGAAACCCTACATCTATCACGTGATCGACTGGAGCAAGCCATCGCTGGCGACTTTGACCGTATTTGGGGTTCTGTTGTTGACTTGCTGCGTGTACTTGGCCCTTTTTACAATATACAAACTGCGAACACTTTTGTACAGGCGGCTGAATAAGTCGTCGTTCTTTTTGCCAACCACCGTGGACAGTTCAGGGAATCACAGCAGCAAAGTGGCCTGCAGCAACACGCCCACAAAGACGAACAACGGCGCCATCGGCACTGGCATTCAACACTCGCCATCTGGCATCTCTATGGTTTTGGGAAATTTCTCGGAGTACAAGAATCAGGCATTTTCTGCAAGTGGCGAAAATATTACAAAGTATTGAAAACGATAAATTACCAACAAACTAAAGATTTATTTTGTTACATTAAAATTTTTAGCACGATTTTATTAGATTTTTGAATTAGAATTAAAATAGCAATAATTACGTATCAGTTAGCATAAGTTATACGATTCATGTACATATACATACTTATATAAGTTTAAATTTAATATGTATGAAGGTATTTGTAATGTAAACAAAAATTAGTCGATAGATGTAATTGTGATTAAACGATGAATATTACCTTTAATTTAATTAACTTGTATGCATATTTTTTGTACATGCATAAAATACAAATTGGGAGTCTTAATTCCAAGATCCAGAAAAGCCGGAATCATTTAGGAAAATTAATTTTATACGTCACTTGGTTTAATTGCTTTTTCAATGGAGAGGCAATTTTATTTTGATATTTCACTATTGACTATGGAGCAAAATCCAAGTACGAGTATAAGTTGGTGTTGCCAGAATAGCTGACCTGAATCTAATAATTTTGCATGCTGCCAAAAAAACCAAGACGTTGAATGCAATTGTTGTACATACTCGTACTCATACATAAATGTATTGTTTTGTGACACTGGTCAATCTTGTAAATTAAGCCATGATATGAATTCAAAAATATGTCATCGAAATGTGACGCAATTTTTTTACAATTTCGAAAAACTATTATCAGAAAAAGTAATTAGAGAAATTTAATTTATATGTATAATTTAATCTGCACGAAAAAGAAAGAAAACAATTGACTTGGCCAGAAAAACATCTCCTGACATATTAAAAAAAAAAAGAAAGACTTCTTTTCAGATACGAGTATAATAGAACGTTTTGTTATTGTACTCGTATTTTCTTTTAACTTGCCTTACAGTATTTTTTTCGCAAGTTTTACTTTTGTTTAGTAAATAAAGAGCATAAAAAAAACTTTTTTCTTAAAAAAAAAATTCAATTGGAACACGGTACCATTTCGTATATGAAGTCTTTTGAGATAACGTCATTGTCTATAGTACATTGTCTAAAGAGTCTCCACAATTTAAATTAAATTTTTGCATTGTCTACACTCGAATGGCGACGTAGACAATGGTGTAATCTACACTGAAGGCAACACTGGAAAAAATCAAGGCTCAAATTTGTTCGGAAAATCGGATTATAAAGGTGAGAAATATATCTAAAACGATGCATACTAAATAAATTGCTTTGATTGAAACGAGTGCAAAGGTTAATAGCCGTCAATTTGGCTAACCAATTATACAATTTATGCTTAATTCTGAATGTCTATAAATGCGACACGTGTGTTTACTTTTTAAAGCATCTAGATACAATTCACAACAAATACTGTCAATATGCGTAAATTGACATTAACATACATCAACATAGATATTAGCTTTTACAACGCACTATTTACAATGAATTCCTATTAGTCACTTTGGCAGTTGTGTCACAGTATTTTTAAGCAGAATTTAGTTAAAAACTTTAGCGAAATTTAGCTTATGAACGACACGAATCAATAAAATCGAGGAAGCACACAGCAGTCGTTCATAGTTAAGCGCTAATAAAAACAAAACCTCATAAATCTAAAACGCTTGAAATGTGCATTAAATATGCATAAGTGCTCTTGGGAACTGGAGGATCTGTTCATCGTTTACGAAATAAAATTTTAACAAAACTTGTATGTGTGTAAATATGTGCGAACAAAGTTTCGAAGGTTTTTCATGTTAGGCGCGCATTGTATGCCTCGTAATGAATGACATGGTTCGGAAGCCAAGTAGCAATGCACACATACATACATGCATACATAGAAAAAAGTTTGAAAATTTAATAACAGCCCACAAGTGACACGAACGTCCGAATTGACCCCGCCCAGCGCTTAAAAGGTGCCTTTAGGTTAACTGAAAGCGTTAAGGCAAAGAAATCAACAAAGCCGTCTGCCGTCCTTTCGGACTACATTTCTACTTTCGACGATATTCTAACAAAGGCCGTTATACAATATAAGTTATTTATTTAGTTAGTTTATGTATTATTTTTTCGGTGCTCTTGAAGATTGTATCCAAAGACGTTTCGAGCCGAACGATTGTCATTTAGATGTGTTTCTATTTGGGTTCTATCAAGGCTACCTGCTCTCGAGGCATTTGGTCGACACGCAATCTTCGAAATAAATGAACAATGAATGCTCTTCGAAATTGGGCCACAAAAGTATTTTAAAACAGTTAACAAGACAGCTACGCTTAGAGAGCAATAAACCTGAAAAAAGTTTACCCTATTTAGCCGCAAGGACATGCGGAAGCAATGTTGTCAGTCACTGTGTACGTTTGTGTGTGTGAATGTATGGGTTTTTTGTAATTACATCAATAATGTAAAACGCAAAAACCTTTGCAGCTGCAACTTCTTCCATGTTTAATAAACCATTATTTGTGAATACTCGAATGCAAAGTTTTGAATGATATTTTGATAGCCCCGGATTCTCCTCTTTCAACCTTATAGCCTCCTGCTATATTACACTCATAAATTATTGAATACGAAAATTTAGAAATTCAAAATCGATTTGGTAGGAGAGTATTTTCTGTTTTTTGTTTTTGCAGTTATCCCTTCTGTTTGACCTTTGTCAACGCCGATGCATTGTGGTGCAACAAAAGCGGTCCGCCAGGTTGTATGAGTAATATCAATTTCGCAAGAACAATGGATAATTAAAATGTATAACTCGCAAAGTCAATTACCAAGTGCATTTTTTTGTTCTTTTTGCTTTAATGTTTTTGTTATTGTTGTTGTTGTTGTTTGTGCAATGCGTAGTAAACAGGAAGTGCAATTTCTGTTCATTCAACATTTTTCCAAGTCTGCTTTAATGTTGTTGTGTTATTTTGATTGTTGTTGGAGTCGGCATTATTTTTTTCTGTTTTTCTTTTTGTTTTTGTATTTTCCTAACGACTTTTATAGTATATACACCCCTAATGCAGTGTACATATTTGTAAAAGTGTGCGTGTATGATAACATTGGATTTTTTTTTGTGTGGCATATCCTTGTTGCACATTTTTCACATATTGAATGCATTGCAACTTGTCAGTTTAAATTGGGACCGAATCCAAAAGATATTCACAAAATTTACTTGATTCTGTAATGATTTACACTCCGGTGTTAATAAATGTTTGATCTCTAAAGTTTAATATTGGCATCAATCAAAAGAATATGTTTTAGGCCATATCGGAAAATTCTAAAGTGAGAAAATAATTGAAAAGCATATTTAAATAATCAACATTTTTATGTTTACAAATTTATATCGTTGATACTTCACCTCGTCATATACTTCAAAAATACATCCACAACAGGAAATACTTAGAATATTTACACTTTTTATAGTTTCCAAGCTATTGAGAGAACCAGTTAATATATCAGGCTTTATGATTTATGTAATACACCAAACGCTGTACTGCCAATAATTTTTTTGAAAGGATAATAACATGATTTTAAAATTAATAGACTTAGCGGTTGCTGCGGAATTTTGAATCTCAAAACTTTATATGGTAGAAAACGACGTTTTCCAGTTGGTTTTAATACGAATTTTTCCGAAATGAAATAGAAATTTGTACATTGCAAATTATAAACATACATTTCTAACATAGATCGTCATTTCAGCAGATCTGTGCTTCTAGGATAAGGTTGACATGTGTGGGATTGTTTACTTTTGCGTGTACATTTAATTAAGACTCGAGAACACGCTTCAACGCAACTGCACAGTATGCAGAGCCAAGGCCGCAATGTGCCACATTTGCTTCCAATCGAACCAGGTCGGTAGGCAGGCGGTTGAGCAGGCCACCTGGAATTTCAAGCACTAATACCAACGTACGCAATGACACCACCACCACCACTACCTCCAGCACCACTGCAGTCGCCGCTACTGCCACTCAGAGGCTGATTGTAGGTGTCTATGCCGAAACAATGCTGGCGTTGACACCAGCGAGAAGCACCTCGTCATTTTAAATGTAAATACTATCTGACCGCTACCGCCGCAGCAAGGAGCAAGTAGGTGTCGCCTCGTATGTCGCCTGTCGTCCAATGGTGCGAACCTCGTCATTGATCGATGGATGGATTTTCCATCACGGATTTTTGCTTTTATTTAATTTGTATACCCTACACAATCTCTACACACGGACCGTCGGGTAAATTGGGTTAGAACTTCCATTTGTAATTTGTATAAATAGATAGGTATATAGTCAATCTAAATGATTAGTGTCGAATTATTAGTCGATTCAACGATATCTTTAGTTTAAGAGATATCAACATAAAATTCGGCTCGTCAGCTTTTATTCTGGATCGGAGCATAAGTTTTAATATAAACGAAATCGAACAAAAACTACTTCCACTTCCCATATAAATGAGCGTGATCGTGTAGAAACAACAGCTACTGATATAGAACTACATATATAAAAAATGTGCTACCAGAAGTAATGTATTTCAACTGATATAGGGTATTTTATGTTTTTGGTTGCAACTCGGATTATACCCTTCTCCGAACCGTCTGATTGGCCTTGTTTTGTATTGACTTTAATTCAATGTAGATACATTATTGGAATCAGCGTTGGTATCGGCTATCGGCATGATTTTACACTGCGAAAACAAATGTGGTGGTTTATGACCACAAGAACTTTTTATTCATTGTTATTTTAGAGTTCAATTCTGAAAGTTTAAATATTTTCAAAAACCCACTTTTTATGTATGGATATGTGCTACATGTCTCTAATATACTTAAGTAGACGGTGTTCCTATTCGAAGACGGATGCAGTGGGAAGAATGATATGGTAAACAAAATCTGCCACGCCCATTAATTAAGTGAAAATATTCGATTTGTTTGCTAATATTGCTCCTGAAAATGTTTGTACTTATAATATTGTATATATGTATATATAAGTTTAATATCTGGGGGGATATAAAATATTTAAATGTCATGTCATACATGTGAAAATATCAATAAAAAATACTTTTTAGTGCTCGAAAATCTACATTCAAAATTCTCAAGTTCGTTCACACATAACAACACCACAAAAAGGTTATGACGGCTCACTTTGTTGTGGTTAAATGCTTCTCCTGCCCAGGAGCGCACTCACGAGAGTCAGTATTCGAAAGGATTTGTTTGTAGTGAGAATGGTTTAACCGAATGAAATCAAAACTAGAACGAACCGGACGGGCAGGACAGAACAACGAACGATATGCTCTATGCTATTCGATTTGGAGGAACTATCACATATATATGTAGGTAGGTATGTGTATAAACATAAAAAGAGAGACGGCTCGCCGCTTGGCATGAGTAAACAAACCTCGATTCTAGCCAAAGTTAACTAGCGTTCTAGCTAAAGAGAGCCAACTGCTAGAACTCATAAAATATTTATTAATTGAAATTGCAGCCGCGCAGTAGCCTGGCCTGACCAAGTCTCGCTCGGATAGGTAAAAACTCCGCCATTTGTCATTGTTGAAATTCAGTTTGATTTCGGACGTACAACTCTCAAAACGTGCAACCAAAGCGGAACAAATCTGAATAAGTGCCATAAAAATTCAAAACTAGATATAATCCATTCTATACTAGAAACTTGGTGTATTCATTTATCTGTGTCCAACGGTTTCGGTCCGTAGGCGAAAAGTTCGAGCGTGGATTTCGATACGGCGCAAGCAAATAGTGAAAATTTAAAAATACAAATTAAAAAAAGTTAATAAAAAGTATTTAAAAAAAAATATAAAACAAAAATAAAGAACATGAAAATTTCCATAAACAAAATGTTTGAAAGCGATTAAAAAAGTTTTAATGAGGATGATAACGACTTAAATGCCAAAGAAAATATTGCATCGATGCCATGTTATGCTATTCCAATTATTCTATATACCGACGTATACTCTTCACTTGAGGAGACCTAAAATCCGCAGGGGACCAACAATTTTACGCAAGGAATTGCTGCCGCCGCAACGAGACAAACGACGAAAATCGCACTGATTCCGCTATATTGGCTACCGAATGGATAATGGGTATTTGCTTAGACACAGGTGAGTTGGATGGATGGACGGATGGTTTGTTTGTTTGATTGGTGTTCACCGCCTTCTACAATTCCGGTTGTAAGTGGTTGGACCTTGATGCTATTTTCTCTTCACTCGTTCGTTTTATCGTGGGCCTAAGTGGATAATTGCTTAAATTTTAAATCACTCGGGAGGGGGTGGGGAGGGAAACGCTTTGTTTCCTTTTTTGATATCTTCATTTACATTTTTATGTATGTATATTCGGATGTGTTTATTTTTAATTCGGCTGTTGTTTTGAGTTGTTTAGACGTAATAAATATATCAGCCAATAACACTCCGATACAAAAAATTACATCGCGGAGTTGTCCAATGGTTGACTAATCAAATTTTGTGGATATATAAAAATTTAATTCACGGTTTCATATTATACACGACCAGGATTAGTATTAGATTATGTGACTTTTAACTTGATTTTTGACTGTAGCAAGGTGTAATCATAATTTATTAATATACAAATATATAAAGCGTCCTGGGGTCTTCGCATGTGCTGCTCACCCAATTCGCCATAATAAGCAATTTCATCGTTATATAATACGATTATATATTCGAAAACTGAAGAAACAACCAATAGTACAGACAACCGATTAAAATTATCATATATGGATGATAATGCTAGAGTATTACGAACCAGTGATGTCAACAATAACTTTGTGATGTATGGATCATTAAACTCTTTGACCCAACGTTAAATGAATCCAAGAAGATAATTTGATTTACTTGTAATTTTACCAAGGCTTCAAAAAGTTTAATTTTTTTCAACTCATGACTAGAAATATTATAATTGTTAGATATTGGAGACACTCGAGAAAATTTGTTTACATTTCTTAAGATTTTGTTTAGTTAAAATTGTACTAATTACTTAGACAATCCCAGTCATTCTGAATCATTGTTTACAGTATGACAAATTTTAATATCCAATATTATTGGTTATTAAAATAAATATAAAAACTTAGTTCTACCAGGTAGAAATCCATGTTGACTTGGGGAGATATAGAGGTGGAACTTTTGTTTCCAGACTTGTGTTGAGGAAGAATAAATGACTCTTTCCTCGAATTAGAAAAATTTCAGTGAATAGCGAAAGTTCAAAAATAGTTGGTATTGGATCAACAAGTTCATCAACATAATATTTTAAAATGCAAGAACGAAGATTATTTCATTATTTATTATTGGATTACTCATACTTGCTGATTTAATTTCACGTATTTATTGAAGATGTCATTTAAGAAGGTTGATTTAAAGATATCTGCAAACAAGTTACAAATGGTTGACTCGTAATCAGATTCAGATTCAAAATCTTCACAAAAGAAGGAAATTCTAAAGTTCTTCCTTAAGTATTTACAAGTTTCCAAAAAGACTTAATATCATGTTACATATAGTATTTAGTACCCTTGATAATGCATTTCTACTGGCTAGTAGAAAATCATAACGAGTAGAGGAGTACATGGCAAAATCCGTTTGATTCAAATATTTCAAATATTTTTTATAAAAATTACTTTTTTTTGTTTCGTAACTTTCGGATGTTGCTAGTAATCCATTCTGGACCTGAAGTATTATTAACCATTTAATGCCATAATTAAACTCAAAATGAAAGCATCTTTCAATTTCATAATAAGTCCACGTACATTTGTTTGAAGCATAGTAAAGAGATACCGACAACTTGGCCAAAGCTTATTTAAAAGCGAAATTCACTAAAAACATATTAAAAATCACAACTAAACATTTCACAAATTGTAGACCAGGTAGGTAGGTGATGATGCTGAACCATCTCATGGAAAAATCATACTCAAAAGTTCAATAAAACAGTTTTCCTTGCAATTTTCCTTTTTAATTTCAAATTATTTTTTTTATATGTACAAAGTGCATGAATTACCACCAAACCAAAGTCTCCAAAGCACTCGTAGTTGTAATTCTAACTTTTTTCTGATGAAATTATGATTGCTTTTATAGACTTCGATTTGATTAATTTATGATTTGGCATCCTCCTGATTACAGACTATTCTGCAACGAGCTATCGGTGAGGCTAAGTACTTATCGGTCCACCCTAGTATTTCTAATCAAAACAAAACACTGGGTACTAGAATCTGATTACTTAAAAAAAGATAACTTTTTGTCTTCTCTTAAACTTTGCTTCAATTTAATTTTTGGTTTGTAAATAATTATGATCGCTATCGAAGCTTCGGACTGGATCACTTTAAATGTTTTTGTTTGTGGTCTTTGTAAAAAATAAGACATTAAAATGTCTTTGCTAAAGTCGCGGTTTTAAATTGTCAGTAATCGATTTGTTGTACGTATTTATAAATTTCAGACAGAAGGTTAAATATTGATAAATCAGTTGGTGAAGTGTCCCTGGGGATCGGGGTCGTTGAATCGGGCATTTATTTCAGAAGTTTAAATTCACAGCTCTACAAAAGCTGCTGCTCCTGCCAAAGAGCCAAAGCGACAAATCACGTTTTACTCGGAGAGCCTGATGTGTGTACCACGTAAATTATTCTTTAATTTTCGTTAAACCATTACACGAACAACGACACGTACATACATACATATATGCACACACACACTTAAACAAACATACTCGTAGGTAACTATGTTAGTGTTCGCTCGAGTCCTTGCGTGTTCACGGATGTTCATTGACCACTAAAGCGGCAACAGCTGCAGGCAGCATTGGAATAAACTAGCGCGTGGAATTGAATTGGAACAAGAACTGAAAACAGCAACAATAATAAAATTAAGCAACAACTACAACAACAAGTCAATTAACTTTGCTGCAAGAAAATCAATAAAATAGTTTTGTCCTTACCGAACGGAATTCAGCTGATTTATTTCATCGATTGACAAAGAAGTTTCCTTCTAATCAAACGAAACTGCGAGACTCTTTTTTTCTTTTCTTTTAAAATCAAGATGAAGTGGAGAATTAAAGGAATCCAATCTTATCTATTTAAAAGTATTATTGTAAGTCTTGCCATTTATTTCATTAAGTTTAAAACTGAAACCTACAACCATCAATTCGTTTGTCCAGAATAAATACGAAACGTGAATTTAAATAATTTTTAAGCAAAATATCGTAAGAAAATTTTGAAATAGTTCCACAAATTTTTAAGTATATCAAACATGATAAAAATTCCAATTTTAGAGATTACTCTTGAAAAGTATATTTTAAATCCGAATTCGAAATTTTGAGGGAATCTTGGAAAAATATGCACTGAGAGAAAAATCGAAAATCTAAATTTTAAAACGATCGAGCTTAATTTCATAGGTAGATTCTTTAAAAATATAAAACTTAAATTCTTGATTTGAGAATTAGGTTGGAGCACCTTAAAATAAGTTTATTAAATTTTAAATGGAAACCGTTTCGATCTTAAAGTAATAAAGATTTATATTCCTCTTTCAAGATTTGTATTTAGAAGTTTAAAAATAAGAATTTCAGAAATTTCACAACTTCAGTCAACGGGTCGGCTTGTTTTAAAACAGTTTTTCTCGAATTTAAAGTGTTTTTTCTCTGAGTGTATTTAAGTTTATATTTATTTTAAAGCATAATTCTTGCACTGTGTCTTAATTTACGAGTATCTAACCAAAAAAAAAAATAGTTTTGGTAAAAAATCATAATTTGATGAAAGTTATAAAAGAGAACTTGACTAGTAATAAAATAGTAATAGTACTAATACCAATAGACCTTAATTATACCAAATATTTACAATGCCATGCACGGTCAGTCTCTGTTACTGTTTTTGTCTTACTGTCATCTTTATTGTTTTTACATTTTGATAATGATTTTCGAAAGAAAATTAAAAAAAAGACACATTAAGCGAATGAATGAATCTATCTGTCGGTGTCGATCGAGTTCCTAAGTAAAGACACTTTATGGTGTGGTATGGAGGTAAAGTTTTCCTGCGTGAGACATTTGCCGCCGCTAGAATCTCAAAATGATTTGTGTGTTCCTACTCCTATTATGGTCGGTTGTTACCGAATGTTTGTAAATTATATACTGGCTAAAATATACTTTTAAATATATTTATTAATTATTTAAGGGCTACAGCTTTATAACTACTAGTTTATTCTAACTTGGAGAATTGCCTTAAATCTAATTCTTGTACATACATAATATACATACATATGTATGTGTGTACACAAAGCTTACAATAAGGAAGTTGGTTTGTATGAGTACAAATTATTAAATATTTGCACATAACAATTTACTAATGACAAAGAAAATGCCCAACGGCACGACATGGCAAAACAGCAACAGTAACAACAACAACAATTACAATTACAATTACAATGGCAGCCGTTATAAAGAGCCACGCCATACACTTCCGACATCCGGGCGATAATTTATGAGCTTGTGTACACTTTTGTAGGTATGTCATAATTAGCCACTTTGTTCGTTCATTTCCGGTTCCTGTGGTTGTGCAAAGCAAGTCCATCACATTTCTAAGGACTGTTGCGTTTTAAAGGCGTTTTAAAAATATACAACTAGTTAGTATCTTTAAAGGTAGAGCAAAAGTTCAACACACACACACACACACACACCACACATGCTCAGATACAAAATTTCCGATTATTAGGTGCAACTTTACAGAAATTGACGAATATTTTAAGTAAATTTGACAAGGTTTACACGTAATACTCGACCTGGTTATGAGATTTTTCGTTTTGCCCAAATTATTGTTATGTGTTAGATGTTATTTATAATCATCATTATTTGTTTAGTTAAAAGGTTAAATCTTGCAAGTAAACTAAAATAGATATCTAAATAAATAAATAAATAAAAACATTGAATTGAAACGTTCTCGGATGTGCGCACAAAGAAAAGTTAAGAAGCGCTAAAGAGAAATGCATACATATATACATTCAAACATACAAAGAAAGTAACATTAATTTATATACGTATGTATATACGAATAAAATAAATAAATGATTTTTTTAAATGTTTACAGATGCCAGCGCGGCACAAGATACCGGCGAACAAGGCAACGAGTGGAATCGTACACGAAATCCGCCCAGTGCCACGCTGGCCCGTGTTGGTTCTGCAAATACCGATGCTATCGATATGCAAAATGCTGGAAAAATAAAATTCGATCCGCCCAAAGTGCCAGTGATATTTGTTTTAGGCGGCCCAGGTAGTGGCAAAGTTACCCACTGCGACACCTTCATGCAGGAGCGCCGTGGGGTGACGCACATCAACATGATGGATCTGTTGCAACAGTATGCCATGGGAAATGGTAACAGTGATACAGACATAACCACACACCAATTAAATGGTACTTCAATGACACTGGCTGAAAATTAATTATATTCTATTGCAGATATGCAAGACTTTTCGCAACTATCCTCGAAGACAGTGACCGAAGTGCTCATGTTGGAAATGAAAATGGCTCCAGCTGCCAAAGCGTACCTAATATCAGGATATCCGCGTTCCATGCGCGACGTTGTTGAATATTCCGAGAAGGCAAGTATAGTCAGATAAATGTTGAAATGTTGTTGCGTTGGAGAGTTAACCCGAAGTTCCGCCCACTTCCAATCTAATGTTCCACCAAACCACATTTGAATTCGGTCAACATTCATTACGATTATTTGACTGAGGTCAGACTTATTTACTCAATAATGTATAATCAACTCATTTTGATTGACTGACTGAACTGTTTGCAGTTAGTTACCAAATTCGTCGCTATTTAATTAAAACGTTAGGCTAATTCCTTCCCTTAATGTCGGCTAGTCAGATATACTTAGTATTTCGTTTTCCTTAACGTTTCTCATTAGGAAGTGTCAATGTTGCCATGCTCGAGTATTTGCACTTTGTGAAAGTTGATTTATATGTCACATTTTCGTAGAATGTCCATTCGATTTGTATTCCAACGTTTATAACAAACCAATTGAGGAGCTATCTATTTATATTTAATTGATTTTAACTTTACTAAAACATTAAAATGGAAGAAATACATATATATCACATATATATTGAAATATAGTTCTAGGTATATCATTTCTGCTTTTATTGGTTTATACAATTTAAAGACGTCCTCTTGCGTTCTCATTTTTTATTAAATCTGAATCTATCTAGCCATGTCCGTCTGCATGACTGTCTGTCTGTCTGTCTGTCTGTTGATCTGTCCTCATGTCTTGTAAACACGATATAGGGAGAACCTGTGAAATATTCATCTGAAATTTTATACACTGAGCTTATCTTCTCGTGCTATGACCAGTTTTGCAGCAAATACTAATTTCTCGATATCTCCAGACCCGTCTGAGATTTGGAGCTATGCCAAAAATAGTTTTTTCTAAATATATGTGTTGGTAAAAGAACTAACATTGCCAAAGTATAGTTGCATCTGACTTTTTTTATAAAAACAAATTTAATAAAATATCCGTTCATACCTTAAAATAAAGTTTATAAGAAAATATTTTACATTATATCTTTTGAACGAATTAAGAGGACAATGAAAATTGTTTATCAAATTTAAGTACACCGGACCACAAAAAATGCAATAACTGAAATACCTTCTAGATATAAACTGTAATATAGGTTCACCACTTTTGTTGAATTTATCGTCAGTATAAACTCGTATAAAAAATTTAAAACATATGAAATAAACAAATTGTGGGCGTAATAAGTGCCCGTTGTAGATTTTGTATATACTATTATTCTTTCCGGTACATTCCTATATATGTTTCGTATAAAGCGCATCAAGTGGTGGTATTTCTAAAGTGATCGTTAAATAGATCCAACCACGCCCTTCTGTTGTAAAGTTGTCGACAGTGCCTGTACAAAATTCGATACCAACAAAAGATTTTTTATCCCAACCTTCCTCAGCGTGAGCATAGCAACTCCCCAAAATTTCATCCTAACGCACTTAAGGTACAAAAGATTATCTATATATATAAAAATGGATTCTTCTTTCTTTCTTTCTTTCTTTCTTTCTTTCTTTGTACCAAATGGGCGTCTAAACTATTCATCCGATTGTGATGAAATTTTGGGGAATTGCTGTGCTCACGCCAACTTAGGGCAAAGAAAATTTTGCCACGTCCACCTATTACGCCCACAATTTGTAAAACTAAGTTAAAATATTCGATTATTTCGCTAATATTGTTCCTAAAAATCTGAAATTGAGTATCTGAATTTGTATAAACACTGTCTATAACTTCACTAAAAATGGGCGTGGTTGGATCAATTTAACGCCTACTTTCAAAAAAAGGGTGGATCAATTTCACGCCTACCATCATTGCTCAGGAACTTGATGCGCTATATAGAACACATGTAACGGAATGCACCGGGAAGAATAATAGGATATACAAAATCTGCCACGCCCACTTATTACGCCCACATTTTGTTTAATTAAGTGAAAATATACGATGACATTGCTAATATTGCTCATAAAAATTTGAGATTTTGTTTCTGAGTTTGTATACCGATAATTTCACCGCCGTAGCTTAGAATCGCTACAACAGTGAGTACCGAGAAGTTCCGCTAACGGGGAGTACCGGGATGATCTGCGAAAAAAAAATTTAAGTGGCATTGCAACGCATGCCGGGCATTCGCTAGTATAAAGATAAAAACAAGCATTAATTTATATATAGATGAACATATTTAGATAGATGTATATACAATTATATCAATAGATAAATCAATAGATTAAGCTTAATAAATTAAGACAAATTTTTTAAATTTGATGGAATGAATTCGTTTAAATAATCAAAAATCGTAACTAACCGTTTCAATAGAATCATACAATATTATGAAACGTTTTTTATTGGACTAATGGAATTAATGGTTGTCGCGGATCAAAATTACTATTAAAAATAAATATAAGTTTTGTCAAACATGTTTTATAAAAGAAAAATACTTATATTTTAGGTCACAAGATTGTGACTGGGTTGTGGAACTCTTGGCGGGATTTCGAAAAACCCACTTTCTTTCTTCCAACTGCTCGAGAACGATACTGACAGTCGTGACCAAATACGAACGGGACAAGGACAAATTTTGTCAAATTATACTTTTAAAAGTTTTGTTTGTTCCCTCGTTTTTATGCCCCTTGTGGAGCCAAGAATGACGCCGACCATGCACAGATGCCTCCAAAGTTCATTTTTGATTTGGTGGGAGCGAGGTCTGTACTTTGCCAGAATTTCATAAAAATTCCCATTTTGGGAATTTTCGTACAAGGTTCTTGGCAGGTCACCTCATACTGACTCTGGTTTGCTGTAAACCGTATTCTCTGCATTTAAATGGCTGATAGCCCATTTCTCACTTTTTTTTTTGGGAAATGGAACAAAATCTGCAAGGATTGCAGTTTTGGTCAGTTCAATGTGAACAGCGAGCTTGGTCAAACTTAATTTTTGAGAGCGACCATTAAAATATATATTTTTTTTGTTGTATTTTTAGTGGCTTCGGGTTTTTTTTTAATCGCGATAATTTTTTTTTATATTAAATAACTTTAATTTTTCTTTAGTTATTTTATAATTTTGTCCCACTGTGTGATAAAACTTTAATTAAAGTCTTATCACACACGTTTAGTTTGATTGGGATTAATTAAAAGTCCTTTAATTAATCCCAACAAAAATAACCCACCCCATCTTCGACTGAGTGGTTGGCAACATTGTTGTTGTCATCACCGGTTTTGTTTTGATCCGTCCGTCCGTCGCGAAAAGTAAAGTCGTTTTAGTTTTGTTTAATTTTGTTATTTTAGTTTAATCATTTTAAACTAAAATAAAACTTAAATTTAAATTCATCGCGTCGCGATAAAAATCGGTGTGACAAATTGGCGCCCAACGTGGGGCTGAGGATTTAGATAGGTTGATAGTTGAAGCTTTTCATGCCATGCCGGATGGGCTGGGGTGTACACATTTGGTCGAACATCGGATTAGAACCAAGCCAAATGTAGAACCCGTTAAACAGCGTTATTATCCAGTATCGCCAGCGATTCAGAAGAGAATCGACGAAGAAATCGAGAAGATGTTAGATAAAGATGTGATAGAAGTGTCCCATAGTCCTTGGGCATCACCAGTAGTTATGATTAGGAAAAAAGATGATTCGTATAGGTTTTGTGTTGATTATAGGACTTTGAATAAAAATACGGATAGAGATAGTTATCCTCTTCCGTATATATCGGCAACGTTGGATAAACTTAAAGATGCAAAATATCTTTCAAGTTTAGATATTAAATCTGCATATTGGCAAATTCCTGTAGAAGAAAGTTCTAGGGCGTTTACAGCTTTTACTGTTCCAGGTAGGGGATTGTATCAATTCAAGCGTATGCCTTATGGTCTTCATAACGCGCCTGCCACTTGGCAAAGATTTATTGATACAGTCTTAGGAGCCGATTTAGAACCCAATGTTTTCGTTTATCTGGATGACATAATTATTGTCACTAATAGCTTTGAAAAACACATAGAAGTGTTAAAAGAGGTTTTGAATAGAGTTTGCTTAGCAGGATTAAGACTAAATAGAGAGAAATGTAATTTTTGCCTTTCTTCTCTGAAATATTTGGGCTATGTTGTTGACCGAATGGGGTTACACGTAGACCCTGAAAAAGTGGAGGCGATGTTGAAAATCCCTGCACCTAGGAGTGTTAAAGAAGTTAGGTCTTTTGTCGGTACTATTTCTTGGTATCGTAGATTTGTTCCTAATTTCGCGGATTTGGTCAAACCGTTGACGGATCTGTTGAAAAAGAACAAAAGGTTTTTATGGTCAGATGAGTGCGAAGCTAGTTTTCAAATGGCAAAAGAGCGTCTCGTGACTGCTCCGGTTTTGACTTGCCCAGATTTTGATCGTAAGTTTTCAGTTCAAACCGATGCATCTGATTTCGGAATCGGTGCAGTGTTGACCCAAGAATTTGAGGAAGGAGAGAAAGTTATCTCTTATTTGAGTAGGTCTTTAAGTAAGTGCGAGAGAAATTACTCTACCACTGAAAAGGAGTGTTTAGCCGTTTTATGGGCTGTTGAGAAGCTGAGGCCATATTTAGAAGGCGCTCATTTTACAGTGGTAACAGACCACTATTCATTAGTGTGGTTGAATAATTTAAAAGATCCCTGCGGTAGGTTGGCCAGATGGGCCCTAAAACTTCAACAATATGATTTCGAAATTATTCACCGCAAAGGCAGAGACCATGTTGTACCAGACATGTTGTCTAGGACCGTTCCAGTCTTAGGAGAATTGCAAGCGCGTGCATCAGATCCGTGGTTGGACAGTATGCTTAAACGCGTTAAGGAAAATCCCCTCGAATTCGCAGCGTGGCGAATCGAAAACGGGATTCTATATAAACATGTCCAAGTCAGGACAGTCCAAGTCGGGACACAATTTTTGAGTAGTGAGGATGGCTGGAAACGAGTTTTAGGCAGGAGTGAGCGGCGCCAGGCGTTGCATGAGTGCCATGATGACCCTTTAGCTGGTCACATGGGAGTTAGAAAAACATTTGGCAGGATTTCTGAAAGATATTATTGGCCAAAAATGAAGGCAGACGTAACTAGATACGTCAAAGGATGTCAGGTTTGTCAAAGTGTGAAACCAGACCATAGTAAACCAGCTGGTTGGATGATAGCTAGGTCCAAGGATTTAGATCCCTGGGAGATGATCTGTATAGATCTTGTAGGTCCCCTGGTGAGATCGACACATGGGTATTGCTATATACTCACCGTAGTCGACTACCTCACCAAATGTCCCCTGTTATTCCCGTTGCGGTCGGCCACCGCAAAATTAATTAATAAGGAGTTAGAAGATAACGTCTTCTTACTCTTTGGAGTGCCGAGGTCTATTGTATGCGACAATGGACCACAATTTCGCAGCAAAGAGCTGCAGCGGCTATGTTCGGCATATGGAGTGGCGTTGAGGTTTACGGCGAACTATCACCCACAAGCTAATCCTGCCGAACGAATTAATCAGATCATTAAGACCACTTTACGTGCTTATGTATCTGAAAATCACAGGACGTGGGATACGCACCTCTCAAAGGTGGCTTGCTGCATTAGAACAGCACGACATGACGTGTTAGGAGTTTCACCTTATTTTGCCAATTTCGGGCGAAATATGGCTGTCCGGGGAGACAAAGATTATAAAAGACATGACGACTTTGTTCCACCCAATATCGATGAGAGAGCTAATCTTTTAGCTGAACTCAGAAAAGACATACGAACTAAACTGGAGACAGCGGGTGCCAAAAGGGCAAAGACTTATAATTTAAGACGTCGGGATGTCCAATACTTACCAAACGAACTTGTCTGGCGACGTAATTTTGTTCTGTCCGATGCTGCAGCTTTTTATGCAGCTAAGTTAGCCCCTAAATTTGTTGGACCGTTTTTAATAAAAAGGAAGGTGTCTCCCTGGACTTACCTTCTTCAGGATGAGGATGGTAAAGAAAAAGGAATATGGAATGTCAAGGACCTTAGACCACACACTGACGAATTTTGAACATTTTTACCTTCAGTTGTTGTTCGAAAGTTGGCTGGTCTTTTAAACGAGACCAAGCAACTTTCGCGGAGGTAGAGGTGGAGTTGTCGCGGATCAAAATTACTATTAAAAATAAATATAAGTTTTGTCAAACATGTTTTATAAAAGAAAAATACTTATATTTTAGGTCACAAGATTGTGACTGGGTTGTGGAACTCTTGGCGGGATTTCGAAAAACCCACTTTCTTTCTTCCAACTGCTCGAGAACGATACTGACAGTCGTGACCAAATACGAACGGGACAAGGACAAATTTTGTCAAATTATACTTTTAAAAGTTTTGTTTGTTCCCTCGTTTTTATGCCCCTTGTGGAGCCAAGAATGACGCCGACCATGCACAGATGCCTCCAAAGTTCATTTTTGATTTGGTGGGAGCGAGGTCTGTACTTTGCCAGAATTTCATAAAAATTCCCATTTTGGGAATTTTCGTACAAGGTTCTTGGCAGGTCACCTCATACTGACTCTGGTTTGCTGTAAACCGTATTCTCTGCATTTAAATGGCTGATAGCCCATTTCTCACTTTTTTTTTTGGGAAATGGAACAAAATCTGCAAGGATTGCAGTTTTGGTCAGTTCAATGTGAACAGCGAGCTTGGTCAAACTTAATTTTTGAGAGCGACCATTAAAATATATATTTTTTTTGTTGTATTTTTAGTGGCTTCGGGTTTTTTTTTAATCGCGATAATTTTTTTTTATATTAAATAACTTTAATTTTTCTTTAGTTATTTTATAATTTTGTCCCACTGTGTGATAAAACTTTAATTAAAGTCTTATCACACACGTTTAGTTTGATTGGGATTAATTAAAAGTCCTTTAATTAATCCCAACAAAAATAACCCACCCCATCTTCGACTGAGTGGTTGGCAACATTGTTGTTGTCATCACCGGTTTTGTTTTGATCCGTCCGTCCGTCGCGAAAAGTAAAGTCGTTTTAGTTTTGTTTAATTTTGTTATTTTAGTTTAATCATTTTAAACTAAAATAAAACTTAAATTTAAATTCATCGCGTCGCGATAAAAATCGGTGTGACATGGTTTGTAAAAACAAACGACACACTCGTACATATGTATTTGATGTTTCCTATCTATTACCTTTAATGCTAAATGAATTAATTTCAACAGATTCAAAATGTCAACGGTGTTATCTTGATATCCTGGCGTCAATCAGTGTTGCAAAAGCAAATTGATTACGGCGCCAAATTAGGTCATGTTGTACTCTCCTTAGCCAAAATGGAATTGGATAATTTCTTTAAAAATGTGATGCCAGTAGCGGATTACTTCGACCAAAGTGACATGCTGCTAGCGGTAAGTCTATTTATTACCAGTTTTATTTACAAACATTTGATTAAGCTATGGTGTACTAAAATCATTACGGAAACCTCCAGGTTAATGGCGAACGGGCTCCGACGGAAGTCTACCAAGATTTTCGCATTGCTGTGCTCGAAATACTCAGCGGCATTGAAAACCAGGAGGCCATACTGAACGGAGTTACAGGTATGGGCAGAGGGATACATGATATACCCGGCAGTATTGTTAGCGTAGACACAGCACCTAGTCAAGCGCAGAATATTGCAGAAATGTCCAATGCCAATGCCGCCGCACAGGATGATCGAACAAACGTGACGAATGCGGTGATCGCTCATGTTGCCTCCAGTGCTGCCAATGCTGTTGCTTTTGGCGCCAGTGATGCCGGGGTAATAACGCGGCAGCCGATGCTGACTAATGCCGCCACGAGCATGGGCACCGATGCGAATAGTATACCACCGGTTATCTGGGTTCTTGGCGGTCCTGGTAGTAATAAGGCGAAGCTGTGCCTCAAAGCGGTTGGACTCAATCCTGGTTGGGCACACATCAGGTAAGCCAAAAAGGTATTGTGGTTCATGGTTTTGGATAAACTCTAATTTTTGTGTTCTCTGATTTTCTCTCAACCAGTGTGGGTCGTCTTCTGCGCACCATCACTGATTCGGCGCCACGCGCCAATACCGAAAGCTATGCGGTCAAAGAGGCGTTAGCCGCTGGCGAAATGGTGCCCGAAAAAGCCATAAGCAGCATGCTTGACACAAATATCCGCCAACTGCGGGACAGAGCGGGCATTATTATCGATGGGTACCCGCGGAATTTGCAACAAGTGAAATTCTTCGAAAATAAGGTAATTAGTTTTACCCTTTTTTCGAGCATAGAAATCTCAAATGAAACATAATAAAACTATAGATCATTTATACTTTATGATTTATATACATTTGTAATATGTATCTAGGAAATTGTGTAGTAAATAAGGATGAAAGCAGTTTATAGCTAACTTTTAAAAACTAATAGGTTAATAGTTTTATGAATGTTTATTCGATTAACTTGGACATTATAACTAGGACACCGCAAAGGATTCAATGATGATTCGGATTCGTACTCCAAAAAAACAACCAAATTAGTTCAAAGGTGTTTTGAGCTTATTTACAAAAAGGACAAATCGAATATTGTAAAAAAAACATTTCATTTAAAACGTTCCAACCTTAATTCGAAAATGCATTACAACATAAATTAAGAGATATCGAATTCAAATGTGAGCTCCTGTTCTCCAAGCGGAGGTAAAGTTATAATATGTATAAGATCGTACAAAAACTTAGACTCCCTTCCATACAAACCAACTTTTAATTTGAACAAAATTTTATATAAAAAAATGGAGTAATCATTAAGAACAACGACCACTTAAAATAGAGACATATAGTTCATACACACGTGCTACAAGAATAACTTTTTTTGGTGTCTCTAAAATATCGGAGGGTATTTGAGCTTCGGTTAGGCGAAGGTAATTTTCTTACAAGTTATTGTGCCGTCACTGTGTGGTGCAGTAAATTAGGTTTGGTCTTATGTTTATAACGTAGAGAAAAACGCAAGATAGATATAGACATATACGTATTTCCGCGATCAGAATTTTAAAGAGAGCCGATATAGTCATGTCCGTCTGTCTGTCTGTCTGTCTATATGTCACCATTTCTTGTTAACACAATATCCGTTTGAGAATTGTATACCCTGGCTGCTCTTATGCTCTAATCGAATTGGTAAGAATTTGAAGCCAATCCGCGTATAACCACACCCACTATTACAAAAAATACTGATTTCTTGTTAACATGATATCTTGAGAATTATTAGAGATATTGGGTTGTAATATTTAAAAACAAATTTATAATAATAGGTTGATCCCTAAACGATTAGAGTATTCCAAATTTGTTATTTTTTATTATACTTATATTAAAAAAAGTGCTCATAACTAATTGGTTATTTTGGTACAAAAATGATTTTAAATAAGTATTGTAATCTAATTAGAGTGATTTCTACAATTAGGGAGATTCAAAATTTAAAAAATGTTAATATTTATGTTTTTATATAAAATATTATTTTGAAGAATGTGTAAAGAAATTGTTTAAATCATGAACCAGCCTAATTTGGTTCTGATATTTACCAATGTGGTGCATTTGTAATAGTCGGTAGGACACACTATAATTTGTTATGATTATTAATAACCGTACTTATGTTAACTCATTTTTCTCAAGATTAGAACAAACTTGTTGCTAGTGTAGAAGTTTAAGATTTTGTTCCACTAGAAATCCTAACCCTGGCCGAAGTTTTTTACCAATTAACTTATATATTGTGAAACAAAAATTAACATTTTTAATATTGTACAATTAGTATTTTCCTACTATAAAATATTTTCAACACTTTTTTTAGTATAAACAACGACCACCAATAGTTCTATTGGACTGTTCCAAGCTGCAATTGGGACGAGGACGTATCGATGATACCGTTTCGTCATTCCGCCGCAGGTTAGAGATCTTTCGCGAACTTACAATACCCATGCTTAAGGCAATGGACACCAGCAAACGTCTTCTAATTGTATGCGATAAATAATAAATTTTTTATTTTCCTTTCGTTTTTAACGTGATTATTTAATTTCTGTTATTTAACGCAGCTTGACGGCGACACCGACAGTCCCACAGTTCAGCAAGATTTTGAGAATATTATACGCACCCATATAGACAATTTCCAAAAGTCGCCAGCGTCACAACATCCGGACACGAATTCTAACAATCTTTCGAATAACGCAGATCAGACGGACGCAATTTTACATGATTTGGAAAATAATGTTCCAGGCGCAGTGCCAACCATTAGCCATCATGTCAGTCTCATGAATGGCCATCTAAAGAACCGTCCAAACGGAGACGGTAGCAATAACCTAAATAATAACCATAAGTTTAAGAATGCCGCAACCGCGGTTATGAACGGCGACGTACGACCCGGACACGCGGTCGACTATAGACATATGCTCGAAGAAGCTGAACGATATCCGGTAGATTCATATATGTAGAAAGTTATGAATTATGGGTATTATTATAATTATTTTAAGTGCTGGTCACGTTATTTTCTGAGGTTATCAATTATACCACAAACATCAAAACCAACATTTTTCAAAATAAGTTATCTCATTTGAGTCAAACTGTAGAACAAATAGTCCGCCCTTTGAAAAGCAATATGATAATATGAAAAACATATTGGAATATTTTGATGTACGAATCCATCGCAACTTATTCTGCTTGATGAAATGACATTTTATACTTCAGCCAAGTCTCTAGAATTAAATTTTAGAGATTCGAAGAACTTTTTTGGTGGATTGTATATAGGTAAAATGTCAAAAAATAGAGATTTATTTTGTTAAAGAAGTGATTTGCATTAAATATTTAAATTCATACACTTGGTTGGAAGGTTAATGAAAGAATACATACTTAATAAAATCCTTCTTTGTTTTGGTTATTAACATATCGCTTTTTAACTGGACTGAGAACTAAAAAATTTATTGAAAAAAATATAGTTTTAAATACATAACGAGTTTAAGAGACATTAATACTAGTAATATTAAATATTTTTCAATACCATTTAAACTTCTTATGTGAATCATTTGATTTTATTTTTGTACATGTGCCTTTCATAAAGCTTCACGTCGAGATATAGAATCATTTCATAAAACATTTGAAAGCGGTTACATTTTATATTGACTTAACAAAATTCAATCACCCGAAGGTTTTTGTTGTATTTGTTTAGATAAAATTAACATTGATACTTAAGTCTTGTATTAAAGTTTAACGAATTTATGATAATAATATAAACTTATAAAGGATATTTAATTTTAATTTAAGGCAACGAATGATTTAAGTTTAAATTTCGAAAGTAAAATTTTTCTTAAACCGAAACTTAAAGATACAATTTGTTTATATAAAAGTGAAATTATAATTGCTTTTTTCTAAATTGAACACAACTGTGGTGCCTTATTAAGTAATTAATTGTAATGAATAACAAACGAGTCAGTTTTAATTATTGTGCGCATATTCATATTTTTAAGAAGCATTTTGTGCACATTCTGTCTGGTACAAAATCGTTGGCAATGCACTAGAATAGCCGGAAACTCTTGATGTCAAGAATTCATATCGCACTCTCAATGGTTTTAAGCTTTAAAATATCGTAAAACTTTTTTAAGATATAAATTAACATAAATTCTTACAACATAAGAGATTGTTTAATATCACGAACATAGTTTTGGATTAATTTCATTAGTTATTAAATAGGAAATACCGAAAGATAGACACAGTTGTAGGTAACAATTGTTATTGTATATGTAGGATACATTACTGTAATGTAAGTAAGATAATTTGTTTATTAGTGTTAAGGTATATATTAAACTACACTTAGCCTACAAATAAACTTATGAAACTTTCATCTTATTGTGTTTATATGTATGTGTGCATAAATGGCCGGTTGCAAATGGCATAAAGTAAATATTGGCGATATCGATTCCATAAATCGGGCATGGTCTTAACCATGAAAGGATACTGGTTCAAACCAAGCAGAAGCAATACTTTTTCGCTTGTTTATCGTTAATGCATTTCGAGTCATTCTCGTACGAATTCAGACGACTAATGCTCTCCACCTCGACTTGAAGTTGGTTTCGTTGGTCATCGTAAACGACAGTGGCTTGAAAATGTCCATCATTTGGGTTTGTCTTGAATTTAATGCGATAAGTGTGTTCCATCTCTGAATTGTCCTTCATGGTTTCATCTAGTAAGAGTTTTCTTTCCGCGGATTCAATTTCCGATAGTGTGATTTTTCCACACACGGAGCTTAAATTTTTGTTGTCTAAATATTCGTTCATCTGGTCGATAATCAGATTTGTAATGTTTTTGGTATTGGACTGTTTTGTAACCACTTTGTAGGGTTCACATGTACACCAGTGCTCGGTAATCCCTGCCTCGGCACAAGAACGATTTAAGGGCACTGGACGTAATAAGGTTTGGCACTTTGGACAGTCTTGGGCAGGTGTGAGTATCATTTCATGACTTGCAAGTGATGCGATATGTTGAAGAGTCATGTACAAATCATACGGCGATGTTAAGCGATTCCGATTGAGATCGAGGGAGCGCGCATATAAGGGATATTCGTTGCGAAACCACTGCGGCAGCCAGATAAACAACATGGGCAAACGTTCTTCCAGAAAACCCTCGGCCAAATGCAACAACGAACCCCAACGCATGCCGTGATCGCTAAAAAATATCACTATTGATGTATCGAGTACACCCGATTGTTCAAAACCATTCAAATACTCGAGCATAAAATGATCCATAGCCGCAGGTAATTCGAATGAATTGTGACTAAAATGATTGGTCCAGAATAATCCAAAAATTGGTTCCTCACTAAATCGATTAGCAAACTCTTGACAGTAATCGTAAATGTAAGACGCTGTATGTCTTCTACCCTGACAGTAAGCCAAACCCCAACGATCGTACGACTTTAGTTGATTCCTAATAGCGAGCATGAATGGTCGATGGTAATAATCAACCGGTGGTTGTTCGAAACCCTTTTTCAAGTAATTAAATGTGCTCATGTTGCACTCATCCTCGGCATATGCTGTGCGATAGCCCATTTTTTTGAAGCGCTTCCATATAAACGGGCATTTATCCAAACCACCAACTGTTTTGGGAATGCAAACATTTTCCGCAGTTGTCAAATTGAATCCGGTTAGTACTGCCATCAGATTTGGAAAGGTATTATCATCAACCTGAAAATTGTGATTAAGTCGCTCTTTTTCCATTAACTGTTGCTTGATCATAGTTCCAACCTACCTTATTGTAGCCCTGCATTTCGTACCAGTTGTTGCGGCTTAAAAACTCAAATGTCTGTGGCATTGTTCTGCGCAGATTAATTCTAGAAAGTGAATCAATGCCCACCAATAGAACACTTGGTTTGCGTATTCTTGGTAGCTCTGTCCTATTGGTTAACTTGGTTTGATTGATTTGATTGGTTTGAGCTCGATACTGTACGAATGCAAAAGCATCTTTCTGGAGTATGTGCGTGCTATTCCGCTGGGAACGACATTCGATCAGAATACCATCGATGTAGCTGGGGACTATAAAGTTCTGCTGAAAATTTTCACAAGGTAATAACCTGTATAATTCAAAATACTTGTCAAATTATATGAATACACGTTATACATACATATGTACATACTATAATAAAAATAAATAAAACTATATTTGGTTATGCCGGCGAAGAAATATCCATTTCGTTCAACTTGCCCGTCCCATGGAAAATACAAATTCCGATAACTCTAAACTACTGGCGCAATTGGTCGAATTGATTTAGAATTTGGCGTTGTTCGTATATTTACATATTATATATGTATGTTCTCATACATACCATAATCGCTAATGGTAGTTACAAATACGTAGATTATAAAAATGTTTACTGGCCCTCAGAATAAAGGTATAGTCTGGGAAATTCTCCTAAATCCGAAAATTTATTGAGTTCATGATTGAATAATAGGTTAGGAAAGTAGAAATGAGAAAGCAAATTGAGCAAACTCACCTCGATTTCTCACTTAATTTGAAGTTTAATTTTTGTTATATTTTTGACAAACAACTACGTTGTTGTTTTTAGTACTTGATAAAACTGCAATAAAATTCTATTTTCAAAGAGAGAAACAATATCGAGGTGGGGAGGGACAATGTTCTACTTTCCTCTCCTTATATTTATTACACCATGATTGAGTTCAACCATGAATATATTGCGGAAAAAAGGTGTATAAAAATTTTAAAAATAATATAGAATTAGAATCTTGTTTTTTTTCTCGACAGCGGAACACTAAAGGGCGGCTAATATCCAAATTGTGCTTTGTGTATGCAACATTAAACAAGGAGGACAAGAGACTGGAAAGTTTATGAATCTTAATCTACCGATCAATTTAGTCATGCTTCTATAAAAAAAAGACTCGAGCATCGCCGGGTACTTTAAGCTAGTAATTTTCGTATTCGTTGAAACCTTGTCTCAACTAACTTTTCCGCAAAAAAAATTATTGTAAAATAAGAATTACTTGAAATCGTCGTCACCGCTTTCCGAACGGATCACCTGCTGGTAGCAACAACTGAATGCATCATCGCTGGAGTTAAGCATCATTTGTCCAGCCTCGTCATTAATTTGCAACAAATAAAGACGTAGGTTGGCATCGAAAATGGGCGTTACAATCGCCTCATCACTTGTACAGTTCTCGTATTCCGATGGCTCAAATATTTTTAATAGTTCCGGTGTGAATGGATCCACATAAGGCATCTTACACTGCTCGCTTTGAACGTAAAATAGCTGAGGAGCCGGAGCTATGGTTGCATTCCATGTGATATTCTCCGCCATCACTTCATTATCTGCAAGCATTTCAATTGTTTTGTTTTACACGACTGGATCGTATTTTCACAGTATAAACTTAAATCACCGCTGAGTAGCTTCGAACGAACTGGAGTAGTTGGCTTATAGTGTCCCGATTTGTGTTCTCCTGGTAGCAACAGAAGTAGCAAAGTAATCATCGTAAGACTCGCATAGACGACTTTCACAAATGTTTTTCTTAACTTGAATTTGGTGCCCATCCTCACTCCCGTTTTGAATTCAACGAACTACTCGAGTTTGGTCGCACTCCCTCCGCTTTTTATATTAGTGCCAAATTTATTTTTACTCTCAAACCTTGAATTGTTTCTAACTGCACATGTCAAACAAGGCAAAACAAACAAGGCAAAACTTTATCTTCATTTACTTGTATATGTGCAGTACTCCAACTACTTAGTTAATTACGTTTTTGAGGTTGAAAATTTGCGATAGTTTTCGCAAATATTAGTTCTTATTTGAACTTTTTTAAATAGTTTTTTAGCACTTAAGGTGTTAAATGTTTGTGCACTGTTTCAATTGTATTGTGTCTAATTGTTTGTAGACTTTATGTTATTTGTGTGGACAATTGTCTCTTGTGTTGTGGTTTAAATTGTTAATTGTGTTTTTAAATGTTCAATGTTACTTTAGTTTAATTAAAAAACACTTGCCAAACTCGGACGAGAAATAATTTAATGCGCGCAGTTCAAATTCAAATTTGCAGTGGTTTATTGAACTTAAAACTAACATATATATAAGCTGCTACTGTAAATTGTTTGTTATTGCTGCCTTCAGTGGCAGCTATACATAATTTTGTATATAAAAAAAAAATATAAAATTTTATAATTAATAAGGGCCGTTCTGACGAAACACCGGCCGCGTTGAAGGGCTGCAAGGCTTCAAGTATCGTCACTAGGAAGAACTGCCAGCTTCACAATTGGCCGGCGAAGCACTGTCCCTCTAGTTGCCACGACTCGGCCGAGGTTCCACTGCTGTGGCGGTGCGTTGTCCTCGTGAACGACGACGAGCTGACCCACGGCGAGATTTGGCTGCTCCTGTAACCACTTGTTGCGGCTCTGCAGGCTCAACAGGTAGTCTCTCGACCACAGCCGCCAGAACTCTTGCCTGAGATAGGAGACAAGTTGCCATCTCTTTAAGCAGGCCATTTGTTTGTCCGGCACTGGTTCCGGCGGTAACGCTATCAAGGGGCCGCCTATCAGCAGGTGCGCTGGCGTTAGCGCCTCGCCGTTGTTGGGATCGCTGCTGAGTGGAGCTATTGGCCTTGAATTTAGCACCGCCTCGACGGCCACGAGCACGGTGCTTAGCTCCTCTACCGTCAGCAGCGCGTTGCCCACCGTCCGCTGTAGGAGCGACTTTGCTGATTTTACCGCCGCTTCCCAAAGTCCGCCGAAGTGCGGCGCCCTTGGCGGTATAAAAGCGAACTGGAAGCCCGTCTCGGCCGCGTACCGCTGTAACGCTTCCTTCTCCTTCATAAAGTGGCTGCGAAACTCTTGCAGCTTCCTCATTGCGCCGACGAAGTTCGTCGCGTTGTCGCAGTAGAGCTTCTTTGGCGTCCAATGAACCTTTTTAGGGCGAAAAGAAAACAATCGGAAGAGAGATCAGTAACCAATTCAATGTGTACCGCCTTCGACGTAAAACAAACAAAGACTGCTATATACGATTTTACTGGGGGTCGACCGCGAATTTTTAAAGAGGTATATACGGGACCACAAAAATCTACGCCACATATTAGGAATGGGCGTAAAGCCCTAAGTCTGTCCGCAGGCAAATTGCCCATGATTTGGGACATTAATTTGGGCTTGTACTTGAAGCAATGTACACAGTTCCGTACGGTTTTTCTGCAGGCTTCTGTAGCATTTACCAAATGAAATTGCTGCTTCAGAAGCCCATGCAACGCTTTTGGTCCAGCATGAAAGTTCTTTATGTGCAGATTCCGTAGGTACGTTTTAATAAAATGCGAATTTTTCGATAACAATATCGGAAACTTAGCATCATACGCAATAGGTGCATTAGCAAGACGACCACCAACTCGAAGTAAAGTTATCGAGATATTTTCGTCTTTAAACTCATGTAAAAATGGATTGAGTTTTTGGATATGTGGCAAAAGTGTTATATTTTTCTTTAATTTTTTAATTTCTTCACCAAATTCAAACTGTTGAATAATTTCAACAATTTTGAATAACGCAAACTGCAACTCATTAGTCGTTGGAACTGTTGAAAAAAATTCGTTTTTATTTCTAGATTTTCTTACAAAGCGCCACAAATACGCCATAATTCGGAGTAATTTATAATGTGACGAAATTTTATCAACAAGTTCTAAAATACAGTTCGGAGTTAATTTAACTGCTACGAGAGCCATACATGATTTTTTCTTTCCTTCATTTTCATCTTCAGGCGACAATTTAAAATGTGGATTTACTGGCCAATCTGCAATATTTTTTAAAAGGAATTGTGGACCATTAAACCAAATTGAGTCGGTTAATTCGTCAACACTACAACCTCTTGAAACAATATCGGCAGGATTTAATTTCGTTGGAACGTGTCGCCATGAAGCATTCTGTGACCACTCTTGGATTTCAGACACTCTGTTTGCTACAAATGTTTCAAGTACTGATGGATGCAACTTGAGTTGATTTAACACAATTTCAGAGTCTGACCAGAAATAAACTTTCTCGAATTGCTGATTCAACATTGCCGAAATTCTCGACCAAAGTTTGGCGAGAAGATGCGCTGCGCAAAGCTCCAATTTCGGAAGCCTCACAAGCTTCAAAGGTGCCACCTTTGACTTAGCTGTTAATAGCGTCGACTTGATACCATTCGCTGTTACGCTTCGTATGTATATACAGCAGCCATATGCTCTTTGCGAAGCGTCAGCGAAACCATGACTCTGACACGTTGCCTCAGAATGCGTTTGCACAAAACGTGGAATTTTAATTTTGTGAAGCTGTGTCAGATTGGTTTTAAAATTTTGCCAACTGGTATCAAGGCGCAATGGAATCGATTCGTCCCAATCTAATTTATCAATCCAAAGCTCTTGTAATAAGATTTTTGCGTTGATTATTATTGGGCTTAATAATCCAAGCGGGTCAAACAGACGAGCAGAAACTGATAATATGTTTCGTTTAGTTGCTCGAAGATCATGGAAGTTTTCTTCCAATTGCGAAAAACATCCTCTTGAGGCTGCCAGCGAATGCCCAGAGTTTTTGTGGAGTCTGAACTATCAAACTGTAGTGATTTTTCAGCGCTCTCACTGTTGGCGAACTCTGGGTGGTTTGAAAACCACTTCGCTAATTGAAACCCAGCTGATTGCAATATATGTATTATTTCAACTTTTGTTTTAACTAGAGTTTCAATAGTATCGGCGCCAGTAAGAAGATCATCGACATAGAAATCTCTCCGTATTACTTCAGACCCGAGTGGGTGAGAAGTTCTGTACATATCGCTCAACATCTTCAAACACCGAATAGCCATAAATGGCGCTGGTGAGGTACCGTAAGTGACGGTGTTTAATCGATGAGTTTGAATTTGTTGAGAAATATGCTGCCTCCACAGTATGAGCTGGTAATTCCGATCTTGTTGGCTTACAAGAATTTGACGGTACATTTTAGTAATGTCCGCCGTAATGGCATATTTGTGCATTCGAAACCGAAGCAACGTGGAAAATAGCTCCTCCTGAATGGTTGGCCCAACCATTAATGTGTCATTCAACGACATCTGAGTCGAAGTACGACTTGACGCGTCAAACACCACACGTAATTTTGTAGTGGTGCTTTCCGGTCTTAAGACGACTTGATGCGGAATGAAATAGTGGGAGGAATTCGGGATTTCAATATCGTTCACTGTCATATGTCCCAACGAGAGGTACTCGTTCATAAAATCCATATACATTTCCCTAACCTTTGGATTTTTCAACAATCTCCTTTCGAGTGAGAGAAATCGTCTTTTGGCAATTTCATAAGACGAACCAAGAGATTTGGGATCGGATTTAAATGGCAGCTTAACCTCAAAACGACCTGAAGGTAAGAGTTGCGTATTAGCGACAAAATGATCTTCACACAATTGCTGTTCTTGTGTAAAGTACTTTTTGTCGAGTGGAATTTCGTCCAAAGTCCAGAATTTTTGGACGGTTGCGTTGATTGAAGCAATTTCTTCGGATTGGCAAATAATGTTGCAAGTTTGGGTATGAGGATTTTTATTCTGAGTGCATTTCCCAGACACAATCCAGTGTTTTTTGGAGTGTTGGAAATTTGGGGCTTTGTCTTATTTGACCGATACCCAACAACTGAAAGAATTGTTCAGCACCCAATAGCATATCTATTTTTTGCGGCTTATTAAAGCATGGATCAGCCAATTCAATATTCGATGGAATATTCCAACCACTAGTATTTACTGTGTGATCTGGTTGGTAAGCTGATATAGATCGTATAACCCAGAAATCTGCTGAAAATTCATGATCATTCAGCCGTGATTTAACAAACGCATTTAATTTAGTTTTAACAGTGGTATTAACTTTACCAATGCCAAGCAAGTTTAAACATTTGTCTTCTTTACGAAGTCGCAACCTCTGAGCAAGTTCCTCAGTGATAAAATTTACTTGAGACCCAGAATCAAGTAAGGTGCGTGCTATATATATATATATATATATATATATATATATATATATATATATATATAAATAAATGCGGAGCGGGCTAATTGACACCGCCTAAGACATCCCCATGTTAAATTCACCAGTCGTTTCCATGGCAACGAGGTAGAGCGCGGACCAGTGGTGGTGCTAAAGTATTTATTGATTCGCTAGTCCATGGAAGTCAACCACATCGGTGACTTATAAGATCGCTTAAACGAATAAGTAAGTGAAATCTCCAGTTTTATTGAGTTCAAAAAGGCATTAAAAGTTTTTGGTCAATAAAATAAATGCTAACAAAACGTGATTTCTGCACGTGACACTGAAAACGCAATCTCTGTTTAAAACACGAGTCTGCAAATTTAAAACTGATTCTATCCTCGTAGTTCATGTGTGCCAAAATAGTTTCTAGCAATTAGTCCAGCTTCTTATCTTATGTTGCCAAAACAAAATATCAACATACTACATACATACCTGTACATGCTCGATGTGTAATAAAACATTATCGCTGCCAGAGAATATGCGGCGGTGATAAGAGTCGTTGCGGTTATTGCCACAAAACTGATAAAAGTTTAAAAACATCGATGCGAATATCAAGGCGGGCAGAGCAGGGTATCTGCTAAGTTTTAGCTCCGGAACAGCATCGTGGCAAATGAACATTTCCTATGATAGCAGGTCAAACATTTTCTAACGGGCAATTGTTTACAGTCTCGCTGTCTGCGGCCGGTGCACAGTGGCATTCCCGCTGCCAAAAATTAAAATTTTTTTTTTTTGGAATATTTGGAATTAGCTAAGAATAATACGAAATTAGATTCTGAAATTCCTTTTCGACAATTACATCAAAATAACATTTAGTTTTTCAACTTTACATTGTATAAGTACTTGGAACCGTATAGAAAGTGGGCGTGATTATGGGCGAATTTCGCACAATTTTTTCACAATATTTAATTCATATGTACGTAAAATTATTACTTAATTATTACAGTATATAATGGCACCAATAGCACCAAACGATTAGTGCCATTATTATACGATAATACAAATTTAATTTTTTTCGTTATTTTTATCCGATCACGCCCATTTTTTGCTTTACTACTAAAGAGTTAAATACAAGACTTTAACTGATTACTCGTATCTACACTGCAACTATATTTATTTTTATGTGCATATTAAAAAATGGGAGATTGAATTGGAGGTGAACGGGAACTATAAAAATGATGATTCGTATAGCAGAGGGTAGTCGTTTAATTCTGATCTTACACATATTATTAAAACACAACATCTGCTTTGATTATATTAGCTCACATACCAAAATTCATGATAATTTATGTATATATGCATATTATCATACCTACCACGCCCCCTTATGGACGTTACAAATGGAATAACAAACTCAATATAACGTACCCTTTGATACGTTCTCGAGCGTGGAGTGTATAAAAAACAACAAAATACATTTAAGTTGTAAGGCAGGTAATTTTTTTTGTGGACAGAACACGCCCATTTTTTATTTTTCTCGTATATGTTGTCAAAATTATACAAACTAAGTTCCATGAGTATACGATAACTTCTTAAAATTAGTTTTAGTCGCGCCTTATATGAAACTGGCACACTGTGCGACGCTCGTCAGCTGATTAAGATGACTTGATACCGCCGAACAACGAACGGTGGAAAATTGTTCTTTCTGGCTTTGGTTAAGCGTATCTTTGCAGTCATTATCAATATTAATTTCATATTTATACTAAGCACACAATCACTCTACTTCCAAACTCATCGCATACGCCGCAACCGTGTTCAGCTTTGTCGTTATCCGCTGAGGAGGATGGGTGGATTGGATGGATGGATTATCAATGCAGTTGAAGTCGGTAGTTAGTTATTTTTGAAATCTCGTCCGAATCGGTTGTAGTCCGCGTTCGTTCCTGCCCGGAAATAGTTTTTAAATTAAGTTGTCGTCTCTGTTATCCTTTGAAAATGGTAGAGAGAAGTCTCGCTAAAGCACCCCAACGTAGTCTGGGCGTGTATCATTACTATCATTCGGATTTTTATTACTCAATGCCAAATATAAACAGTAAGTTTAGTAAAATTTCACATATAAGTATACCAACAAATCATTACAAGAAGAGATGAGACTAAAGAAACATGTTGTAGATAATTTATTTATTTATTTAGAGATAATCACGATTGATTAAACACTTTATGTATAAATTTAATCTTGATTATAAAAAATTAATAATAACAGTGATTGACAAACAAACTTACAAACATAAATTTAGGTTTACATATATGCACGACATTAATACAGATTTGTTTATTCTAACATCACAGGTTGAGTTAATTATCACAGGTTTACAAAAGTTGACTTAGTCATTTATTTCATTTCAAAACATTTACAAATTAAATCATTAACAAAATGCAAATGCAAAGAGACTGAAACATTTAACATTGAACATTTGATAATAAACATTAAACATTGCGTTCAACATTAATAAGCGTTGCTGGCTGATTGTGAATTGTTCCAAAGACGAGAGCGAAAATAAAAATTGTCTTTCGGATCTTAAAATGTTGGGATTGATTTGTATTATTTAGTTTGCTATAGACGACTGGAAAGTGAAAAACAAAGTCTGTCATACATATGTATATGATGTTTCCTTAGTGAAGTTTATTTAGTGTAACTGTATTGAAATTGTTTAAATTAAGAGATTATTAAAGGCTACTGAGGAGATACTTTTTGCATACTGATAGATACTATCAGATCGTTTTAAACAAAATATATATCTTGCAATGTTGTTGTAGAAAAGATTTGATTAGCTCTACATTTGGAGTAGCAATGAGCAAATACTTTACAACCGTAAATAATGGAGGAATGAGATAAGTTTTGGCCAAGAGTTATCTTAAATTTTGTGCCGTAAGATCTTCCACGACTTGAATACTTATTCTTGGTGGGGACATAAATAGAATAATATTTATTGATATATATATATATATATATATTGTAAGGAAAAATCAAATAATCATTCGAAATGCCCGCCTTTGGCATTCGCCAAAGCCAAGTCGCACTGGACAATCATCAATAGCTGGACACACCGCGTACTTTGGAAACGTGGCCATAGCTTCAATTAATTAAATCAGTATAAGATCACTCCATTTTTAAGTTCTGTTGAGACTCATAACGACAATGTTATAGTAGCTATGCTTGCAAACTCGATTTTGGAACCACCTGAAGTTATTTGTGGCATGCCTGATATATTGAAAATAAGTTAAGATCAGCTCCACGGGAAGATCTTTTTATCTGTATTCCTAAAAAGAAAAAAAAAATTTTAAATCGATTTACAAAGATTACCTTTATTTCAACTATCAGCTTAGAGTCTCAGCGAATAAGTGGACAAATACCTTAAATTTACTTAAAACGAAACCTTTTTTAATATGCTATAACTGCCGCCTCAATGATTTCACGTTGTCGACTTTCTGGAATTGGTAACTGTTGGCTTAGCGATTCTATGGTGGTGATTGCCTGCAATTGTGCCGGAAGCGTGTGCTAATCATATTGCACCACGCATAACAGCCACAGTCAAGCGTGTTAACTTATATACAATATATCTATATATATACTCGTCTATATGTTATATTTATTTAATGTCATACCAATCACACCTTCTTATGGTCATTACAATAAGGAGACCAAACTCAATATACCCGCCGGTCTTTGTGTATGCATAAAAAAATCAATGAATAAAGAAGTTTTCCCAAATATTCCGGCTTCTAATATTTAACCCACTTCTTAATAAAAAGAGCGTTAATACTTTTAAGCTACTAATTGCCGAAGAGATTTCACAAAAAAAAATTTTTAAATAAACTCATTTAGACTCTAAACTGTACGAGTATATTTTTTACATATTTGCAGAACTTATATAAATTTATATGTCAGATAAAAAAAGTAATCATTATCGGATATTAAACCGATAAAAACTCACAGTAACAAGATTTTATTGTTTGTTGTTCACCCGCCGGTATCTTAAATCACATACAAAATTAAATTTATCACCGTCGTAGCGATAAATTGCTCCGATTCTTCGTATTAAAAGCTATGAACGAAAAATAAACAGATTTACGGTCTAATAGTATTTAGTACACTGCAGTACTTAATTTGTACAATTTGAAAATAACTTTTAAATATTTCACTTAAGGTTAATTCACTTAAGGTTAATTAAATATATTTAAAATTTAAGTTGTTGCTCCTATTTATTGCATACTTTCATGAGCTTGCGAATAAATTGTTAAAACGTAACTGAAATAAAATGATTTGTTTAAAACTATTTGTCATCTTGCTTATCAATTATTCAACCACATCACAACTTAAATAAGATGTTCGATGGCACTATCACTGGTGATGATGATAAGATACTATCCCTGATATTTGTGTATCGAGAAGTAAAATAATTCCACTATGAAGATTAAGTATTTCTTACTTATTTAATAACTTTTTATTAAATTTCAATAAAAACATGTAAATTGTCTTTAAAACGCGATAAAATTTCTTACACTTGATAAATATTTCAAGCTTTTATACGCTATTATAGCGGGCGAGACATTCAATGTTTGTCACTTATATGACCATCTGTTATTCAGTTCTTTCCGTTGTAATATTTCTGAGTAACGGCGTTAAAATGATCCATCTACGCCCATTTTTGGTGAAGATATCGACAATTTGAATATAATCGACTTGCGGGCGTGAAAATTTTATGTAACCTATACTAAGAACATGTCCATAAAATGAATGAAATCGAGTCATCAAAGATGTGTGTGGTCTAGCGTTGTCGTGATGGAAGACGACGCCCTTTCTGTTGACCAGTTCTGGCCGTTTTTTTCGATTGCTTGCTTCTGGTTGAATATGTTTGCATTTCTGAAATAACCGAATGCAACCACCATTGCTCGTTAAAGAAAAAAAGTACCAATAAGAGAAATATTAATGAAAGCAACCAACTTCACACCAAAACAAGGAAATTTTCAAACACAAACATACACGCACACATTTAATAGGCATGACCGTAAAACAACAAAACAGACGGGCTAGCGGATGAGCTAACTCAGCTGATACGACATTTCTCGCTTATTATGATTTTTTTGTTTTTGTTTTGATTTTCCCTGAGAGTGTTTAACGACAACATGAAGGTCTAGTTGAGAGCATGAGAGAGAGAGAGAGAGAGAGAGGAAAAATTGAGGGCGCACATGGTTGAGAGTGTTGTGAACAAGATTTTCCATTGGCAGCAAGCAACAGTAGTCGATGTGCCTCAAAGACCGTGAACAGTTCGTTTTGAGTGAAAACATGTGGAAAATGAACGGAATAATTTAGAAACTTTCATTATACTTAAATAAATATTTAAGATTTAAATTGTATGTTTAAAATGAAATTCGACGACGAAGAGATTAACTAAAAGGAGAGCAATTCGAAATAAATGTTGTGATTGTGTTTTTGTAAATAATACGTTATATATTAAAAGTCTTATCTCTATTGCGAAAGAGAGCTTTAAGAGATTAAGCAACTTTATTTATTATTGGTGCTATTTAGATGTGGTTGCTGTTGCTGTTGTTGTTTTCAAAACACGCGTGCATTAGTTTCGAATCGAGAAAACGAAATCGAAAACAGAAACAATATGAAATCATATTATTTAGATTAAATATTAAAATTGCCAAACTCAACAATGCAACTTAAACTAAGGAATTTTAAAATGGACGCAGCGATAAATAATTTAATCAAATAAAAACATAATAATAAAATAAACAAAAAGCAATAAAAATACAACAAAATAAAGCAGGAAACAAAGAAGACAATACAAAATATTGAATTCATTCTTGCCGCGGCTATTTCGAGAGTATTTCGAGCGTTTGTAATGCAAACAGTCGCATTGACGGAATCGCACTTGCGTCGCTAACGCCAACAATATCGCCGCCGCCCTACTCCACGTTCGCATCAGCTGATTGTATGTAAGTCACACGAAAACGCAACGTTAGCTGTTTCGAGAAAGAAATTAACCCGAGAGCGTTATCAAATCAACTGCGCGCGGTTTACAATTTGTTGACATGTCCCAATAGGAAAAATACAAAGTGATAATTGAACTGCATGACACTCTCAGTGACAAGTTAATAAGTCTCATTGAAAGTGGTATTAAAACGTTTATATTTATTTGACAAGAAACTTTAACAGTGCATTTAATATTTATAAGGTTAAGGTAAATTGTAGGACTGCAACGATTCTTATTTAATAATTTCAATTATCTCATATATCTATATATATAAAAATTAATATTTGTTTCTTTCTTTGTACCCTAAGCGCGTCTAAATCCTATGCTTGTCTAATTTTGGGCAGTAACTATTCTCGGGCTTGGGAAGGTTTTAGACAAAAAAAATACGCCACGCTCGCCTATTACGCCCACAATTTGTGGAATTAAGTAAACTAATTCGATTATTTCGATAATAAAAATCTGAAATTTGGTATCTGAGTTTGTAATGGCACTGTCACCGCCACCAGAGTTTAGGAACTTGATAAAATTTATAAGAATCATCTTTAGGGGTATACAGGGAAGATTAATAGAGTTTACAAATTCTGCAACACCCAAAAATTACGCCCAAAATTTGAGAAAATAAGTAAAAATAGTTAATTATTGTGGTAATAAAAGTCTTAAATTTGTTATAAAAATCAAGAATTTCAATTTCAATTTAATATTTTGTGCTTTTTTTAAGATTTTCCAATTTTTAATGGACTTTTTAATCTGAATTTGAGCGAGAACGAAACAATCTAAAATTAAGATCGTTTTCGTAAGTAGTCGGAAGTGGATATGTACACCAAAATTGAACTTTGTTGTGAGCCCTACAAATATAAAGATTAGCGAAACAAGAATTATTTGTGACATGTTTTCGTTGAAAAGTTTTAAGTTTATAAATTTTTACAGTTTGACATTGCTGATGACTTTTTCACTATCCACTTCATTTCCTACTCATTAGTAAATTCTACTCTTCTCAAATGTATAAAATTAACGTAAGTAAGTTTGCGTGAATATAAAAGGTTCAAATATTTGAAATAGTTTTGCATGTATATGGAAAATGTTCAAATATTTTAAATTAAAGCATAATTTCAGTTGTAGTTTCTTTTAGCAATTTTAATTTTATCACTGACTTCCTACATTTTTTATTAATTCTTTAAATATTTATATTCTTTACACCGAAACTGTGCTTCTACATTCCATATAAAAGCTTTAACTCGAGACTGCAAATTGCCAGTAGAAACCTGAATTAAAATGAAAAATTAAGCAGTGATAAATATATAAAAAAATTCACTTAATTATATTATGTTTTTAATGTAAAGAACTTCAATTTAAATATTGATAGTAAGCCATGACTTAGCACAGCTGCACCTTAGAATAGGTACATAATAAACACTAGGGGGATTCCTGTAATTGCGAAAACTGAAAAACTCGAGAAGCTTAAAAAGTTGCGAGCCTGTTTTCGGGAACGCATCTTTTTACAACCTGGAAAGCATTTGGGAAATTTAACAATTTCACAGTTCTGTCAGCCGTCTGTTTCAACCTTTTGCTGTTTTAATAAGTGTTTACATTTTTTAAATAAGTGCTGCCTATTGTCATTTTATATTTGGAACTGTTTGTCTTATGTTTTGATTTTAGCAAGTATGTAAGCTGTGAAATATTTATTACAAAACAACTTTTTTTACAGTTTTAAAACCAAAAACCGAAATTTATTTTTATTAATAACTTACTTACTTACTTTTTTTACAGGAGTCCCCCTTATATTCTAAAAAAATTTTGATAGTTCTTTCTCGAGGCTCGCAAACTTGCAAGTGTCGTGGTTTAAGGCATTTTCGAGTTTAAAGGAATACCCTTACCGCATTGACTAAAACGGAAGTGAACTTCATTGTAAAGGCGCACAATGAATTGTCAAGGCCATTTGACAAATATTGAAGCAAATGTTCATTTTTAATGGTTTCCATTGTTTTCTTTGGTTGGCTAGGTTTTTTGTTTTGCTAATTCTTTTAGTAGTGAATGGCCATACATACACTGAAAATCGAATTAAGCTATTAAATTAAGAGCATATAGACATAAACTACATTTTGAAAGTTTATTTACCTGTCAAAATATATGAGAACATTTTGTATAAAAATGCTTTAATTAGTTAAGCTTTAAACCGTATTTGGATTGTGCTTATTTGATGATTTAACAGGAAGGTGCAACAATTTCGCATATGCGAACAAAAATTTGTGTGTGAGTGTGTTTGAATGTATGTATGTATGTATGGACGTATGTATGCATTTGTTTCTAGCTATGCAAACGTTTTCTAAAAACTATCAAACTCAAACATCTAAAACGTGTCTTATCAGCTGCAATTAATTAATTTATCAGTATAAAATGTGCTTATCAAATAATGAACAACAGTCGCAAATCGTTTACACAATCAGTCAGCTATTAAGTATGTCAGTCGGCGTGATAAAAAATCAGAGTACATGGGCATGTGAAAAATGTGTCCGAACAAAGTGAATTTATATTTTGAGACATCTAACGAAAAATGTAGCTTGGCATAATTGTGAGAACCAATTGAACCAATGAGTTAATAGAATTCCGACGTGTTAATGTAACGAACAAATATAAAACATGTCCATTTGTATGCTCAACTGTGGTCGGTCTTATTAACCATTAAAAATACCCTATCGATTCGAAATATCTTGTATATAATGTTACTTCATAACATGTTTATTATTTTTGTAAATGAGGCAGATTTGGCAAAATTAATTAACTTGAATTAACCTATTAGTATAAAGTTTTTTGTTTTTTGCTAAACGTTTTAATTTTTTTTAATTTTGAAATTTTGAAATGTACTTAATGACAATAATCCGTGTTGTATATATGATGGCAAATACTTATTAATTTCTTAGTCATCTATTATCAATATTACGATTTTATCTCAATTTCCTTAACATTTCTCTAGGAATCTTTCAATTTATTAAAGAAATCCCCCCTTAAATTTCTTAAAAGCCGCAGAAAGTTAATCAAAAGTCCACGAGCGATAAGGCTTGTCAAGTTACATGTGTATTGCGACAAAATAACTACAAAAATCAAAAAATCAAAAAATGGGAGGGGAGAATAAGTGGAACAAGCGCCCATCGCAGCATGTAGCTTGTTACGCCCATGCAAATAACATTTGATAATGCAGTTTTTTAATTTATAAGATCGCGAAGAAAAATTTATAGACAAAAGAAGTGGGTTGAGTTCTTTTATAACAAATTTGCTGGTACTACAAAAATATCAGATTTAAACCAAAAGTCTTACGTACTGTAAAAAAAAGTTAAGAAAATGTGAAGATTTATGTCTTAGCGTTTTAGTGTTGTAGTTTCATTATCAAACATACCGTAGGTATGTATGTATGTATGTACCCATAGAAGAAATTAAGTAAAATTGTGAATTTAGATGATTATGGTATCAAACTACACTGAATTAAAACTCTCATTAAATAGAATCAAAAATATATTTTCAAATAAAGTGAACTTAATCCATTTTCTTTGTACTAAGCCCTTGTCTGAAATTTTGTTTAACTACTTGTTCTCTTGGTTCTTGATTATCGACTACATGGTGGTCAATAGTTATACCATTGAAACTAAGAAAAAATATTTATTTTCGTATATCTTTAAAAATCATTCACACATATCAGACGGCATATCATGTGATATTCATGCGAAAATCAGAAACCTACAGCAGGGTGAGGTCTAGCAGAGTTGGTACATTGCTACAAAATTTAATATAACGCATAAATTTATATTTGAATATGGTTAAGCTATACATTTTTATAATATAAAGTGATTTTATAAATATTAATAAACATTTATACATATTTTGCTTCAGAAATAAGAGACAACATAAAAAATATCTCCAGTATGTAGACTGTAGGGCATTCATTAATATATTTAATTCATTTATATTCACTAAATTCATTATTAGAATGTGTTTAACTTTGTCGTTCACTTAAATAAACAACGCCTTGAACCAAAAACAAGATAATAGAAAATGTCAACTTTATTAAGAATACTGAGAATGACTCCAAAGAATCGCTACAGCCCGTTTTTAGACAGTTGACATGTGATGCCAAAAGATATCAAATCTCGGAAAGAGTCCAATAGTCAAAGGGTTATAAAAAAGCGAACAAGCACGTGTGTTCTAGAAGATATAAAGTATTGTTATCTGTACACGAGAAATGGAGATAACACATATTGATGCGATGCTTTAGCTGCATTTTCACCTTATCTTAGCGAAGTGCTCACAAAATCCTGTGCCAAACTGCCGGCGAGTAGGCTGGTTCGGTACAGTTTTATATTAGACTGGCAAATAAAAACACAAACTCAGTTTGCTGATTTGCGAATGATACGATTTATGTAGCGATAATTTCCCATTTGATAAACAGATTTGCTTCAGTTAAGAACTAAAATTGGACGGAATTTTTTTCCTTCAGAGAAAAGAAGTCGCAAAAAAATTTTTAATATTCCTAGAAAAACTAAACGTCAACTGGAGAAATGCATATCTACGAGTATCATTTCGAAGGTAGTTGACTTACTATAGACTAGTTCATTAACTCCGAAGTTTTGAGATATTTAATAACGTATTCCACGTTCTGTTTTTCAGAGACGCGCAAAATGCATGGCGTGAAACGCGTCCTTGTCTTTTGCATACTGATCGTCATACTTCCTGCGACGCTCATCATCATTCCGCTGTATCTTCGCAAGACGGTATTCGCCGACGTAACATATGCGGTCGCCGAATCGGACATCATCGAGATACGTGATGGCATCTCATCGATTTTTTGTCAGCAGCACTCTTTGCGCATGAGCTCCAATTTCAACGCCTTTCAGTTGAGCAGCAAACCAGAAATATCTACGAATCGAAAGCACATTCGATTGAAAAAGTCCATGACACTGCCGGACGATACGCTTGAATACTGGGGATTCTATCTGTTGAAAGGCGCAAAGGTGCATCTAAAGTTCTGTTCGCGTTACGCTGGATCAAGTATACTCGTGGTGAAGGGCCAACGTGATCTCAGGACCTGTGGACTACTCGAACACAACAATAATAAATTGGGCGCCAACTTGGCGCAAGGTCATGAAATGGTAAAGGTGTTCTTTGAGGATATCACGGAGATTGCAGAAAATGTGCCCATCGAAGAGCTGGAGCAGAAACTCGAAGAGTCAAGGAGGGCAAATGGCGATTTTTATATGGAATCGGAGAATCATGGCGGTGAGGATTTAAGTGAGGACAATGAGGGCACCTCAATTACTCCTCTAATGAGAACTAACGCTCTACCACGTAAGAAACTCGGAGAACGAGAGAACCATGGCGGTGAGGATATAAGTGAAGACAATGGAAATAGAACTGAAATTGTAAACGCCACAATTGATCTTCCAATGAGGACTAACAAACTACCACGTAAGAAACTCGGAGAGCGGGAGAATCATGGCAGTGAGGATTTAAGTGCGAACACCACAATTTCTCTTCCAATTAGGACAACGAAACTACCACGTAAGAAACTCAAGAAAGGCACACCCAACTCCATGCGTCGACGAACAACTCAAGAAGCGGCAACGGCGAAAAACTACATCCTAAAATCAAGTAAAGAGACCCTTAATCCCTTGCACGCCACTGATAATGGTGCTATTTCAAATGTGGCAAACAGACAACGCAGACACAATATCGCTGCACAGGATCCAACAGAACAAGCAGACATAATTGCGAAGGACAACTCTGACCAGGCGCACTATTTAAAACACAAAAACGAAAATGCGCGCCGCAAACAGCAAGTTTACGATCAACTGTACAAACGGCGCTCTAAACGTGAGCACGTCTATGATCGGAAAATCTCGCATGGTGGCAACGCGGTCAATTTCACTGAGACGGATCAGTCCAATTCGATATCTAGTTTCGAAACCGGCCTTCTCGATTGTTACAATGGCGATATACTGCTCGCCAAAGGCTTTCCACCGCTGCCTGATTGTCTAAGCCCCCATTTCCTTGAGAATGGTTCACATCGCATGTTGTCCCAACATGACATCAATGAGGATGGCTACTACTATTACATCTTCTACAGCGACAATGACAACGTGCGCAACGACATTCACGCAATATTCGACATTTATAAACCGACGTTTCAGTTCTCGAACTTCAGCGATTCGCAGGGCTGTATTAACACGACCAATTGCACTTTCTCAATTGGATTCCTGTCCGACGAAATCGTCGTTGTGGAGGTGCCCACACGCGACGGCATCGAACACGAGGAGGACGACATAACCTATTTGATCTCAACATGCCATCCGCGCACTGAAATCTATGCGATATTTCCGATTGCGGTACTGATACTGATATTGAGTTGTTCCTTTTTATAGAACAGAATGCGAGGCGAGGCGAGGCGAGCGATATCGTTGCAAGATTAGTTAAGTCCAGTACGAGTATATCATCATGATAAGTGGCATCACAAATAAATATTCATCACACAAATATTCGGATATTTTAGTATCTATTATTATTATTGGTATGGATTCATCGTATCGAACTTTCATTACGGACCAACAAGATTTTAACGTTCTGATATTTGAAATAGCGAATTGATTTGACGATATTTTATTGAATATTTTGTGAAATTCCTCATTGTACTAAACTATTTATTTTGTGTTGCAGACGTTAGCTTAACTCTATAATTGATTAATCGAAATAGTTTAAATTTGTTAATAGAAGAACCGCAATTAGTTTCTGACCAAGTGTAGAAGAAAGTTAACACAAGTTTTATAAAAAAGAAATTATTTTTTGATTTTTTACAAAAAAAAAAAAAAACAAATATAACAACTATATTTAAAATAAAGGTTTAATCACCAGATACCTAACTGTTAATGTCAAGAGCAACGAACCGTAGATACATTGTTATACATTAAATTGTTTTGCATGAGTTCAAATTTTATTATAATAATGTACAACAATTAATTGATTGTATTAATTGATTCTTTATTTATTTAAGTTGAACATTTTTTGTTTTATATGAGTTAAGATTGGTGCCTTATTAAATTAAGATTTTTACTAGTTATTAAATAAAAAAGTTAAAAGACAAATTTGTTTTATTTATGCACCACACAGTGGTCTATCAAATCAAAGAATCAAAAATTGTGTCGATCTAGTCGTGTCCGTCTGTCTGTCAGCATTTATTGATAACACGATAGCGAGAGAAGCGTTAACGATGTTGAGCTGAAATTTTGTACACTGGCTGCTCTTATGCCCTACTTACTGTTTAGATTTGATGCCAATCCGCCCATGAGTACGCCCACTATTACTAAGCATACTGATTTCTTGTTAACACGATATCTTGAGAACTATTTAAGATATTGGGTCGAAATTTTGTAAATTAGAAACAACTGGTTAAATTTTGGAATCGATTAGGGTGGTCAATTTTTGATATTTCTTATTATATGTTAGAATTTAGCCCTCTTAACTTTAATTGGTTATTTGGTAGACAAACGATCTTAAATAAGTATAGTAATCTAATAAGGGTGGCTCACGATTTATAAAATTGGAGGATATTGTATATATTCTTGAGCACAATATTTCTCTAAATTGTCTACACAATTCGATGAATGGTTTAGAAGCGCATAGAGAAACATTTATTTTAATATTTATAGATTAACATAAATAATAATTGGTAATATAAATAATGTTGGCAACAGCAACAAATTTCTAAAAATAAGAATTTAATTATTTTAAATTCATTCTAGGAATTTATTTGGTCAAATAAAAAAGAATTGCCAAAATACCGGGACCCGAGAATCACAACTTCCGTGATTTCGGGATTGAAAAACATCCTGGGTCCCAAAATTTTGCGATTCTGAAATTGGCTGCCTTAACACGAGTACCTACACTGTACTCGCAGTTTTCTTATTCTTAAGAAATTATAATATTCATATTTTATAAAAATTTGTTTGAAGCAATAATGTTTTGTTTTCACGATCCATAACGATCAGAATCCTTAGGGGTGGTTATTTACGTTTGCGACCGGTTCTTTAGGCTTGTACTTAGTACGTTGGATCAAAACCGGGTTGAGCTATTCACTGTTTATGCCCTCCATATGTTTCTTTTCTCTCTCAAAAGATGAGATTAAAATTCCCGTTAAAATACTCAACGAGAACTGTGCAGAGCGAAAAAATTCAAATAACTAGTGGGAGAGTTATCTTCGACTAAGCCGAAGTACAAATACCCTATACAATTAAACAATGTGTATACTATAGCCAACAAAAAAGTACTTCTTGTAGCACATTTTTGTATGAATAAAAATGGTTGTTCTTACCCGCTTTTAAAGTTTTTTTTTTAATTTTTTCTCAAGCATACTTTTAAACTACAAGCGAACGGACGATCATCGCGAAATAGACCCATAAATGTATTTGATCATGAATACATATATTGTATATAAAACGTCATACCTACCATGCCTCTTAATGCGCATTACATATGATAGACCAAACTTAATGTATCCTCCAATCCGTGCGTGTGTATGGTGCAGGGTATAATAAAACAAAAATAAATTGTATAGTGCAGTAGCAGATGAATGGGGGGATGTAGACATGAGACATGGTCATTGAGCTGAGCGCTTGAGAAGAGAACGACAGATGTTCGCGCTACACAGTCAGAACGGCTGCTACAATTTGAGTGGTGTTTGCAGGGATGTACAATGAAAACTAAACATCATAATGAAATCGAGAGTAATATATCGAACAATATACAATTTTATTAGATAAGTAACTGCTCTGGACGATATATGAAGCAATGACGAAATATTAAACATCATTTGTTTATAAATAATTTTATTGATTTAATTAGTTCATTTTCCCTTTAATACATCGTGCTTCCATGTATGAATCGAAAAGTCAGACATGAGCATGCTTGTCACATAACAAAGTTTTTGCATATCTACTGTAACAAACCAACAATAACAAATAAGGCGGTTATATATATATATAATCGGTTTATTTATAAGTACAATGTAATAAAAAAAGTTTGAAGAAGAAAAATTTTTATTCGAGCTCAAGGTCCTTTTTCAAAAACCATATTTTTACAAACATATTTAATATGTAAACAATTGAAACGATAATATACACATATAATTTCTGTGATTTTCAGCCCTAGTATTGGTGGTGGAATTCGATAGAACACGACAGCGACGATGGACGGACGATGAATGCGACGCTCTTCGGTTTCAGTTTGAGTTTGTTTTGCTGTAATTGGTCTCTTGCCGAATGCGACGATGGCAGTCGCCGAGTGGTTCGGCGCGGCTAATGAACACAGGAGTGGAGTGATTATTTCTGTGCTAGCAAAAATAAATTGTATCAAAAAATTTTTAATACTAGATGAGAGTGTGAAAATAGAATTTGTTTAATAAATCAAAATAAAAGTGGAAAACGTGTTAGTGTTCGCATCAAAAGAGCATTAATATGCCGAAAAACGCCTCGCATCGCCAGCAAGGATAGTCGAGGAGACAGTGCGACATTTTTGCAAAAAATCGATTCGCGAACACGTCGTTTCGAATTTAAGTGATTATTCTGCGGTCCTCTTCAAGAGTTATCGACGGTAAATAATAAATTTAAACGCAGTTTTTTTCATACTTAATATTTTTTAATCTAACGACAGTTTCTTAAATAGTCCAAGCAAATTAAAGCTTTTAACAAGAATTTATAACTAATGTTCAAATAACGATTTTGGTCCGTGGTGAATTGATTACTACTCTCTGGAATAGGGGAAATAGATGCAGTAGTTCTACGCCCATTTTGCAGTACGCTGAAGTGATAATAAATATTTGGTATGTTTCAACAAAATATTTAAATTAATTTATCTGTTATTAAAAACTTAGCTTAAGTTGCAGAACAATTTTGAACGTTTGGTTTTACGTTTTATATATTGAATTAAGATTTTAGTGTTTTTTCTCACAGTGCGTTTATTTAAAAAAAAATTTTGGAGATCTAAGTACTACAAACATGGAGAAGCTTATCGTGATTTCGGGATCGAATGGTTATCGGTTTCTTTTCAAAATTGTAACTGACAAACATTTAAGCGCAACGCCTACTTTAATGACTTTGCGACAACGTTAACGACTTTATGAAATCAATTTTATCGCAGGTTTTAACTGCTAAAAACAAGAATTATTGTATAAAAAAAACTGTATTATTCGAAATATAAATAATAATAATTTTAAGTTTTAGTTAAATTGTGAATTTTAAATTTAGTCTATCAAATCCAATCTGAACTGTCGACAAATTTTTGGTATTATAGAAACCGGAAGTGCTGCCATACATATGTGTGTATACAAAGGAGCACAAAAGAAACGACAACACACAACACTACAATAGCACATAATCAGTGGTTTATCACAAAATTACAAAATAGCATTTCAATTTGAGCATTTATAAAATGTAAGCGTCGTATGCGCTCGCTCAGAAGGCTCGGTTGCCCAGTTGGAATTAATTAGTTTTGTATTGAATAATATTAATTATGAATTTTAAGTTTAAGTTAGGTTATGTTATTGCAACAGAAGAGGTCACACATGGGCTAGTCTAGGCCCAGGCGATATAACTATCCCTAACGTCAATAAGAATACAGCATACTTTTTTGAAAAAAAAAGTAATCGGTATTTATTTTGTTATGAGATTCAAAAAAAGACTTTTCTTTCCTGCTTCCGTTATTAATTATCCATTGGTTATCCGCTATTGAGCACAGGTCCTAATTTCAAAGTTTATGGACAATTTATAGGGGACTGGTACGCACAATGCGTCATTATCCAACAAACCACCTCACATCGCAAGTTCCTCTGCTTTTTCATTATCCTTAATATTGCACTGTCCTGGTACCGAAATATGGTTTATTTTGTTGCATTTTGAAGTGAATTGTAGCATTAAGCTGCTGTTTTTTTAATTAAAGTTGTTGTGTCTCAACAAATGTGCTATTCCTTAAAATTTGTTTATGAAATTTGTAAAATACGCAAAAAAGAAAGAAAAATATTGTAGAGAAGTTGTTGTAAATGATTCATTTAAAGGTAAAAATAAAAAACCTTAAACGTGAATTAAATAATAACAATTTAACTATGCAGCAGTTTTGAAATATATATAAAATATACATATATAAAAATTAATGATTCTTTAAATCTTTGTTTATATCTATCTATCTATCTATCTATCTATCTATCTATTTATCTATCTATCAATTTTATATATATATATATATATATATATAGAGGAGAGGCCCCCAAGGTGGACACCAATCTTTTGAACAAATGTAGAATCTTAACAACACAAGATATCTTGAAGTGTTATGTATTTCCTGAAAGCTTAACTCATTAGCTTACTATCCCTGATATCATCATTAGAACCGAAGTTATGACTGATTTAAAAAAAAGTCGAAAATGACGACTTTGAAAAAAGGTCCCCCAAGGTGGACACACCTGAAAAATTCACTCCAAAAGTCGGAATAAAAACAGAAAATCCATGTTTCGACAAGTTTATTTATTGTTCAATGTTTTTCATTGGAAATTACATCAAACTGTTACGAAAATAAAATTGGTGCAAAATGAATGCCGACCAAGCGTGAAGTAGACAAAAAAAAGGGCTTAATCCGAATCGTCGGAGGTACACTGAGGACAAGTGTACCAAGAACCGCGCATTTTCACACATTTCAAGTGTACTTCTCGGTTACATACGTTGCACGCATTTGTGCACAAATTTTAGTGAAAAACGTAAATATCCAACTTGGGGTTCAAAAAGTGTCCAGCTTAGGGTGAAAATGCAAGTTATTTGGAAAAAGCATAGAAAATTATCAGACAACAACACTAAGCTAATCTGTTTACGATATGTTTGTTTGGTACGTTAGCTAAGCTAAAAGAGTATTTTCCTTCTCGCGAACTCTTTTTTCGATCATTTGATCGCACTTTTCACGAGCGCCGTCAAAAGGATCTAATACAACTGCGTCTTATCAAACTGTAATACTGACATGGAGCGCACAGTGCTGCCACCTTTTGCCAACAAAAAATGCAAGTGTGTCACCTTAGGGGATGTCCACCTTGGGTATATATATATATATATATATATATATATATATATATATATATATATATATATATATATATATATATATATATATATATCTATCTATCTATCTATATATCTATCTATCTATCTATCTATCTATCTATCTATCTATCTATCTATCTATCTATCTATCTATCTATCTATCTATATATCTATCTATCTATCTATCTATCTATCTATCTATCTATCTATCTATCTATCTATCTATCTATCTATCTATCTATCTATCTATCTATATATCTATCTATCTATCTATCTATCTATCTATCTATCTATCTATCTATCTATCTATCTATCTATATATCTATCTATCTATCTATCTATCTATCTATCTATCTATCTATCTATCTATCTATCTATCTATATATCTATCTATCTATCTATCTATCTATCTATCTATCTATCTATCTATCTATCTATCTATCTATCTATCTATATATCTATCTATCTATCTATCTATCTATCTATCTATCTATCTATCTATCTATCTATCTATCTATATATCTATCTATCTATCTATCTATCTATCTATCTATCTATCTATCTATCTATCTATCTATCTATCTATCTATCTATCTATCTATCTATCTATCTATATATCTATCTATCTATCTATCTATCTATCTATCTATCTATCTATCTATCTATCTATCTATCTATCTATCTATCTATCTATCTATATATCTATCTATCTATCTATCTATCTATCTATCTATCTATCTATCTATCTATCTATCTATCTATCTATATATCTATCTATCTATCTATCTATCTATCTATCTATCTATCTATCTATCTATCTATCTATCTATCTATCTATCTATATATCTATCTATCTATCTATCTATCTATCTATCTATCTATCTATCTATCTATCTATCTATCTATCTATCTATCTATCTATATATCTATCTATCTATCTATCTATCTATCTATCTATCTATCTATCTATCTATCTATCTATCTATCTATCTATCTATCTATCTATCTATCTATATATCTATCTATCTATCTATCTATCTATCTATCTATCTATCTATCTATCTATATATCTATCTATCTATCTATCTATCTATCTATCTATCTATCTATCTATCTATCTATCTATCTATCTATCTATCTATCTATATATCTATCTATCTATATATCTATCTATCTATCTATCTATCTATCTATCTATCTATCTATATATATATCTATCTATCTATCTATCTATCTATCTATCTATCTATCTATATATCTATCTATCTATCTATCTATCTATCTATCTATCTATATATATATATATATATATATATATATCTATCTATCTATCTATCTATCTATCTATATATATATATATATATATATATATATATATATATATATATATATATATATATATATATATATATATATATATATATATATATAGATAGATAGATAGATAGATAGATAGATAGATAGATAGATAGATATATATATATATATAGATATCTTTAATATTATTATTGGTATAATATATATTTTTTTTAATTTAACGAACTTAGTTTATTTGATTCGCGATTCCTTTAGCGTTTAAAAATTATAAAGTTTTGGTCGCAGAGGCGCTGCAACAAGGGATTAATTGGTTGCTGAAAAAGTTACGTTATTTTTAAAACAACCAAAGAATATCTAAAAATAAAAATATAAAATTGTTTTTTTATGAAATATTGCAAAACTAAAATTAATTTTTTACAACCGATTTTAGATTTTAGCTTTGCCAAGAAAAATATATTCACACTTCTTACATCACATTTTTCGCACTGGGTTTGTACGTGATACAAAATATTCACTCAAACGGTTTTGCTGCTCTTCCATTTCCTCCTCATCCCCCACGCATACTTTTGAGTCGACGCTACTCACAGTCGGTTTTGGTTTTAGTTAATAATAGTTTTTTGGATTATAATATAAAGTGATCGTTGGATTGCGTCGTCGTCGATATTGTTTTTGTTGTTGTTGTTGTTGTTGTTTTTATTGTTGTCATGTATTTAACGTGAGTGTTGTATACTTGGATGTCATCTGTCATCGTAAATGCCTGCTGAGCTGAGCGCCCTGTTTTAGTCTTAGCACTATTCTTGTTGCACTCTCAGTCAGTCAGTCAGTCAGTCAGTCCTGCTCCGCTCTTCCATTCTCTTTTGTTTTTGTTTTGTTCCCGGGAAACATCATTGCAAAGAGGAGCGTTTGTCGTTTAAACGTTCGCGCAATGTCAAATGGGATCAGCTGCAATTGCAGATAGTGTCATTTTATTTAGAGTGATTCTGCCAGTAACTTAACGCGACGACATTCAGTGCGGCAAATAATTTAATAATTGAATTGTAAATTAAAATTGCAAACGCACAAGTTTGGATTCGCTATTGACAGAAACGCAGTTTTCGCGATTCCGATTCACTTATGTAGTTCCCGATTTGAATTACCCGATACTTGGTACGAAATATTCAAAAGTCGTACATAATAATAACCGCAAGTTCGTTTAAAATTAACGTATCGAAAATATTGTTGAATGAATTAAAATATTTTAATTGGAATTTTATTCCTTAAAATCAAAATTAATTAATGTGTCCCTTATATAAAATGGTATCATGTGCAGAACAAAAAAAAAACAATCGTAATGACAATAAATATTTATAAATGATCAGCATTTGATATCCAAGCAAATGTTAAGTTCTAAGATGAACAACAAGTAAGAAATTATAGTCGGTCTTACCGAATATTACGAATGCACCACATTGTTAAATATCACAATGGTTCATGATTTGAAAAATGTTATATATTTTTGAAATAAGAGTAACCAATGTACAAAATCTCAGACGGATCAGACGGACAGACAGACAGACAGACAGACAGGCGGGCATTGCTAAATCGGCTCGGTATTTGCTCTGATCAAGAATATATATACTCGTGTTTGTGTATAACATATCTATCTGAAGTAATTGTCCAAGTTACTAACATTTGACCTTCACCAATATACATCACTGAGTGGTGCATAGAAACTACTCCGATCTTCTATACAAATTCCCACTTTTTAATGAAAAATTAAGTACAATAACCAGTTCAAATTTGGTATTTAGCATTCGAGTAGTAACGAAACACTTTTGATAATCGGTTAAAAAATTATATTAAAATTAACAAGGGTAAGCATGTTTTTTGTACGGTGTAGGGTAATAAAGCGTCAACGTAACTTAACGTATTTTATGTTTTAAGAACAGCTTTAATTGTTGTTGTTTATTATAAATTTTTCGAAATTTACAATTTTCCTTATCTAAACTTATTTAAAATCACAACTGCGAGAGCAGTTTAAAACATAAATCGAAAATTTTTACTAATTGATTTTTTTCTACCGAATACTGGAATTAAGAGTTCGGAAGTTACACACTAACGTGGCTCATTTACAAAACTCGACAAGACCGACTAAACTCTCTGATTTGTTTTTTAAGTGCTCTTCGATATTACATTTCAAACTTTTGCTTGCAATAACAACAACTTATTATGTAAATACGAGTTTGTGTGCAAAAGATATTGCAGATTGATATATTTATGAAAATTTCGCACGTTTCGAATGATACATTAAATTGAGTCACGCATTTGTGATAAGGCAAGATGTGCAAAATGTATGACTCTCTGATTCTCTGTCTCTCAGATGGTCATGTATCGAATACGAGTACTCAACATTGCGCACCCTTGCCTGCCTTCGTCTGACATTATTGTTTCGCATGTGTTTTAATATTTCGGTTTTATTGTTGTTGTGTTGTTTTTCGTTTTCCAATGCGATCAATTGTCGTTATCACTGTGCGTTTATCAATATTTGTTATTCTTACTATACGAGTGAACTAATTGAATTGAGAGTGGGGATCTTTTGATATTTCCGCCGCATGACCGACCGAACGTTAATAAGTTGCTTAAATATATTCACACGGCAATCGGTGATCTAAATATAAAAGAGCTTCTAATTGGTGGCATGCCAAATTACTAAGGGACATAAGACCTTAATTCGGTTTAGCAGTGAAATTACCGTTTTAAGAAATCGTCAAATTTTGTTATTAGACTACTTTAAAATAAAGCAGCACTTATGTCTTTTTCCTGATGTTCTTCTTCTATATACTTGTATATATAAAATTAAAGTTTCTATCTTTTTTTGTACCCCATACGCTGCTAAACCAATTATGTGATTTAAATGAAATTTTAGGGAGCGAGCTGCATTCACATTGAACAATTGCTAAGTAAAAAAATATCTTTGATAGCTCAATGCTTTAGGGGATCGGAAGTGTTGTGATTAGTAGGATAAGAAATTGAGTGAAAATTTGAGAAATGATCAAATAAATAGTAAATATTACAACAACAAAGAGAACGAAAGTGATAAATTTTAATTGAATTAAATAACTATCAGAACTTGATTTGAAAGAAGCGTTTCTTCATGAAAATGCTTATCAAAACTTTTCTAATTATCGTCTTCCGATAAGCGTATTCGCCGAACTTGCTAGTTTTTTAAAGATATTTTCGCCACTTCGCCGCGTACTGTTTCGATTCTGATTTTGAGCGATTGTTTTGCATTTCCATTTCGATATGAATGCTGTTGTTGTTGTGGTAGTTTATGTCATTGTAACGGCCTCAGCAGAGAATGTGTCAGCTCGACAGTTTTGTGATAACTTTCAATGCAGCACATTATGAGCACTCTTGGTCCGAGGGGCATATTTTGTTCTAAGTTCTAGTTAAATGAATTCGTTAATTTTATATATTGTATATCTTAACTCATTTCCTTTCTACAGTTTTTTCATAAAAAAACACCATTTATATTAATTTAAATAATTTTATTGTACCCTTCGCTACGTGCAAGTGCACGTACCGAATGGTATATTGAGTCTGTTCTTCCATTTGTAACGCCCTGAAGTGGACGTGGTAGGTATGACTAAGTATATATAAATAAATAATCAGCGTCGGATTCTGAGTCGATCTAACTATGTCCGTCCGTCTGCCTGTCCCAGCGATTACAGCCGTAGTTTGAAAGCTATCGAGAAATTTAGTATGTGAGCTCGTATTCTCCAAGCGGAGGCTAAGTTCGAAGATGGGAAGGATCGGACCAAAACTGTTACCCCTCCTACACAAACAACCCCTTTCACAACGAAAACAAAAAAATGAAAATAGTTGCAGTGCAGATATCCAGTTCAAATTCGATATTTAGCACTTTAGTAGTAACACAAACCTGTTCACAAAAAATGGGAGTGATCAGATATGAACCACGCCCACCTCCCATACAAACGACCCCTTTCTATGCGGAAAACAAATTATTAAAAATAGTTACAGTAGGAACACAAAACTACTAACCAAAAAGGGGCGTGATCCGATAAGAACAACGCCCACTTAGAATAAACACATGTAGAACTTATGTGTTAAAAGAAGCACATTTTTTGGTTTCACTGAAATGGCGGAGGCTCTATGAGCTTCGGCTTAGCCGAAGATAATTCTCTTACTAGTTTTACTTAATTTAATTTTATCAGTTTGAAATGGTTTTTAAAAGAGAAGTTCGCTCGAACTGAGTCAACTATTTAAAAGTTATAAATTATGATAACATGTCAGGTAATATAAAAGTTGTTACGTATGTATGTATACAACCCATGCTTAAAGCACCCGGCAATGCTCCGGCTTTCTAAGTTTGTTAGTAAATTAAGATTAATATACCTTCCAGAATTGCCCATTTTTTATTGAAATTATATTAGTAGGAATATGTGATAATTTTACACCAAATTTTAATGCAGAATTCCCGTTACTCCCCGTTGTGAGTTGGTAGATAAAGTCACCTTGTATCCGCGAAGAAAGTTTCGCAGCTGTAGTAGTTAACTTCCCCGGTAATTGCATTATATGTAACTAGAATTGTAGTAGCACTCTCCGGTCAGATGTAGATACCAAATTCTATCATAGTCGTGCTTCACGTACGCGGTGGGCGTTAAATTGGAGTTTTCGTCGGTGGTCAACTCAAACACCAAATTTTTAATTTTTTAGAGTAATATTAGCGATATGATTGAATTTGTTTACTAATTGTGGCCGTAGTATGTGGGCTTAGCAGATTTCACATAGCCTATCGTTCCTTCCAGACCCATTTCGATATATGTTCCAAGTTTGAAGAAATTCGGTTCAGCTCCTTAGGCGTGAGAACGGAACAAACGAAAATAATGAAAGAAAGAAATACACTTCCCTCTATAATACAAGTAAGGATATGAAATGTATCACATTTGAAGCTTAGAATGAACAGCGATGAGACATGATAAAACTTTTTATATGTCATACATTGATTTTTTCACATATCCTTACTAACAAAACCGGTTTCGAACTGCTTCTTATACATTATATTTCATTCTATTTACCATCCTAACACAACAGCCGAAATTTGCGTATGTATGTATTCGGTGCCTGTAGGTATTGTGACCTTGAGGCTGCTTTAAACTTTTAAACTATAATAAGAAATGCTAAGCAAGAACAGCTGTGATCGGATCAGAATTAAATCCATCTCCCACACAAACGCTTAATTGTTTAGTACTCGTAGTTTTTAAATACATAATTTTACCTAAACATGTTGTAGGGTACTTAAGCATCGGCACAGCCGAATATCATGCCATTACTGATATTAATTTGTTATTGTCTTTTTTGCAAACTGCTGATCAAATTAAAAAAAAGCAACGCGATCATTCACGGAGTTCACGGAGTTTTCTGTCTTGCTGCAGTCGCTCGCATTCGTTCTGGTCAGTTCTGAAATAGCTGTGCTAGGCGCGAGCGCGTTTCACGGTAAACACATTTTACAGTTTAATAAACAGTGCGATAAGTGTTGGAAAAACGGGCTCCGATAACTTTGGATTTCTTAATTAACTCGCCTTTATAACATTAAAATCAGACCGGATATCCGGATTTATTTGTATTTTATTTTGTATATTTGTGTTAAATTTTTAAACCGTTCTTTCTGAAATGTCACGAGTAAGTTTTAAAAGTAATGTAAATAAATAAATAAATAAATAAATAAATAAATAAATAAATAAATAAATAAATAAATAAATAAATAAATAAGAAGTTGTCGGTAATTTTTGAATATAGATATGAGAATATATATTAAATTAACTGTGGCGCATAACTTAATTTTCTAAAATATTGCAATAAATTTTGAATGGCCTAGGGAACTGTTATAACGTAAAGAATATTGCAAACGTGATAACCGATACGTGAAACAATCTTAGACGATAGCAATTCTATGATAAAAGATATTTCAAAAACTGTTATAGCTATTAAATATAATAATAAATAAGTGAGCCTTACATATTTAAAATATATGTATATAATATGTGTTTAACAAATAAAATCGATTTCAATTTAAATATCGCTGTCAAAATGCACAAAGGCGCTAACAAACATTTCTAAAACTTTACTGAAGAAGCAAAAATTGTTAAGAGATTTCCTTAAATCGTGGTGTAAATAATACAAGGTGAGGAAAGTAGAAAATTGTTCCTTTCCGTCTCGATATTTTTCTCCTTTTAAAATTTAATTTTTGTGCAGTTGTCGTGGTGGCTTAAGTAAATAAAAACAATATCGTAGTTTGTTGTCAAAAAACAAACTGTTTCAGTCTTTGAAATCCAAATTGCTGTGTAGTTGCCATGGTTGCTACAAAATTATTAAGTAAATAAAAACAACAACAAAGTTTACTGTAAATTGATCAAACTTCGAAATAAGGCGAAAAATACACCAGAAATCTAGTCGAGAAATGCGACTTATTTCCACTTTCCTAATCTTATTATTCAACCATGCCTTAAATGCGAAATCTCTAAAAGTTTTTTGTTCTTTATCCAGAATCGAAAATTGTCGAAGTATTTTTGCATTTAAAGGAATCCCCCTTTGTAAAACATGAACAAAACAAATAACATAGATTTGGCTTTTTAGAATTAGCTATATATTGTATGTATGTATGTATGTATGTATGTATGTATGTATGTATGTATGTATGTATGTATGTATGTATGTATGTATGTATGTATGTATGTATGTATGTATGTATGTATACAGCAACTCCCCTCAATTTCATCGCAATCGGAACAATGGTTAAGACGCGCATAGGGTACAAACATTTTTATAGATATATGTATTTATTTTGAATTTATTATTAATATTGGTTTCCAACGGTGTCAACAGATTTTGGTGATTTGTACTTAGAACTCTCAAGTGATTTTAATTTAAGTACTTTTTGAATGAAAATTTCAAATTGCTAATTTACATTGGTAATACAAAATTCTGTTTTTAAAACAGTTTACAAGTTCCGCAAACATTAACAAACACACACACTCAAACAACAAATGCTATAACCAATTTAATGATCCAGCGTTAATTTTAGTTTTCAATTACTTCGTTAATTAAACAGAAATAATTCCATATGTACGAGTATGTCAATATGTATGTATGTATGTATGTATGTATGTATGTATGTATGTATGTATGTATGTATGTATGTATGTATGTATGTATGTATGTATGTATGTATGTATGTATGTATGTATGTATGTATGTATGTATGAATGTATGTATGTATGTATGTATGTATGTATGTATGTATGTATGTATGTATGTATGTATTGGCGGCATTAACCATTTTTAAATGTTTAAATATAAGAGTTTTAAAGAAGTGTAAAACACATAAACAGATTTTATTTCATACTAACCTCAATTTGTCATTATTTTAGTGTGCTGATATTTTGCTATATACAATTTTTCTCTATTTATTTTAAACATTCCTGTTAGTACATGAGAGCTTCCATAAATCATAAATTCGATTAACTTTTTATTTATGACATTCGAATTATATTGCCCAAAAAATACGGAGCGTTATCGAGGTGTGTTTCCGCTGTATGTGTAAGTACTAAGGAATTGCCCTCGATACGCAAGTGGGTGTGGGCACACCTGTGGCCCAATTGCAAAACAGGTTGATTAATTTTTTGATAACAAGAATATTATTTGTTTTTAATAAATATATGAATACGATTTTATGTTGAGCTGCTTGGGTTGTTCTTAAATAGAAAAATACGAATTTACTTTCTGAACTTTTTATTTAAGATGATAAAAAGTTCAGAAAGTTTAAATCTACTCTTACATTACAATCCTTCATCGTTGCATGAAAGATATCGCGGTAGTTACGTAACCGGCTATGCTGAACCTCAAATACTCTTTTAGACACGGAAAATGAGCATTTTGTAGTACATGTGTCCATTATAAAGTAGGCGTTATTCTAATCCGGTTACGACCTTTTTAGGAAACTGTTTCGTATTAATTTTAAAATGTTAAATACTGAATTTGAACTGAACTGAATTTGAAAAGACGGAGGGAAATAGGCAGTAGTTTTTGTCCGATTTTAGAAAATAACTTCTGAACATTTCTTAACCACCTCGTGTATCAATATGCTGTGGTACAGCGGTAGAGCATAACAACTTCGAATCCAAGAGTCCGTGGTTCAAAACTCACCAAAGAATAAGATTTATTTTATTTTTGATGATTGTAAAATATCCGAAAAATTCAAATTTTAAAGTATGACAATAATCATATTTATGATATTTATAAGACTCGTATTCATATTCATATGTGTGTGCCTTACAGGGAGGAAAACACGCTTATTTCAGACATCTAAAAGTGTCCGAAAAGACTCATATTTCTGTCACTTAAAAGACACATATTTTGGAATCTAATAAGAGTCAGAAAATATACATTTTTGACGCCTGAAAAGACTCATATTAACACTTATAAGTCTCATAATTCAGACTTATATCTATGTGTCCTTAAAGGAAGGCAATCACGCTCGTATCGGACACTTATAAGTCATCTTTATGAGAACAAAGACTCAGAATAAAGTTTCCAAAACGTTCAGATTGTTTATTGCATATCTAGCACGAATCCTTAGGTGTGTTACAAATGAAAGATTTAACTCAACACACCCTTCGGTAGTTGCTTACACATAGCGAAGGGTATAAATATGGCTTTTTATCGATAAGTTTTTTTAATTGACAACGCGTCTATTTGCGCAGTTTTCCACAGACTTCATTAAAAACCCAGATAAACAAAAGTAAAGTTTATTTGAAAGGGTTAAAAATATTAGATAAAAACTTCTTAGATAACATTTCTGGTTTCTAGAGTATTTTAAATATGTTCGAGTACATATTTATGTGATTTGTCATTTTATTTCAAGAGTTTATTATTAAAAACAATACGTGCTTCTTACAATTTTATATGTATACATATGTATATATATATATATATTTACCGTTTACTTTATATTTTGCCAATGTGAGTTTCTGCTTGATGAGTCTGTCGATTGTCACGATTTGCAGAATTTTGAAAAAACTTTTGCTTAGCTCGTACACGTATCGTCTTAGCTTATTAACATAAATGATCATTTGACGGGTTCAAGGTCGATAGTCGATCACTAAACGTGCTCTCTCAAAAATCAATAAATCCGTGTTAGTATTTAAAAATGCATTATTTTTATGTTTTAAACAATTTTTTTTTTCTAATTATGATTTTCAATTACGAGTATTACACAAAAATATATAAAATTTAAAGTAAGCAGACTTTAATGAATTTATAAAAAATGGAAAGTAACAATGAGTTAATTTGGTTATATATTACATTTTGAAAATACAATTTTTACTAATTTAAATTGTATTTTCTTTTTCCTTACAGAAAATGTAAAACTCTATCGCCGCATATCGTTAAACGCCAGTGACCAAAGAATGCTTCATCAGGAGTAATTTACAAGCATTTAACTGTTCTTATTCTGTTAGTATACGACTAAATTTATTTAATTCAAATGACTGCAAACGGACTCTTGGGTCGTTCGCCTCTACATGAAGGTAAGAAAACTCTGACCTTATCGCATTCTAAATTTGAAAATCTCTGCCAGAAGCATCTTTCCAAACAACCATGCAATATATTTTTTAACTCGTACAATTCCGCGCATTTCATTCAGCTGTGGTGACATCTCTTGCCCTTTGCGAATTTCAAATCAATTAAAATTGCTTGATAAATAATTATTTGTGCACTTAACATGTATATATAACCATGGTTTAATAAATATTGTATAAGGTGAGGAAAGTAGCAAATTGTCCCTCTCCACCTCGATATTGTTTCTCTCTTTCAAAATAGAATTTTAATGCAGTTGCTATTGTTGCTACAAAATTATAAAGTACTAAGTAAACAACAACGTAGTTTTTTGACAAAAATTAAACAGAAATTAAACTACAAAATAAGTCAGAAATCGAGGTGAGTTCGCTCAATTTGGGTTCTCATTTCTACTTTCCTAATTTTATTATTTAACACCCGTTATACTATTATAACGTAAAGGATATTTTCATACCAATTTCCTTACTTGCGAATATGTGTGTAATAATTTCAATACTGTCAAAACATCTGTCGAATACTTTTAAGTGTATTTATTAAAAATTAAATGTAAACAAGTTATTAAATTTTAATATCCAATTCCGGAAGAGTATATTCAGGTTGTTCTTCCATATGTAACGTTCATAAGGAGGTGTTGCGGATATGACAAAATGTATAAATAATATCAGCGTTAAATTCTGAGTCGATATAACAATGTCTGCCGTCCGTTTGTCCATTCGTTCGTTAAAGAGATTTCGAGATATATCGGAATTTGACATGACCACAGTCGACATCTTTACCAAAAGTGGGTGTGGTTGAATCAACTAAACGTCCACCTCTATATCTAAGGACCGTGATGTGCGACGTATATAATATTGAGTAGGGAAATATATGATGACAAAATCAGCCATCTCACAAAAATCGGCATGGTCAGATCAATTCAACGCCCACCTTCATATATCAGGAACTTTGTTTTCTACTATAAAACCATTTGTGGCTGAAAAACCAAATATTTCTAATATAATTCCAGAAGAAATAGGCGAAGTTTATAAATATATTTTTCTTTTTCAACTAATAACTTTAAGCAAGTTTATTATATAGTTTTATTTTTCGTACATATATTTGTTTCAAGAAATTAAAAAATAAAATTCAATGATATTTTGGATTTAATTTTTAAAAAGACATTTTTGACATTTTATTGTCCTGATAAATAACTTTTTTTTAGAGATTCCCTTCTTTCCTTTGATACCCAATTTGCCAAATAGATGGGCTTAAAGTATTTGAATAATGCTTCGAAAAGTCTGCCGTACAGTGTATTAGTGACAAAAGTATGTTGTAAATGAGCTTCTGCATAACCGAAGATAATTTATATATAGGTTTTACCGGCAATAATAAATTGTTTAGTGTAAGATAAAGTATTTTTTGTAAATTATTGTTGTTAGTTAGGATAAAAAACATTAGAATTTTAATTGGGGTTCTAACTGGACACTGTATCTTAGGGAGACATGCCAACAGAATGGGGCACCTTTTTACGACTATTGTAGGAGTTGTCAAGACGCAGATGAGGAAGAGAATGTCGAACATCTTCTATGTAGGTGCATGGTTTCAATTTTTGCAGATATCAAACTGACAAAAGTAGTTAGTTATATTAAGGCCACAGGCTGGTTTAATAAAGACCCAGAGGAAGAGTAAGATCCGGTGGTATCACAATGTGCCTAGGTGTGTCGTCTGACAGCCACTCTACCTACCTACCTACCTACCTAGGATAAAAAAATAAATTTGAGTTAAAACTAAATATGTAGCATGTAAAAGTAAATGTTAGCTAATTGAAACCGTTATTTAACTCACCATCCTTTTCTGTTCTGTTTTCTATAGCAGGATCTCGATCAAATCGACGCGCGCTCGTCTCATTGATTGTCGGGTTGGTGGTCGGGTTCTGCTTGGCCGAAATGTTTGTTCTTTCGACACCGGATCGGCCAGAGCAGATGTTCTACGCCGGTCATCAATACGGCAATATAAACGACGCACACGCGAGCCACGATCTTATGGATGCGGCTGGGCCAGACCGCGAGGTGATCGCACACGAGCATGTGCACGAGAACACAAGCGTCGCCACAAAGTTATACAATGAGGTGCGCATACTATGTTGGATAATGACGAACCCAAAGAATCACCAAACGAAAGCGCGCCATGTGAAGCGGACGTGGGGCAAGCGCTGTAACAAGTTGCTCTTTATGAGCTCGACTGAAGACGCCGAATTAGGTTCGGTGGCGTTGCCAGTTAGCGAGGGCCGCAATAACTTGTGGGCGAAGACAAAGGAGGCCTATAAATACATCTACGCACATCATATGGACGATGCGGATTGGTTCTTTAAGGCGGACGATGATACGTAGGAAGCAAAATTTGTTCTGATGGTTGACACAATATCTGATTTTGAATTTATTGCAGCTATACAATTGTGGAGAACATGCGGTACATGTTGTATCCCTACTCACCGGAAACACCAATTTATTTCGGCTGTAAATTTAAACCTTTTGTAAAACAAGTAAGTTGCAATTGGACTCAACTGATAATATTAGTATGAAATTTATGGTAATTAAGTTGTTCGAGTGATTTTTAAGTAAATTTACAAATTGTTGTCAAATATTTCATTAAAGATTTAAAGAATACTTGAGATATTCGCTTGAGCACAAGATTTATTTTCAATAATGACGTTTTTTTTTTTTATATTTTATAAAAGTTCATTAAAATTTAAGCAATTTTCTAAAAAGTATATACCATTGAAAACTGGTTTTGTTGCGGTCATGACCGCAACTAAATTTGTATTAATTTTATTTCTGGTAAATTTGCTGGATTCAAGAATTAACATCAATTCTACTCTATTTTTCTTAAGGGATACATGTCCGGTGGTGCTGGATATGTGCTCAGTCGGGAAGCTGTTCGTCGCTTTGTCGAAGAGGCTATTCCTAATTCGAAGCTTTGCAAACAGAGCAACAGTGGCGCTGAGGATGTCGAGATCGGCAAGTGTCTGTCGAATGTGAAAGTGATCGCAGGCGATTCACGAGATGCACAAGGACGTGGTAAATTCTTTCCATTTGTGCCGGAACATCATCTCATACCCTCGCACACGGACAAGAAATTCTGGTACTGGCAGTACATCTACTACAAATCAGAAGAGGTGCGTCACACACGCGTGTATTAATTGAGAGCCTTTGATTATAATTATTTGAATATTTGCAGGGCCTCGACTGCTGTTCAGACAACGCCATTTCCTTTCACTACGTTTCGCCAAATCAGATGTATGTGCTGGACTATTTGATATATCACTTGCGACCCTATGGCATTATCAACACGCCTGAGTCTCTTCCGGAAAAGCTGGGAGTGGGCGAAACGTTACCATCGCCAACAGATCCTAGCGAAGTCGCGTCTCCAGCGGCGTGAAATTAGTCTTAGATTGTAATTTAAGTTTCTTATATAGCGATTGTATATTTTTTCGAGACATCTGTTTGTGTACATAAGTTGGTAGTTAAGTTAAACAATATAATTATTTAAATAGTTCATATTTATTTATGTTTAGTTTTAAGTTTAACAATCGGAATCCGACTGGATTTGTTTGTTACTTCCAAATGTTCCGCTCAGAACGAAGTTTTGTACAAATCAATAACTATTCTATATTTTATACAATATATTCAACCAAAAAACGTAAACTTTTTAAATTTATGAACTTCGATACCTACTCATTTTATTTGAAGTAAACGTAATTTATGAGTAAAACATAAAGAGTAAACAAAAAATATTCAAAAAAGACAAAAATAAAACAAAACTACAAATAAGATTAACGTTTCAAAGTAATTGCTTAATAGTAAAAATCATATTAAAATGCAATTCGATAAATTTAAATTGTATTGAATTGAATTTGAAACAAGCACGAATTGTAAAACATTATTTAAGACTTATGAACAAATTTAACGATATGGTTAAGGCTTTGTTAGTAAACTCAATTTATTATTTAAAAATTAAAGGAAATTGAAGCCAAAATAGCTTCTAAATACATTTTTTGAATTTATATTTTTAACATTTTCATTTTGTTTAACTTAAGAAATATGGTATTTGTTTATTGTTTATTTTATATTTTTATTGCTATTTTTTATCATTTTGTTAAGATAAACTTAAATTATACAAACAAATTACGGTTACTTAGTTTCACGTTTTAAAATCCTGGTCATTATTGGTTATCCTAAAATTAAATATTTTATCTGTTTTTGTATTCAACAGGTCCCAATGAAATATGAATTTAAATATTGTCATAATTAAGTCGTAGTTATAATAATTTGTATGGTAGGTTCTGTCAAAAAAATCCATCAGTTTTTCTTAAGTTCATACTTTAAAAATTTTACGCACACTCATTTTCTCTGAACTTTTGTTTAACAATACATTGTATGTATATTGTAAAGAACATCTTTCTGTTTCGAAGATACCATGGTGTAATAAAAATAAAGGTGGGGAAAGTAAAAAATGTTTCTCTTCACCTTGATATTGTTTGTCTATTTGAAAATTAAATTTTTGTGTAGTTGCCATGGTTGCAACAAAATTACAAAGTAAATGAAAACAACAAAATAAATTTAAAATCGAGGTGAGTTCGCTCAGCTTGCGATCTCGTTTCTACTATGCTAACATTATTGTTCAACCATGGAAGATACTTTCTTCACCTAGCTACCAGTTACGACAGCCGTCTTAAAATTTCACTTTTGGTAGAAAAACCGTTTTGAAAAAGTCCAGACAGATCTTATGCACTTTAAGTGACGATATGCGTAAACTGCAAGTCTTGAAATTTAAAATATGATTGTGTCATTGTTTTAATAGTACAACATAAAATCAGTTACCCAATATTGACATATTTCCAAATATAATTTATTTATTTACTATTTTTTTAAATTTATTTTCGAAAAGTAACCTTAATGATCATTTACGTATTGTTTGACAGTTATTTATTATTAAAAAATAATCAAACTTAAACACAACACAAGATGCCAAAAATTCGCAAATGATCAGTTTTGTATGGTACAGCCAGCTTAAACTCGCATTAAAATACTATTCACATCCGAGTGATTTCATTTCTTTTGTGATACTTTGTTAAGCTACAATTAATAAAGTTGGTATTTGCATACAAATTTAAAATTTTTTTAAATTACTATAAGAAATTAAGTGAGTTGAAAAATCGAAACCAAAGATATACAAAAGCTACTGAACACAACGGTCATAATTTAGATGTAGAATAATTACTAAACATAAATGAAATGAGTAAGCTAAGATTAAGTACTACTTGTAATTAGTTAAACTGAAAAACTAAAGCAGTTTTGTTATTTACATACAATATAAGGAACAATTACTATGTACTTTAGAAATAATGAAAAATGACATAGGGTAAGTGCAACTAATTTGAGCTTCTCTTCGGCAACTTTGAATTAGTTAAGATTTTCAATATAAATACAAAAATTTATTTATTCTGCCATTTATTTACATGAAAAACTCAACGGAACTTGAGTTTTGATTTGTGTTTTAAACAGTACACGAGAGTTGTCCTACTTGCACTTACCTCAAAACTATTCAAAACTATTCAAAACTAGTTTAAAGCATTGATGAAAACTTGTCATAATAATTTTTATATTCAAAGCACGATTTTCTACATATGTAATTGTGAGTGCGCTTTGAGCAAAAGAAAAACGCTTTTGAAAATAAATAATACTGAAATTTTCAATAAACATATTTGCATTTTGACATAATTATGTTAAGCTTGTCCTCCAATATGATTTATAAAGATCCTTAAAGTAAATGTTTTTCAAACAATCAAATTATTTGTTTAAAATGTAGTCAACAGAATTAGAATTGCTTCAAATTTTTCTATTAAGGAAGCTTAGAAACAAGTAAAGCGTACTGCGTTGACTCTGAAAACTTATGAGAGCAAAATGATGAAAATCACTGAGGTATGAACGTATATGCACAAATAAACGTTTTTGAAGAAGAAACGTGGTAGTCCGAGCCCGAATCAAAAGTAATCACTCTACATTTTTCTACGTGGCCGATCTAGGGACGGAAAATTAAAAACATAACCCTAAAGTCCGAGTCAGAATCAACATTAGCAACCTTACAGTTTTTATATGTAAAATCGCCATTTTTTAAAAAGATTGTATATATATATATAAAAATGAATTCTTCTTTCTTTCTTTCTTTCTTTCTTTCTTTCTTTCTTTCTATCTTTCTATATTTCTTTGTACCAAACAGGCGCCTAAACCATTCATCCGATTGTGACGAAATTTAGGGGAGTTGATAGGCTCACACCACCTTAGGTTTAGGACAAAGAAAATTTGCACGCCTGAAAATCTGAAATTTGGTATCTGAGTTTGTATTGGCACTGTCGATAACTTCCTCAAAAATTGGGCGTGGTTGTATCAATTTAACGCCCACTTTCAAAAAAAAGGGTGGATCATTTTTACGCCTAACACCATTGCTCAGAAACTTGATGTGCTACATAGAAAACATGTAACGGGATGCACCGAGAAGAGGAAATTTGCCACGCCCACTTATTACGCTCACAATTTGTTTAATTTCGTAAAAATATACGATGACATTGTTAATATTGCGCCAACAAAAATTTAAATTTTGTTTCTGAGTTTGTATGATTGCTGAAAGGTAATTGATGGAGCTTTAACCCTATTGTATTAAAATCTGGTCATAATAACGCATTTTTCCGAGAAATTATTTATTGAAATCCAAATTTCGAAGCGAAAATATAAAAATGATTATAACTTAAAAACTTGTAAAGATATCACAAAAAAAAATTATATAAGGTTCTAAAGAACTCTTCAATACCTTCCATTTAACACCTGAATTATACTGATCCAAATAAAACTCAGAAAACAAACAAGTTTTTTCGATCTTTAAAATTTAATAAGAATTAATATTTGATATAAGGTCCTTTTAAAAACAATTGCTTCTTTTGTTAATATTTAGGCAACAACAATGCATAAAAAGCAGGTCGGTCAACTGTTTCTGAAGGCGCTACCCTTCTTATTTTACTGGAATACAGAAAAACAAATCCAGTCAACTGTTAAATTTGACTGGATTGCGAATTTTTCAATGGCTACACTGCTTGTTTATCACAGAGCAATTTTTTGTTGTTTTCCGTGCTCTACAATTTAATTCATAAATAAAGTTTAATTTATAAATAAAAGTTTAATAAGTATTTTAATTAAAGCTCAAATAATATTTCTTATCATACAAAACAGCTTTCCTTATTTACACGTATATAGAAATTCCTCTATTAAACAAATGCGAATAATGAAACCTTAATCAAACTTATAATTTTATTTTTATTATTAACAATATTTGGTACATCCATTATTCAAAAATAATGAGAATAACTTTATTAGTAATGAATGTAATTCATAAATCTCAGCGTATTTATTTAAAACCATTGTCTTAAAAAATGTATCCCTGTAGTTTGATGAATCATTAAATAATCTCTTCACTTTTGACAAACATACAAAAACATTTACAAACAGAAAACACATTTTTACATACTCATACATTCACACTTTGGCGGTTGATGGCGGCAGACCCTACAAGGGATTGTCCGAAGTCTCATTGCGCCACTTATTCAACAGTTCGGTCATATTTCGTTTTGCGGGCAGTTCGTGCGCCTGTTGCAGTATTCCAAAAGTACGCAACCGATAGATGAGGTAGTCCATAACGTAGAAAAATGCTGGCTGGATATAGTGAAACGATATTGCGTAATTTGAACAACAATCCAGACCCTAAGAAGTGAACAGAAAATTAGAATGGAATACTTTCCCGAAGAACTTGATTCCTTTACGTCTTCAGTGGCATAGTAAATGTAGCGCCAGTACCAGTGCGTTTTGTTCTTTGGCACGAGATGGCCCTGCGGACCTGAAGGAAAGAAACGTCCACGCTTTTGATCATCACGCGAATCACCTGCAACGACACCTACGTTCTGCAGACAATGTCCCATTTCTTTGTCTTCCGATCCACCATTGCGCTGGCGGCATATTTTCGGATTGGGATAGGCCTGCTCAACGAAGCGGCGTAAAGCTTCCTTGCTGAGCACGTAACCCGCGCCGCCGGACATGTAACCCTGTAATATAGATTTGATGGTACTTGTTTACACTTTTGCATGATAATTGGATGGAAGTTGTTTACACCATACAGCATAAATTCTCCTCATTCACATGTTAAGTGTTGTACCAACCTGTCGCACAAGTGGTTTAAACTTGCAGCCGAAGTAAACGGGCGCCTCCGTTGAAAATGTATAAAGGAAGGCTCTTAGGTTCTCAGCGATGACATACCTTAAAAAATAAAAAATAAAAAATACAAATGCAAAAGCCAAATAACGTTTCTTTATATCTCTAATATGTTTTTAGATTTTTAACAATTACTGTTTTTTAATTAATTAAGACAAATCGCTATGGGTCGAATAAGGGACGTTACTTCCGATCATGTGGTGAATTTCTATAAACTGATAGATCCGACTATAATTTCTAATACGTTTTGTTATGCACCAATCAGTGTTGTATATTGTGTTTGTAATGTAAACAAATACTCAAGATATATATAAGAATGTAATTTCTTGTTAACACGATATCTTGAGGACCATAAGAGATATTCGTTTAGTGCATAAGAGCAACCAGTGTACACAATTTCAGCTCAATATCTATCTCTATCATGTTAATAAGAAATGATGACTGGCAGTTGGACTGATGGAGACGGCTGGATCTCCTCACGTTTGGCTGTGATCAAAAATATATATCTATATTTATCTTAAGCATTTTTCTGTTATAAACATTTGACCAAAACTAATATGCATCAGTGTGTGGTGCATACAAAATCTGGACGCCCACCTATTGTGCCCAACATTTTTTAAATTATGTGAAAATATTCGATTATTTCGCTAATATTGCTCCTCAAAATCTAAATTTTTATATCGAAGTTTGTAGGGTCATTGTCTGGGCTTTACTGGGCATGGTTGGTTAAGTTATGTGAAATTCTATTGAGATTTGAGATTTTTTGTTGGATTTGATTTGATAGAAACGCATAAATTTATAAAGTTTTCTTACGTATCATCATCGGCTTTAAGAAACCAATCGGCCTCATCGATGTGATTCTCGTATATATATTTGGCAGCTTCGCGCGTCTTGTGCCACAGATTTCCGCGTCCTTCGCCCACACCCAAATTAATTGCACCCAATTCGTCATCCTGTTGGGAACTCATGAAGATCAGCTTATTGCAGCGCGAGCCCCAAGTATTCTTTACATGAATGGCGCGACTCGCATGATTTTTAGGTCCGGTTAGCACCCAACAGAGCACGCGCGTTTCGTTGAACAGCCGATCAGCCAACGAACTGTCATCCATCGAAGGCGAACGCACAAGCAGCGCTGCTTCTTCGTCAGCCACAAAGTCATGATTCACATGATCTGCATAGTCCAGCTCGTGCTGATCACCTCCGATAGCGGTTGTGGTGCTGCTGGAACTTCTACTGCTTTTACTGCTCTGATTCTGTCCAACTTTGGCAAATGGCAGTGTAATGCTAAGTGAACAGCTGGAGTTGTGCAACATCTGCGAGAGACTAAATCCCAGCACGATACCGGCGATCAGCGTTAGAAGCAATTTTAACGGTGTCAGAGTTCTTGGTGCAAACATTTCGAAGAGCTTTGCATCCACGATCTCAACATTACAAAGGTTCGTTGCTGATATTAAGTTTGTCCTTTATGCTGTAAATAAATAAACAAAATTTTAATTTGGTCTCGTATTTTCAGAAAATTTTAAAATTTGCATAATTTTCAATTATACTTCAGAATCTTATATATATATATTTAGAAATACACTTTTGTTCATTGTATGATGATGTGCATCTTTACTTTGGTTCAAGTTGATAAACAGAAGCGAGCTGGACCATTATAAAAAGACCCTCTAAAAATCAAGTAAATAGGAGATTTTTGTTTCCCATTTTCCATCTTATCTAAATAAAATCTCACATTATTTAGAATTATCTTGTTTCTACATAAATATATTTGATGAATCGTTTGACAGATCCGATCCCGAGATAGCGAATTTTTTTGTAATATTTTTCTTTTAATCATAATAATAATAATAAGTTCGCCATTTTCTGTGCGATCTTCGTTTCAATTGATATAAATAAGAGAACAAATGGACACTTTTTAATTTGATACTCAAATCCATGGAGTCAGACCCCTGAAAAAATTTATCAATGATATTTCTGAACATATGATGAAGTAAATTTTTATGATCAAGGATACTTCAATTTTGTTTATGTCTATTAGATTAGGGTGATTTATACTTATAATTTCATTATTTTTTAAATAAGTCCTTAACATGTACGTTCTAGAATTGTTTGTGTTTAAATTAAATCGAAATGTAAACTACTTTTAATTGTTTGCTATTTTCACGAATACAACAGTCGGTTATTTATTTGTTTTAAATTTGTTTGTGTACACATTATCTCATGTAGCTAGATTTAAAGAGAGTCGCGACTGCAGTGATGGGAGTGTTGCGATGTCACACGTTAATACATTTTTTTAGTATTTAATTAAATATTGTTCAGTTAACTTTCGATTTCATTTGTTATTTAAATGGCGTCACAACTTAAAAACACGATCAAAGCACAACTGGAAATAAATAAATAAATAAATAAATAAATAAATAAATAAATAAATAAATAAATAAATAAATGATGAATGCTGAATGCCGGCAGATTCGAAATTATTTCATAATTAATTTGTTTACTTGGTTGCTTTGTTTGTTTGTTTGTTGCGTGTGTTAGTTTATTTTTAAAATGACAAAAGAAAATTCAAAAATACAAATCGATTTGGTTAAATAAGCGAATACATTTACTGAACAAAAATATAAAATACAAAATAAAGAAATGCTGGTTTTTTCGAACTGCGAAATCGCTTTTTTGTTTACATAACACAATGAACGATCCACCAGATACTTTTCTTGTGGGCACACTAAACGCGACTTGAGCGATGACACAAACAAACATAAAAACAAATATATATGTATGTATACACGAACAGCTGATGGCGACCTTTAAAAATATATGCAGTTATTTTGAAATATCATGCCACGACAACAACTACAACTACAATTGCAACTTCAACTTCAGCAACTTCGGCAGTAAATACAACAACAAGCGAGCCAAACGCTGCAAAAGCGTCAATTGTGACTCACAGGTACATTTCTGCCAAAATCAAGAAACATTTGCAAATTTATATTTTGAAAATCTTAAGTCTTTCGGTTTGTTTTGTTTTTTACTTCTCATTTGAGTAGTCTGCTGCAATCCTATCCCTGAAGCAACCAACGTATCTTATAGGTAGTATCTGCGACTTTCGAATTTACTCGAATAAATGCGCGTTCAGTTTATCACAATGATAAGATTCCGTTTCTACCGAATGGATCCGAACACTTTTTCCATTGGTATATTAACTACACAAACGTGATAAAATTGGTGGAACAACGACAAGAAATCAAAGCACTTGAACACATTTTAACGATTTAATTTCGTATCTACAAGATACGCTCAAAGGCCTTCGCATGAATGTATTTCTTCTATTTGGTTTTAATTATAAATTCTTTTTTCGGATATTTTTGTTAACAAATATTTGCAATCGATAACTAATTTTTAACGTAAAGCGTATTTAAAGTCTTCAACAGATATACGAGCTGGTTTTATTTGTTGTTGTTTTTTTTTTCGGAGCTATTTTTGAAAGGCACAACCGCGCGTGCGCACTGCTCAACGTCGAAGACCGGCGACGATGGTGACGCGGCGGCGACATATTCGGAATTTCGAATCGCATCGAAATTAAAAAAAAAAAAAAAAAATATACAAAAAACGACAATTTCGTTCTCACGCGCCGCTCTTAAACGTCTCTGACGCTTCTTCTTCTTTCTATACTCTTTGGCTGCGCGATCTTTTAGCTACATTATTGTATAGATACATGTAATGATATGTTTTGGCGTTGTTGTTGTTGTTGTTGGAGGTGTGCCGGAGCTGTTTTCGGTGTTGTGGATATTTATATACATATGTATATTCAGTATTTTGGTGACATGCGCTCAATTTCTCTTTCGCCGTTTTTAAAACGTTCACTGGATGTTGATGTTTTTGTTATCGTTGTTGTTGTTACGAAAACCTACCTACCAATTTAACGTTCCATTACCAACTAAATTAACCCGCTGACTGGCATTCAAGCTTCAGTTTCAGTTTGACTTTTTCATGTTCTTGTTATCCTTATCACATTTCCCATTCTGATTTGATTTTTTATTTTTTTTTGTACACAGTCATCGATGATAAAACGCTTATCTCTCGTTCGGTGTAGAGGATCCCATTTTTGGTTAAGTTGTCGACAATAATCAGACACAAAAAATTAGATTTTGAGGAGCAATATTATTGAAATAATTGAATATTTTTACTTAATTTAACAAATTATAGAAATAATAGGTGGGCGTATCAAATTTTGTTTGCCCAAAAAAATCCTCGGCGTGAGCACAGCAACTCTCCAAAATTTCATCGCAATCGTATGAATTATTTAGACGCGCATACGGTACAAAGAACTATAAAAAGAAATATAAATCCATTTTTATAATTATAGATAAATTTTAATAATGAAAACAGTTATAACTTAACATATTTAATTAAAATGAACCTAACACTTACATAGAAAAGTATCTGCACTTGAGTACAAGATTTTAAAGATTAAAAACATTTACATATTTTTATAACTACTTTCTTTAGTCCAGAATAACAATGGTCCCATTGTTTGGAAATAGGCGTGTAACGTCTTCAGTCGAGATTTTCGATGGTAGTTTTTGAGCGACTGGTTGTAGCCCAAATGGGCGTAGGTGGTAGATGAGATACTCGTAGGTGTACATGTAACGCGGTTCCGTATAGTGAAAGCCAAAAGCCAAATAATTAGAACAGAAATTCAAGCCCTTAAAGTAAAAAATTACGTCTACAATTATTTTGTTAATTATTTAAATTGAAATTGAACAGTTACCAATTTAATGTTTTGCGTTTGTCAAGTCATAAGGTGGCGCCTGATACAGTTTGATAGCCCATGGTGAAGTATAGTTTGTGCACTTACTAAAATAATGTTGCCTTTTTCACCAAATTTCTTAACAAAATTTTTTGAAATTTTCGATTTTTTCCCCAAATTTTTGTGAATTTTTAGAAAAAAAGTTTTTTGGGTGTTTCTTCACGAAAGTGGAAGTTTCAAATTGATTTATTTGTAGTGTAACTACCATTCCAAACTGTACATCCTAAAAGTATGCAATGTATTTTAATATGGTATAAAAGACAATTTATGAAAGTGTGGCGCTATTTAGCGACATCTACCGATTATCTTCCTAACATCGCGAAGAATTTATCTAGTAACGCAATGACCATCATATTTAATAGATGACACTGCAACCAGTCTAAAATAAACATATTGTTTTACTAGTGAATGCCCTTCATGCGTTGCAATACCAACTAAAAATAAATAAACGTTATCGAAACTTCCCTCGCCTCGCCTATGTAAATTTAGATACAAAATTTCAGATTTTTAGGGGCAGTATTAGCGAAATAATCGAATAATTTTACTTAGATATACAAATTGTGGGTGTAATAGGTGGGCGTGGCAAATATTTGTTTGCTCAAAACCATCATTGGCGTGAGCTCAAGGATGGTTTCATTACAATCGGATTAATAATTTAGACGCGCATATGGTACAAAGAAGTGTAGAAAGAAAGATACATTCATTATATACAAACATATATAGATGTCATATGACACTTACTAACATATTTATACATATGCACAAGAAGCACATTTTTTTGTTTGCCTAAATGGTGTAGGGTATATCCGAATATAATTCTCTTTCTAGGTTTTATAAATGAATATCAACATTTTGGACCGTTGTTTTTATTGTGCTTATCTTAACATGTTCAAAACTCTTGTTTTATAAAAGAACCGGCATTGCTCTGGTTTTGTCATTAAAAGAAATATATTTAAGTTAATTAAAATAATAAAATGTTAATTCAATGTATTTACTCAAATTTAAATAAAAGCGTTCTAAGGAACTCAAACTATAAAACAACAAATCAGTTAATATATATACTATATTAACATATATATTAATTTTTTCGTTTAAATTAAACCTATCTCACTTAATTACCAATTACCAAATTACTCCCTAAACTGACAGCGGAGACGGCGCGTTACAATTTTCCGCTCTAAATTTGATAATTACAAAGAAGAAGAAGAAGAAGAAGAAACAACCGCTGACCACGATGAGCCGTGACCATTTTTGCAGCATCATTGAATTTTAAAACTTCATTTATGCCAATTTCAATGAACTGAAATAACGAAAACGAAAGCGAAATGAAATCAAATCAAATCAAATCGAATCGAATAAACTAAGCTGAATTCAAAGCATCGGTCGATGGAAATAAGTGTCGGACGCAGCAGTGACACAATCCATGAAGTACATAGTTAGTATCTACGGCCTGAGATTTTGTCAACATCGAAGTCGCGTCTTTTGATTTTCGATTTTTTTCTTCTTGTTGTATAACAACGACACGCCGACGCAGCTTAATGCGGCTGGCGGCTGTTCAATGGGTTTTCAACGTACTTTTTCTTATAAAAATTAGACAAAATCAATGTTAAAGGCACATTCATACAACAGCATCTAACACAAACACACACAATACAGCCCGAAGCATAAACTCCATCAAAGGATATTACCACGCACCAGTAAAGATGTCATTCAAGGTTAGATAAAAGAAATAAAACGTATAATTATTCAATTTTAAATTTAAAGTAATTAAGCAGTAAAAAATAAACTGAGCTATTGAAATACAAAAAGTTAAACTTTTCTTCACTTTTTAAGAGTTTACAATTCATATCCTAAAATCTTGAATAGTTCTTTCAAGTGCAGTTTGACTTCTTCAGTTAGACTAGATTAGTTTGAAGCTGTTGAAATCTCAATCGCTCCTACCTAAACCGTTTATGTCGAGAGTACTACAAACTTGTTCAAGAGTTGCCAACTATTTAAACCGATTGCCAATAGTCATTTCGGTTAGTTTTGAATTGATTTGATTTTAATATTTTTCTTTTCATACAGTTTGTTGCTGTTTTGTGCCTGCTCGGCTGTGCTGCAGCTGAATACGACTACAGCAATCCACAGCCTGCGCTGTCCGCGATCAACATCCCAACAATTGCTGGCGGTAGTAGCACCAGTAGCAGTAACAGCAACAACAAGATCGATTCTGATGCCAATATCAACTCCTTCAGCTCGGCAACGACAAACAGAGACATACCAACTCCCTTGGGATATGACTATCGTCCAGCACCGCAAGAGCAGCAACTGGTGCAACAACAACAACAGCAGCAGCAGCAACCACAATCTCAAAGCCAAGAGCAGCAACAAACGCAACAGCAGCCACAACAACAACAGCCGCAGCCACAGTCGCAGCAACAACAGCAACAACCACAATTACGACTTCAAGAGCAGCATCAACTGCAACAGCAACAGCCGCAACAACAGCAACCACAACAACAGCCGCAGCAACAACAACAAAACTTCCGTGCCGAAACCTTTATTCCCGTTGTCTACCCTCCAGCCAAGTACGATTACAGTTATAGCGTTAACGATGAAATAACCGGCGACATCAAGTCTCACACAGAGTCACGCGATGGCTATAACGTACGCGGCGTTTACAGTCTCGTCGATCCCGATGGCTACAAGCGCACCGTTACCTACACAGCTGACAATGTAAACGGCTTCAATGCTGTCGTCAATCGCGTACCCATTGCCGTATTGGCTCTTAAGACGCCCGTCGTCGCCGTAGTTTCACCACCCGCCTTGAAATTGCAACCCGTCGAACAGTCCAGCATTGTGCAGCAGCAGCAGTCGTCATCACAGTCGCAGTCTTCGCAACTGCCACCGTTGCAGCAGTCAAACGAGGAACCTCGGGTTGAATTGCCCATTCAGCCGCGCGACAGCTATTCAGCTCCTCCCTCGACGGCCCAGCATGCCGAAGGTCCCTATGCCTAAACTAGGCGTGTGCCTTATTTTAATTATTTGTTACATCATTTGCAATTTTTTTTACACTTACTGATGCTTCCTTTTTCATACATTATTAATAAACATTGACTTATTTTATACAAACAAAAAGCTTTTCTTTATGAAATTCCCCAATTTCGGAATGTCGATCCACTGCAGCAAGTCGTTTAGAATCCTTACGAATTTAGAACATTTTCTGTGTTTCGAAAACAGAATTTCCCAATTTCGCTGAAAATAGGCAAATATAGAAAAATTAATATCAAATCCATATATTTCTAAATTATTATAAACAACTTTTAAGTACTTTAGAACTTTTTTATGCAAATGGGATCATTGGCACTAAATTACAACAAAAGAGCAAGATTAAATAGTCTGACGCGCTAGCTCGGTCTACCAGGTACTTTTTCTCGCAAGTTAATGCTCTGTTGGAGAGTTGGCCAAGTTCTACAACCGTGTTGATAGCACAGCTAAGTCTAATAAAGCTATACAGCAGTGCACAAACAAAACATCCAACTGAGATAGCAAATAAATGTAATTTATAAACCAAACATGGAACATACAACGATAAATTTAAACATAAACGAAACATGGAAAATGAAAATTTTAACATAAACAAGACGAATATGAAACATAAAAAGGTGATAACTACTTTGCCGGAGAAGAACTTAAACATATTTTTAGCTTCCGTTTAATAGGCGTGAATAACTTAGAAAGTGTAATTAATTATAATGGTTATTGAAGTCCTTACTGATACACCGAAATGGGTCTTGAGGAGCTTCTAGGCACATTGAATTTAAACATACAATAGAAAATTGTGATTCAGATTTAATTCCAAAGTTAATTAATTTAAGTGAAAATGCAATGTTCAACGGTGTTCGCCTACTATTGAGCGTAGGAATGTTAATTAATTTAAGGCGGTTTTTAAATGATGGTAAATTAGTTTGTGGATTCAAATAGCAGAAGTTGTTTCTGGAGTGATTCCAGCATATCATTATAAAGATTATATTGAGGGTTCCATTGCACAGATGCGTATTCTAGTATAGGTCTAACTTAAGAAGTAGACAATAGTTTTATAATGTAGGTGTCATTAAACTCCTTTGCCCAACGTTTAATAAATCCAAGAACTCATTTTTCTTTTTTTTATTAATAGTCACAAGATCAACAAAAGAATTTACAGATTCAAGTTCTAATAATCTAAAATATTTCAATTGGTTTTCTGCGCGAGTAAGTAATTTATTTAAATTTTTTTAAATTAAGTAAGCTTCTTAAAATTTAGCACAATAAGATTTGATTGTAAACATTAAACTTATTTTATGTTATTCATTTAAAAAATTAAATGAATAACACATTTAAACATCGTCAGCGCACATTTAAACTTGACTGAACTGTGTAACCGATGGCAACTCGTTTATATATGTACAGCAAAAACAAATGAACTTCACATTTTTAAATATATAAATTTTTAAGTTTCAATTTCATAGTAAACCAAAATAATATTTTTAGAATGGCCATTGTCCCATTAGTTCCGGAGAGATACTTATGTATGTTATTCGCTACAAGCTGAAAAGGTAAAAAGCCAGAAGCTCAACGGCCTTTTGGCCAACAATAATCAATATTGGCAACCACGTTGTTTGGAACTTAAAATCAAAACAAAACAAGCAAAACACAGAAACAAAAACAAAAACAAAAACAAAAACAATTAGTAATAAATAAACAAATAACAAATAATAGAAACCGGTCAAAAGCAAATAACAAACAGAAACAGAACTTGACGAAACAAAGCTTACGGACGACTTGGATTTGGGTACGCTTTTGGTTGAGGCAGTTAGACACTTTTGCTCCCAGTCAGTTCAGTCTAGTCAAGAGCGGTGATGGGTGCGGATAAAAATGTTTTTCTGGGCGACAATTGCGATTCTTATACAAAAGCGCACCGCAAACGATCGCGATCGGTGGTGGGAGAGTCTGGACTAAGTAACGATTTATTTCGACGGTTATTAAATTCAAAAAAAATCTATGCTCATTAATATCTCGATCGCTGGCTAATTTTAGATCGTTTCCGGGCACATGCGCACCTGTTGATCGGTTTCGTTTTGGGTTTTCTGATGGCTTTCGGGACGCTGCTCTCCTACGATCGTTATTTGCTGCTGAGTGAGCAGCGAACGCGACATGTCGCAGCCACCGATTATTATCAAACCGGATATATGATGGCACTGGAGGATATGGCGTCGACCAGTCACGATAATGTCGTTGGCGAAACCCTACTGGAACTGAGTGCTGAAGTTCGGGTCCTTTGTATGGTGCTCACCTGTCCCAAGTACCACTATACGCGAGCAGTGCATGTGCGCGCCACCTGGGGTCGTCGCTGTAACAAATTAATTTTTATGAGCAGTGAGCCCGATGAGGAATTAGGTGTGGTCAATGTGGTCGAGGAATCGACAGATATCTATACGAATTTGTGGAATAAGACGCGCGAAGGCTTTCGATACGTTTACGAGCAGTATCGCGAAGATTACGATTGGTTTGTGAAGGCCGATGATGATACGTAAGTAAAGGATAATGAGAATCTTTTGGTAACAAAAAACTATGCAGACGTATAAACTTAAAAAAAATATAAACAGACATAACTGTACAGGTATTATTAGTTATAATCGAAAACTCAGTTAATTTAGCTGTCTGTCCATTCGTCGTTTGTGGTTACGCATGAAACAAACTCATTTAATTTAATTCTAGAAAAATTGTGAATATGAATTTTAATTTCACGAGTAAAAAACATATTAAAAACTTATATATATATATACTCGTATATACATATGTATAAAAGAATAAACTTATTTTTTGAATAGGTACTTGGTCATGGAGAATTTACGGTACATGCTGTACGCGTTCTATCCGGATACGCCCTTGTACTTTGGCTACGAAATGGTTGTCAACGAACAGGTCAGTAAATTCTAAAAGTCAAGATCATAAATCTGCGTTTTCATTTTGATGTTAAAAAAAAAACATATTGTATATACATATATATATTTATTAGTGTCGTAAAAAATTGCATGAGTGATTATAATAGTAAAAGAGTTTAACTTCATCTTAATTTGTCTTTAGCCGTTTATGCAAATTTTTGCCACTTGAGTTGAGTTTTGAAATGCTCAAAACGGTTAAAATATTATTCATAACTGATATTAAATTCATTTAACAACACGCTGCCAGTTAAACAGATGCAAATTCTATTTATACCCCACACCACGAGCACGTACGGACGAAAATGTATGAGTATGAGATGTTCTCTTTGTAACGTATCAGCGTAAAATTATAAGAAACTACTAAGAGAATTATCTTCGGCTTTGCCGAAGCTCATATACCCTTCGCCATTTCGGTGACACAAAAAATGTTCCTTTTTTAGCATATAAGTGCTACATGTCTCTATTATAAGTGGGCGTTGTTCTTATCTGATCACGCCCCTTTTTTATAATTAGTTTTATATTACTACAAAAGTCTTAAATAACTAAATTGGAATTGGTTATTTACGCTGTTTATAATTTTATAATTTTGTATCCGCAAAAGGGTAGTTTGAATAAAAGGTGGACGTACTTATTATCCGAACACGCCCATTTTTTTGTCAGTAAATTTATGTTACCAATAAAACGTAAAATTTTTATATTCAATTGATTATCTGCAAATCGAATTATTTTAATTAGGAAGGTTTGTATGGGAGGGAGGGGTCGTTCTTATCCGGTTAAAACGGAGATTAAATTCTATGATGAGCAAATTTAAATTTTTTTGGGGAAAGGAAAAATTAATAAAAGTAGGCGTACTCGTAGTATACATATTGACAAATCGGACAATAAAACTGACTTAAATTGGATGAGGCCTATTTAGTTCGCTAAACTTTTTATAGAAACATATTTATACCTAAAACAATTTGCATCTTAATACTACAACAAAATATTTAAGTCCAACTTGTGTAGTGTATTTTAACTTGAACATGGTCCAACAAAAAATTCTCTTACTAGTTTATTTTTTTATAATTTTTTAAGCAAATAATTTGGCAAGAATCAGCCAGCGTCAGCGTCAGCAATTGAATTGTCAAAATGTTTGTGTAAAGAGTTGTTTTGTGCTTACCAAGAATTGTTACCAAACCAGTTGGAGTGAAAAAGAAATGTTTCTAATTTCTTCTTTTAAAAAATAAAACTAAAAATTGTTGTTATTTTATTTCTGAGGAGAATACAACATTTGAATGAAGTTTTATTCAAAACTGGATTTTCGACAATATTTTTTGGTTTTTGATTTATTTATTATAAATTTAAAGGATGGAACTCTGACAACGATTTGCCTATTTTTGTAGTTTGCATAACTTGTTAGGATAAAATTTTAAATTTGAATCAAATCGTTTCAAAAATCCTTTGAAGGAGTTTTATAGAAAAAAGCTTGATAGGGTGAACGCTGATAACACTGCTAAAAGCAGGATATATCATATGATACTATTATATGTAATCAACGTCTGTCTGTCTGTCTGTCTGTCTGTCTGTCTATCTATCTGTCATTCTGTCTGTGTATATGAAACATACGAAAGCTTATTATGCCCACAATTTGTGAAATTATCTGAAAATATTCAATTATTTGGCTAATATTGAATTTAAAAACATGAAATTTGGTAAATGAGTTTGTAGGGCGACTGTCAATAACAATTGAATGCCCTCCGCCGTAACTCAAGAACGCTGTAACGGTTCTGACCATTTCAAGAATAACTATCATAAATCATTTAGTATGACTAATTTAACAGCTTCTCTTTTCGCTGACATTTCTTTGTTCTTGTCTGGCATTTGGTCAAAGTTTCAGTGTCATGTTGAAATGATTGCAGCGAAAACGCAAACCGCTTCTAAATATGGTTACTTTGCGCTATAATATAATGTCAGGTCGGTTTGTTAGTTGCAACTGGCAACATTTTTTGGCTTGTCGAAAATTTATAATATATATTGAGTTTGGATTTCGATTTGTATGGAACCATGATGGGTAAAATATTGTATGTATATTTTCTCAACAACGTCGTTTTACAGCCGTAGTTTAAAAGTTATCATCATAAAATTTGGATGTACTTTTATTATTTTTCGGTTTTTCTCCTAAAGCTCACGAGTATAAACACATGAAAACTGTGCTGCTATAAGCACATTTTTTATGTGTCTCTTAAATGATTTAGAGTATTCGAGCTTCGACAATGCCGAAGATAACTGTCACCGGCTTTATGTATTTATTTTTAAATACTGTAGCTAATAATTCTCTTAATTAAAATTAAAAAAATATTAAGATAATTATATTCGTCTAAACCGAAGCTCAAATACCCTCTGCCATTTCAGTGATAATAAAAAATGTGCTTCTTTTAGCACATAAGCGCCACATGTCTCCATAAGAAGAGGGCGTTTTTCTTATCAGATCACACCCATTTTTGGTTAGTAGTATTGTGTTACCAAAGTGGTGAGTACCGAATAGTTACACTGTAACTATTTAAATTAATTAAGTATCCCTAAAAAAGGGAAAGTTTGTATGGGAGGCGGGCGTAGCTCTTTTCCAAACACGGGTGTAGAAGTTTTGGTCTATTTCTTAGGATTTATCGGTACGTGCAATTGGACGTGGTGAAGGGTATAACAATTTTAACTTGAATGAAATATTTAAAATATAATAACAAAAAAAGATTTTATTGGTTTGTTAAAGTAAACCAAAACTTATAAAAGCCAAAAACTAAATATTAAATTACACTTAACTATTTGATAAGATCTGACATACGGTTCTTTTGATCTTCCCAAAGTGGACTTTTGTAAAAATGTGCATGCGAAAAAGCCATTCGCTGCAACGATGGCCAATACCAAACTATTTTCCATCAACATATCTCAATTTGTAATATTTCGGAAGCAGTTTGCCTTCGTTTTGCTCCATGCCCATAACAATGTAAACTGATATCTTCTTCTTTTTTTTTTGCTAAAATACTTTCGCATAAATTAAATTTTTGTATCGGTAAAATGATATGAATTTAAATGACATAATTCGGCGCCTAAATCTCCGCACATGATGACTGACTGACGGACGGTTAGAACAATTGACGCCGACGACTATCAAGCACAAATTGGAATGTTTTTTGTCGTCACGTTTTATTGCTGGGCATTGTTGAATTTTTAATAAGCTTTAAGACATAATCCAAGAAAATTGCCATATTTATAAATACAGATACGCATGCCTAATTATGGATTTAAGTGGCAACGACAGAATTTATACATATTTATTCGAATATTTTTTCTTAATTAAATCTAACGAACATTAACATATTTAAATTACCTTGTTTTCGAAACACACCCCAATAAAGTATTAGCCGAGTTCTAATTTAGTGGGTAAACAGTTGTCTCCCGATAAGTATTTCGACTGCAAATATTAGTCTTTTTGAATAGTTACTAAAGCGGGAAGAGTAATTCAAATATTATAAGTTTGCTTAAGATTCTAAAAGTTGTTAAGTAATTTTTATTCAAACAAACACATGTACATAAATGAACAATTTAATTTTTAACTATTAAAAATACAACAATAAACAGTTGGACTATTTGAGATCTTAATCTAAAAAACGAAAATATTCAAACGTATTAGTCCATTATTTTATCTAATATAAATACAAAATTAAGGCAATTCAGGGGTGAAGGTCTCGTAAAAAGAGAAATTATTTGTCTATATATATCTTATAAAAACAGCTGGGCACAAACTAGTTAACTACTTAAAAGTTAATTAACGAAGTTAATTTTTTGCTTATTTTTAGCTATTCCGTTAATTTAGAAAACCATAAAAAAGTTAATTAACTTGCGTTAAATTTATATATAAAACGAAAAATAAAGAAGTAAAATTAATAACAAAGGAAGGAGATATAAAGAATTGATTTAAAGCAAATCGAATGATATACATACATACATACATACATACATACATACATACATACATACATACATACATACATACATACATACATACATACATACATACATACATACATACATACATACATACATACATACATACATACATATATACATACATATATGGATGAACAAGTTCATATATGAAAAATATTAATTTAATAATTAAATAAAACAACAATTATGTGCATGTTTCAAGAATTTAATTATATTTTTAAATTTTATTTACCCTTTATGAGGTTTTTGGCTACAATTTCATATATCTTATTTTTGTTTTGCTATAGAAATTTTAATTTGTACGTTAAATTTTAAACGACGTTAACTCTTCAACTAGTTAACAAAGTTAACTTAACGAAGTTAAGTTTTTGGTTAACTTTTCTCGTATTAAGGAAGTTAAATTCGTAATGAACGATGCCCACCCACTCGTATGTCTATAAAGAGACAAACAGATGGGAGGATTGATGTTGCTCCACTATATATTGTATATAAATAATGTCATATCTATCGTTCCACGGTCCATGCGTGCGCGTGTTTTTTAGGTAAAGAAATAATGTACCTTTACACAGTCAAGATAAATTTCTGGGCACATACCCAGCTTTGCTTGGGATTTTTTAAATATAAAAACATGTAAATTGGTCGTAAGCACCACTCCTACTAAACCTAAACATAGCTTATATATTTTGTAAATGGAAAACCAAATGACACTTGTCTAGTCTCGCCCATATTTTGTAGAATAGTAGATTACAACATTAAGTACCTCTTCATCTTTGTAACACTCAAGATGAAGGGTTTCAAGAGATTATACCAAAATATGAATGCTTAGTGGAAGTACTTTAAATTGAAAAATATGCAAACTTAATTTCATCATTCAATCATATTGGAAATATTTATTAAAAATATTTGTCGATAAAAAATAGTTAAAAACCATTTTTTAAATTATATGTCATTAGTCTTACATGTCAGGCGCAGCATATGTGCTTAGCCGGGAAGCACTGCGACGTTTCATTACTGACGCCTATCCTAATGGAACGCTTTGTCCGTTTGCCACACTTGAAATGGGCTATGCCGAAGATCACAGCATGGGAGTGTGTCTGCAAAATGTGGGCGTGCACTTAGTAGATGCAATGCGAACCGCCTCCGCGGATAATAAACCAAAAATCATGCCGATGGATTTGGCGTCTTACATGGAGCCCAACTGGAATACGTCAATGCCTAGTTGGATATTTGATATGACACCGCAACACATTGAGTTGGTAATTACTCAATTTCAATTAGAGTTAAAATAAGAATAGTAACGATAAATATTTACTTTTAGGGCGTGAATTGCTGTTCGAACTATTCGTTTGGCTTTCACTATACGGAACCGCGTTACATGTACACCTACGAGTATCTCATCTACCACCTGCGCCCATTTGGGCTACAACAAGTCGCTCAAAAACTACCATCGAAAATCTCGACTGAAGACGTTACACGCCTATTTCCAAACAATGGGACCATTGTTATTCTGGACTAAAGAAAGTAGTTATAAAAATATGTAAATGTTTTTAATCTTTAAAATCTTGTACTCAAGTGCAGATACTTTTATATGTAAGTTTCATTTTAATTATATATGTTAAGTTTTAACTGTTTTATTCACAATTTTCTATAATTATAAAACTGGATTTATATTTCTTTCTTTGTACCTATGCGCGTCTAAATTCCTTCGATTGTAATGAAATTTTGTAGAGTTGGTGTGCTCACGCCGAGGATTTTTTTGGGCAAACTAAATTTTATACGTCCACCAACTACGCCTACAATTTGTGAAATTAAGTAAAAATATTCAATTATTTCGCTAATATTGCTCCTAGAAATCTGAAATTTTGTGTCTAATTATTATCGACAACTTTACCAAAAATGGGTGTGGTTGGATCAATTTTACGTCCACCACCGTAACTCACAATCGCTGCAACAGAGAGTACCGGCAAGTTCCGCTAACTTATTATCTCACATATTTATATTCAAAACTAAGCCCGTGCAACGCCGGGTATTAAAAGCTAGTTTAAAATAAAATTAAATATGTTTTTACAGAAATTCTTTTCAAAAGCGAGAAAATTTCACACCATTTAGAATATATTGGTAAGGTAATGTGGATCTTTTTTTTATATTTTCCTCCCTGTCAGACAGACGGACATTGTTAAATCGACTCAGTATCATACATACCACGCCCCTTTCTGGGCGTTACAAATGGAAAACAAACTCAATATACCCTTCGGTAAGTGTAATTGCACTTGGGGCGAATATATAAAATAAGAAATTGTCGAAATTCCTGTTACCGAAAGCATTTTTTATTCTTTAGAAAGGACGCTGCCGAAATAAAATTTCCCTTTTTCCACTTTTCATTTTTTTCACTTCCGTAAAAATTTTGAATTTTTTCACAACCAGAAAAGCGCTATTTTGCTTAATAAAATTCAATACTGCTCAAACTGTGTTGCTGTGTTGACAATTTCATCCAGCCTAAAAGCATGTTAAACATTTTCAACCGCTAATTAAACTTCGCGTTTGTTGTCTTAGTCTTTCGTTTTAAGTATTTCTTCGGCGTTTTATTTTAATAAGAAAACAATTTTTATTTTTTAAAACGTTAAGTGGCGGACCACCAGCAGCACAGTCACTCACTTGCGATGGATGCTACCCGTGTCCACGTGCGCTGATGTCATTCACATCGCAATTAATCTGTCAATTATAATGTTATCTATGTACCTACTCATAAGATCCAATTAAAAAAAAAAACAGTAATAATATTCGTAGCTATTGAAGAAACAAACATTGCGACGTCTGACAAAGTCTTTTTTCAGTAAAAAGTGAAGGGAAAATCGACATCCAAATAGGCAAACTTCATTGTTGGAAATAATAAATAGATAAATAAATTAAAAAAAAGCATCTTTGAATGGTATCGCGATTTTTCTAACAAGTTCAAATGACATTTATCGCACCAAAAAGAACATACTCGTACAAAGTGACAACTTGTTCAATTTGCTTTGAATATTTTTCTTCTTAGCTAATTAATGACTCAACTTTTGCAAAAGTTATATTCGTATTAAAGCATATTTCGCGGATTTTATATGGATTAAGAATCCAAAGAAAATCACTGTACGATCAACAAAGTTAACTTAACCAGTGTCAACCTAATGAGAAGGTTTTTCTATACATATGAATTCTTTTTTTTTAATAATAATCTTGACAGGTAAACTTATTACCACTATTACTTATTAGAGGTAAGAGTTTATACAAAAAAAAAACTTTTTACGTCTAGTTTGGTACTAAGTCCATTTCTGATAAAATTAATTCAAATGTATAGAAATATTCTTATCAATGAGGTTCAGTTGAGGTTGGATTAGCCTCTGTAGATGCCAAACATATGGTAATCTACGCCCAAGACAATATCACCATTAATTTGGGAAGAGTTTTTTCCGGTTGAAAGTTCCGATTAAAGCAAAGGTTTTTAATTTTGACAAGTTCTTCTGGATATATTATGAAAGACTTGTACATTTAGTTCATATAGCTTTAATTTTAATTTGTTTATGATAAAATAGAACAGCTTTTCAAATGTAAATGGAAAATATTTTGTTCTTTTGAAACCTTCACATAATCTGAAGAAATTTTATACAAATTTAAAAGTCGGATTAAAAACCATGATTTATGACAATAAGTTATAACTTTATCACATTGTAAAATTCGTAACTTCAACATAATTCATATACCTATTAAATTTCATTTGAATCAAGTACAATCGTCTATTTAAACATAAAAGTCTTTAATGAAAAACGTTTAAACCAATTAAAAACATATTTTTCTTTCTGAATTAACTGGATCACTGGCGTAACTAAGATGAAATTTATGAGGGGTAAATTTTTCGGCGGTAAATGAGAATTACTTTCAAAGCAATACAGGAAAAGTCCAATAACGAAATCAGTAAAAATTTGTGTTTATTCTTTTGGTATTTTTCTGCACTTTCAACTTGATTTCTTTTACCCATGAACATTGCCAGGATCAAACTAACAAAAATTTTGTTTAACTAAAATTTGTGTTCTTTTTCTATTGATTGCCCCTTATCCTACCTGAATGCGCCTATGACCTAATTATGACAAAAAAAAGTCAGTAAAAAAGAATTAAAAACTTTTGCTGGCACATTTATTAATATTTATAAATTCATTTTATTAAACCCAATTTGATGTGGCTTAAAGTGTACTGCAACAAAAAATGGACCACATCGAAATAAAAAAATTAACAAATTTAATTTCTAACGCACTTAAAATCCACTTGTCTGGCTGTCTGTCTTTCGACATGTCTGTTTGTTGGTCGATACGATAAATTAAATAACGCCACAGCAAAAAAGGAAAAAAAAAGCACCTATAATAGCAACAACTGCAACAACAACAACAACGTCAACAGCTGTGCGCACGATCGATTGGCGCGTATGTATCTGCACGATTAACTCCGTCTGGGCATGCGTTGCTGCTCTTGGTTTCTTAAAACTTTTGCAGTTGTTATTTTGGTTTTTGTTGTTGTTGGCAGTCCAATTAACCTTGTCATTGTGCATTGCAAAACCAACAATTGCCGCCGCCGATTTGCAAATTAAAAAAATCCAAAATAAAACCAAAAGATACATTTCAAAAACGCTGCAAAATCGGTGCGTATCTAACGCTGTGCAGCAAGAAAAAGAAGAGGCAGACAAGAGGGGGGGAGGGGGGTTGTGCTGCATAGATTTATTTGCGGCCATTTAACAAAATAAATATATCTTTAATGTTTTATTGACTAAGCTAACGATCGAGCGAATCAGTGGCAGCCGCAGCCATAAATCAACCGAAGCGTGTTGAGATGTTAAACAAACATTTTTATATACAATATTAAATCTGCGTAGATTTCGCGTTTGTAATTCACTTTCGGTTGATATTAACCCTCAAATGCACACCGTACCTCTTAATATTGTATACAAATACGATCTCTTGTATTGTGTAATTTTGTTGTTTTAATGAATTGAATCATACTTAACTAAATTGTATTTTATAATATTTTAACCTTCAAAGAATTCTATCAATTAATTTTTTTATTGAAAAACTATATAAAAATGATTAAAAAATAAATCGTGTGCTTAATATAATTCCCGGTAATATTATGAAAGGAGGGGTTTATTTTTCCTCTCAGTATTTTCCAGTTATTTTTCATGCCTAAGAAAATATAGGAAGAGGTCTATGTATATGCAATTTGACACGCCTTTAATTATCGATTTACCACATCACCAATTTTTTTTTAAATTTCAGCTCCTTCATAATCAAATATGAGATTTTTTAATCTACTAGAAGTTGAATATGTGAAAAGATTTTTTTTTGTCATTTATGGGTTAATTAAAATGTTGTATTAGCAAAAAGACTTACAAGTTCTCTAAAAAATTCCAATCAATTTAAACTTTTAACGTCAAGTGGTGAGCGATCAAAAACACAATGACAACAACAACAACATCAACGGCAAAATAAGTTCTCATTGAGGCGCAATTCCCCGCGGAATTAAGTCATAACAAGTGTTGTCAGTCACAAATCAAAACTGCCCAAACGAATGCGAAACAAAACGCCTCAAAAACGCTGTCGAAATGCACCCAACATATCTATTGCTCCAGCTGAGTGTTGCGACACTCCACTGAAAATCTGCGTAGCCGGGCATTTGCAATAGCATTTGCACCACATGTGGCCGGCAGCGCGTTGTGATGCGTGTAGTTCGGCTTAATTGGCAGATATCACACATTTTCGACATTTTGGACACATGTTGTCGTGTGCCGCCGCACTCCGAACTAAAACAAATTGTACAATGTATTTTACTTAGTAGTTAGTAATAGCATATCAAAAAGAAAAATGCATTAAACCCAACAAATTTGTGTATTCAGCATTGACTTTGGTAATGAAATGCCGCGCAACGCATCCTTCATGCAACACAAACCGCACTCAAGGAAGACCTCAAAAGCAGCGTTCCACAAAAAATTATAATAATAAAACGAAAAATCGTATTACACACTACAAAAATCAATTCGAATAAATACGATTTTCAATTAACCTCGAATTTTTCGTGCTACACAATTATTATTTAATAGAAGTGGCAACCGACTGGTAACTGGCAGCCATAATGTCTCATCGCCATCGCTGCACAAACTAAACTATTGAAGAGAAGAAAAAATTGTATAAATTTCAAACACCATCGAAGTGCATTTTAAAAACATTTCACGGATCATCAATTACATTGCAACATTGCAGCCAACAAGTGCTAACTTGGCTAAGTTGGCAGCACAACGAAATTAAATGCCTGTACAAAATTATGCTTGAGCATTTAACATTTAACACAATTTACAAGAGTCATTAGTTATGGCGTACTCGTATCAAATGATAGCTGCAAATCTATCATTTACTTTGCGGTTTAATAAACTACAATACCCATGTACCAAAATGTGCCTTCAAGTACTTACATATGTACACATACGATACTATACTATATACATACGTATGTAACGATTCATTTCGAAACGATTACAAACTTTTGTATGATTCAGTTTTGACCTCTCAAGTACAAAACCGATTTCAAGTTAATTTCAGTTTTATCTCCTGTTAACAGACTTTAATCAAAATCACTTTGAAGTAAAACAGAATTTTAGAGTTTCGAAACTAAAGATTTTAAACTCTCGAAAATTTGTATATTGCCTTTTCAAGCCACATGATGTCTCGTGTTAAGAAGAAATAATGATATATATGTATGTATGTATGTATGTATGTATGTATGTATGTATGTATGTATGTATGTATGTATGTATGTATGTATGTATGTATGTATGTATGTATGTATGTATGTATGTATGTATGTAAGTATGTATGTATAAAAGTGTTGAAGTGGGTATTCATCGACTTTACACTATTCGATCTTGGGACTATTTCAACTGTCTACTACAGAATGACGCCGATGGACTTATTTCATACATTAAGTTAATTTTTTGTTTTTAGATTAGGTTCAAAAAATCGAAAATATGCTCATATAAAATGCATTAAAAATCTATGCCAGTAAAACTGCAAAAATTCACTAAAAAGTCACAAAATGTACACTTAAAAATATTGTTTTTAAAATAATATAATAGCATGAAATTAAAAATGTTCCAAAAAATAAGCTTTTGTTGTGAATATGCACAAATATGTACTATCAATTAAAAGCTATTTTAAAGGACATTTCTTGATTCGTAAAGGTAACTGAACCAATTCTCTTTTGAGATGCAAAGTAGAAATATGCATGTGCATGGAATTCCTTTCCCCGATCATCATCTCAATTTGTTTATGCGACGCTTACTCGTATTTCGAAATAACCGCCAAAGAAATATATTCAAAAGAATCTGTGTCAATTGCAAACAAGCCAACAAAAACTTGAAAATATTGCACACAAAGTAACGACAACAAATATTAACAAGAACTCAATCAAAATTCTCGATTAAATTGAAAGAAAAAAAAACCTTTTTTAAGCACAGATTTGTTTGTATTTTTTTATGTTTGTACGTACGTACGTAAGTGTCGACAATGTAAACAAAAATTTAACGATTTTGATGATTTAACGCAGCAATTTAGAATCAATAAAATAGCTTTTGCGATTATTAAATTTAATGTAATTCAGTTTGTTTTTGTTTTTGTTTTTTCAAATAATTTTAGTGCGAATTTTTGCAGCTGGGCCATTTGCGTTGCAATAGCAATAGCAACAACAAAAACAAAACAGTAAACCGCAGCACCGACCACAGCCAACAGAAACGACAACCACCATCAATTAAAATCGTTTTTTTTGCTTAACAAAAATCGTTGACAAGCGTGTGCGCATCTATTAAATATCAAATCTTTTAGATATGTAATTGTTGGTTTTACGTTTGAGTTACTGTAATTGTAATTGTTGTTGTTGCTGTTCTTTTCAAAACTTCAACGCGAGCTTAAAAACCAATTTCCACCCAAAATCGTTGGTGGCAGTTGACAATTCGTACTGCGGCAAGTCTATTAATAAATGCGAATTTTGCAGTAGGAGCAAGTGTAATCAACAACAACAATCCATATGCAACAACAACAACAACAACATTTGTTAGGCTTCACTGACGTGCTTATGTGTCATAAAAGTCCATTCGAAATTAATTATTTTAATTAAATTAGTTTTTATCAATGGAAATCCTTGAGATATACTTCATTGAAGTTTGGCTTTCGCAAGTTTTTATGTTTATAAAAGCGGTCTTCAAGCGAAACAAAAACAAATATTTTAAGTGTTTTTGTGTTTGTTTTTGTGTTTTTTTTTTCATTTTCTTTTGCGTACTGATTTGTGTCCTCTGCAAGGTTAGGCGGTAATGATCCTTTTCCTTTTTCTTTAAGTTAAAATTTATTTTACCAGTCATGGCTATAAATTTTGCATTTGTTCCCTTCTCAAGAATGCGTTGTATCAGCACAAACATCTTGTAACATCGGTTATATTCAGTTTGTTACGTCACATCTTAGCACTCCAGGTAATCCTTATCCTTACTTCCTTACTTCCTAATATTATAAAGGAAGGTGTATTTATTTATTTATTTTCGTTTGTACCGTTTTCACGCCTAAACGGCTAAACCGATTTACTTCAAACTTGGATCATATATCGAGATGGGTCTGGAAGGAATGATAGGCTATATGAAATCTGCCACGCCCACACATTACGCCCACAATTAGTAAAATTAAGTCAACAAAATCGGTTATTTCCCTAATACTATTCCAAAAAATCACAAATTTGGAATTTGAGTTGGTATGGTCACTGTCGACAACTCCACCAAAAGTGGGCGTGGTTCTATCAATATAACGCCCACTGCCGTAACTCCGGAACGCGATGGTCTACAATGATAAAACTTGATATATAGGTGTATGGTGACGAAATCTATATCTCACAAAAAGTGGGTGTGGTTGGATCAATTTAACGCCCACCGCTATATATCAGGAACGCGATGCTCTACGAAGATAAACGTTTGTATAAAAGTGTATGGTGACTAAATCTACCATCTTACAAAAAATGGGCGTGGTCGGGTCAATTGAACGCTCACCGTTATAGCTCAGAAACGTGATACTGTTTGATGATTAACTTTAGTGTGAAGGTGTTTGGGAACTATATATAGCATCCCAACAAAACTGGGGTCTATTTAACACCCACCGCCATAGCTCAGGAACGTGATGCACTACTATGAAGAAATTTGGTTCATCTATATATATAAAAATTAAATTTTCTATCTTTCTATTTATCTATCTATCTATCTATCTATCTATCTATCTATCTATCTATCTATCTATCTATCTATCTATCTATCTATCTATCTATCTATCTATCTATCTTTCTATCTATCTATCTATCTATCTATCTATCTATCTTTCTTTCTTTGTACCAAATGGGCGTTTAAACCATTCATCCGATTATGATGAAATGCTGTGCTCGCGCCAACTTAGGTTTAGGGCAAAAACAATTTTGCCACGCCCACAATTTGTAAAACTAAGTTAAAATATTCGATTATTTCGCTAATATTGCTCCAAAAAATCTGAAATTTGGTATCTGAGTTTGTATTGGCACTGTCGATAACTTCCCCAAAAATGGGCGAGGTTGGATCAATTTAACGCCCACTTTCAAAAAAAGGGTGGATCATTTTTACGCCTTCCACCATTTGCTCAGAAACTTGATGTGCTAAATAGAAAACACGTAACGGGATGCACCGGGAAGAATAACAGGATATACAAAATTTGTCACGCCCACTTATTACGCCCATAATTTGATTAATAACGTGATAATATACGATTACATTGCTAATATTGCTCCTATAAATTTTGTATGCTGATAATTTCACAGCGTGACTCATAATTACTACAACGTTGAGTACAGGGAAGATCCGATAACTAACGGGAGTACCGGGAAGTTTCGTTACTAACGGTAGCACCGGGAAGTACCGGGAAGTACCGAGAAGTACCGGGAAGTACCGGGAAGTACCGAGAAGTACCGGGAAGTACCGGGAAGTTCTGCTACCATTTTTTTAAGTGGCATTGCAACGAATGTCGGGCATTCGCTAGAAGTAACTAAATCTGACCGGAAAATGCTACTACAATTTTAGTTACATACAATTCGAATACCGGGGAGGTTAACTGCAACAGTTGCGAAACGCAGGTTAGAGGTATATGGTGACAATGTTTACAAACACATAATGGGGAGTAACGGGAAGTTCTGTTTACAAATTTGGTATAAAATTACCAACTTAACCAGATATGTATGTACTTCAAGAAGAATAGTTTTGTTTAGTCTCCAAAATTGCGAAGGGTATTTAAACTTCGACATAGCGGACGATAGTTCTATTACTAGTTTAAATTCTATATAGCTTGAGCTTAACTTTTGAACCAAACTGTCTAAACCTATTAACCGGACAAACAGATTTATCACATATTTACATAAAAAATATGACTTTATTTATAAAAACAAAACAAAACAAAAAACAAAAACGGGTTGCTGATCGAAATATTCTGTACCAGTAAATCTTCATTATAGATCTTTAAAAGCCATTAATAGTTTGCATCCGTTAAGGATGTTGGGAATTTCGAAATACACTTTTTATATATGTATCGAGTTAACCTACGTAAGTAAACTTAAATATTTTCTGGAGTGACATGTTTAATGGATAATAAAGGAAAAGAGTTAACATGCCTTAAAATGCGAGAGTCTGAGAGAGATAAAAGTGAAAATGTTCTCGCAAAACTAAGACCTGCGTTGCCAGAACATTATATACTAAAATCATCGCAAAACAGAAAGTGTGTGTGGTATTGTTTTCAGTAATTTTATAGACTGACACAAGCCAAATCCCTCGAAAATATTGTTCATGAATTTTTAGTTAAACACCCGATTTACTTTTGTATCATACCATCGAATATCTTTATTAAAATATGTAATTTGTAATTTGAACAATAACAAAAAATTTACTAATTTAGCAGATCGGACAGCGCTGTTTCCCCATCTACGGTCTTTTTAGCTTGGTAAAGCTTTGTGTTTTTATATCCGTCTAAAAGCTTCTTTGATTTAGAAACAACCGAAAATTTCGGTCGGATACTAATATAAACCAGCCATTGATTTTGTTTAATTTTCTATTTATAAAGTCTTGGTGTGAGTCGACACTTTGTAACAAGTTAAATAACATTTTTGGCATTTTAAATCAAACGTTACAAACGTTAGTTCGGTTCGAAAATCAGGATAATTATGTTCATTCTTGTGGCAACGCTGCTGCCAACAATGAATCTTACCAACAGTACCAGCAACAACATAAGCAAACGGAGAGAGCGTTTACAATCACAAATCAGAAATTCCGCAATGTCGACGAAAACAACAACAAAATTCAAAGTGACACGAATTACCTGAGTACGTACAAAGATCCGCTCCAAGATGAAACCAGCTGACAGTCAGATAGTTGTAACAACAACAAAAACAATTATACCACCTAGTCAAAAGCTCCAACAGTGGCTCATAACCCATACGACTAGCGTTGTGGCATTCAGTGATCGACGGACTTTCAGCGGCAACGGACGGTTTTTCGGGAGAAGTGATTACGATTTCGGTCGTCGTGTGTAAAGTGAGTGAACGGGCGCGCATGTGTACTCTTCGGAGAGCGGTAAATGTGTGATCAATTGACGCTGATGAAAGAGTGGAGTGAAGTAACGTTTCATTTGATCTATCTCAACTTCTTCTTCTTAGTCGTCTTCGGGTTCTTTGTTTGTTGGGGACGAAACTTGTTGCAGAGAGAAAAATTCAGACTTCCCAAAATTGTTTTTTCACATTTTGTTAAGTTAAACAATTCATTTAGTGAAATTTGATTAAACATAAAGTGATCTTATCATTTAATTAGTAATTGGCTTTAATTCTGTGTTACACTTTAAAGTCCTAGTTTTAAATTAGAACTCAAATAAATTTTAAATCGACATTTCTATAGCGTCTAATGTAAATAAATCGTGAACTTAAACTTCAACTTCTTTTGAAATTCAACATAAATACATATACATATACTTAATATATATCATGCATCCAGTTATATTGATTTCACTAGATTAATTATATCAATAATTGTACAACGTTTAAACAAAGGAAGTAAGAGCAAATAATAAAAATAATTAATCGGATATTCGAAATTAAAGAAATTCTCTTTTCGCTGAATTGTGTGTACACTTTTCTGTGTACGTGCTTGCCCCTCATACGATTCGCTGTAAAACTTCTTCGCTGCGAATTTGTTTTAAACTTAAACTTTTTGTTGTTTTTTGTGGGTCGTTGGTCGCTTTGCTCTTCAGCACCTGCGCGCGCCACTCTCTTGTCTTCGCGTTAAAATGTTGTGGTTTTTTTCCAATTTCGTTTATGAATTTAATGTTTTCGACGATTGTGTTTCTATGTTTGAGCGTTATTTTTACAACATTTCGTACCTTTACACAATTCGCTTCGGAAGTGAAGAAGCGCGTTAAAAGAAAGAGCCCAGTTAACAAAGAATTCGTTTAAGCCACGCCGCTACGCCGCCACGCCACATAAAATTCCATTTATACAAAAATTATAAAACCAAAAAAAAAAACAGTGCGGAAAAATAACAAAGAAATAAAGCTTAGTAATAGTAAGTAAATGCATAAGAACGCAAGAAAAGTGACGTGGAATATTTTCGTTTTCTAAGAAGTTTCTCCGCTTTTGGAAGACCAAACGCTGTGCATGCGCAAAACGAAAGCAAACAGTTTAGTGAGCAAATAAAATAATAAAAAAAAAACACTTAAACAAATGGAAATTTACAAAATATATTCAAAAAGTAAAATATATTATTAAACGTATAATTAAAAACGCCTCTGAAAGTGGGTGGCAGCGACAGACAGCAGCGAGTCGCTCCAAAAAAGTTTGCAAACCGCTTGGCGTCGTCGTGCAAAGCGGAACTTTGCGGAACGTGTTTTAATTTTTTGTTATTTTTTCGTTTTTTTTAGCTTTTTAATTTTGTTTTTTGATGCTTGCCTTTTTTCTTTCGCCTTTCTCAAGCAACTCAAGTTTTTCGACAGCCAACCAACCAACCAACCCGTTTCTTTTTTCTTTTCTTTTCTTTTCTGTGTTTTTTCTTTGCTAAACTTTTTTCATCACACTCGCACTTTGAAATGTTTTAATTAGATTTGCCTTTTTTGTTGTTGTTTTGTTTGTAAGTTTCTTTTTAGCCTTCTCTTTCTTCTTTTGTAAAGAAAAAAAAACCTCCGTGCGTTACATGATGGCTTTGACCACTGCAATTGTTGTTTTTGTTGTTGTTGTTGTTGTTGCTCCTTTTATATAAATACAATAAATATTAGCAAATTTGGTAAATCGCATTTATGACTATTTATTTTTTAGTAATGGTCTTAAATCTTGCGGAAGGTCACCTTGGCTTGTAAAATGAACATTTACCGCGATTACTCGTAGTAGTGCCAAAGATTTGTAATCAGATTTTGTTTTGCAATTTCACAATTTAATTTGCCCTGCACAAAATGTCAATAGACAATGCATAAATATTTTATATACCAAATTTTAGAATGTAAAATTATTTTAATTTTAATATTATATTAATTAGTTTATTCACAATTCATAAGTCCAAGTGCAAGTTCACTTACCGAAGGCTATATTGAGGTTGTTCTTCCATTTGTAACGCCCAGTAATGGGCGTGGTAGGTATGACAAAGTATAAATGTATATATAAATGATCAGAGTTGGATTCTGAGTCGATTTAACGATGTCCGTCCATCTGTCTATCCCATCGATTACAGCCGTAGTTTAAAAGCTATCGAATTGAAATCCCGTACCAAATTGCCCTTTTTTGATGATAAAGAATTATTTAAAATAGTTATAGTGTATTTAACCGGTTCAAATTCGGTATTTAACACTTTTATAGTTACATAAAAATACTAACCAAAAAGGGGCGTGATCCGATAAGAACAACGCCTTCTTATAATAGAGACATTTAGCACTTATGTGCTAAAGAAGCACATTTTTTGGTGTCACCGAAATTGCGGAGGGCATATGAGATTCGGCATAGCCGAAGATTATTCTGTACCTAGTTCAATATTGCAGTAGCTTAGTGGAATTATATTTCAGTGAATTTAATTACAATTTTATGGAAAAAATCAGTTGAATCACATTTTTTTCTAATGATCGGTCAAACTGAAAAATTTTAATGAAAGACATATTTGGTAAAAAAAACCAAACTAAACCTCTCAATAACAGTGATTCATAATAAAAATGTTTAACATAAATATATACATACAAAGATATGTAGAGTTATTTATTTATACATACATATGTACATACATAGTAATTTTCCTAAGCAAATCTACTTTCGAGTATTTTGCACATTAGTCTGCAAGTTTATTGGCCTCTGTTTTGCGCATCTTCTACTTTTTCTATTTAAAACGATTTGAACTGAAGCAACAAAAATTTGTTGGCCTTCTTCAAATGTTAATTTGCAAAAAATAAAACAAATAAATAAACAAAAACAAAATATTTCGTTTTCGTGGTTGTCGCGTCACGGTTCGCATGACAAACAGTTGTCTTAAAATACACCAACAACAAAACCAAAGCAAAAAAAAATCATTCTTATTTTTTTACAACCGGAATAATTTGCATGTCGCTTACAAATTAACACCACGAACGGGTAAATTGATCATACACAAATAATTCGAATCGTTTTTGAAATATTTTTGTAAGTCAACGAAATTTTTACTGCAATCCAGTGATAGTATTTTTAAGTTAAGCATTATATCAAAATTAAAGATATAACCACAAAGAAACAAAATATATCATTCAGCAAAATGAGTGTTCAAAGGGTGCCCCACAGTCGGGGACCAACAACAACTCTTCCATCGCGATTTTTGGGCTTTGGCAGCAAACTGTGGATTTTACTAGGCGTGATGTTTCTCGTTTGCCTGGATGTCAACTGTTACGGTAAGTCAAATTTATAGAATGCAATTTATTTGGTTTTTATGCACCACTCATTGATGCATATTAGGTTTGGCAGAATGTTTGTAACGTAGAGAAATACCTGAGTCGATCTAGCCATGTCCATCTGTTATCATTTTTTGTTAACACGATACCGAGAGAACCGTTAGAGATATTGAGCTTAAATTTTGTACACTGGTTGATCCTATGACCTTGATTGGAGCCAATTCAACATTAACCTCGCCCACTATTAAAATAAAACTGATTTCTTGTTAACACGATATCTTGAGAACCATAGGAGATATTGGGTTAAAACTGTATACATAATTTCCTGATGTGCTTTGGAACATACGAGTATGTTAAAATAAAAACCTTAAAACATTTATTGGTTATTTGTGTATACAAACAATCTTAAATAAGTATAATGATCTAATTAGGGTGTTTCACAAATTTTTTATATATATTTTTTATTATTAATAAAATATTATTTTAAATACTTTTGTATATCACGAACCACCCTTATTTAATTTTGATATATAACAATGTAGTGCATTTGTAATAGTTGGTAGGACCGACTATAATTTCCTACTTGTTTTTTTTCTGGTTTTTTACGAATATCTTTATACTTTTATCCACTTAACATTAAACATTTTGCTACTGATTTGCGTCCAGTTGCTGGTCATTCATTTCACATATACGAGTACCAAATAAAATTCTTGTTTCTTTTTTTTAATTAGCGAAGCAATTTGATTAACACTCGTACAATGCATCACACAAAAATCCGATCATTAAAAATTTTACTTGTTGTATACACAATATCAATTTTGGAGATACCGCATTTTTCTCCCGCTTAGTTGATATATAAAATTTATCAATTAACTGAAAAAAAAAACTAGAAAGAGAATTATCTTGACTATGCTATGGCTATGCCGAAGTTCAAATACCCTCCGGCATTTTAGAGACACCAAAAATGATATATCTTGTTAAAAATATATATGTTCTTATTGTAAGTGGGCTTTATTCCTATCCGATCACGCCCACTTTTTTTGAGAAATTACATGTTAAATTTTGATTTTTTTTTATAAAAAGGAGAATTTGTATGAGCGGGGGAATAGTTTTGGTCCTTTCTTAGGTTGGCAAAAGCCTCAAATAAACTAGGTCCATAGCGATACCACATGCTCCCTTTAAACGGAGAAAAATCTTTAGCCTTACTTCGTGATATTGTTCCATCACGAAAGTTTCGTCCAATCTTGCTTATTTAGCTTATAACTTAACCTCCGCTTGGAGAATAAGAGCACACAGACCGATATCTCGTAAACTACGCCAGTAATCGCTGGCACGGATGGATAAACTACCACGCATCCGTTACAAATGAAAGAACAAATCTAATATACCATTCGGTAAATGCCTGCATGTGGCGAAGGGTATAAAAAATAAAGCACACATTAGTAGTAAGCTTCGCCGAAAATAGCTGCAAAGTTCGTTGTAATTTATAGTCATGGAAGTCAAAGTGTGGCCGACATTTTTTGTTTTTGTTTATTTGTAAATAGGATTTTTGATTATATGCGATACTCTTTTTGAAGTGAAGTGAAGCAAGCCAGCCATGCCGCTTCCAAAAAGAGCCAAACATGTCCAATTAGTTTTAGTTGGCAATACGTTTTTGTTGCGCTTAAAATCGGGATTTTTTAATGAAGTCATGTGCTCACTTGACGCATTTCAGAATTTTAAAATGGTATCAATTAACAGCTACAAATAATGGACATTTCAAGTTAAGTTGCTTTTATTATTATTTTTATACACCACTCAGTGGTGCATACGTGCCGCCAAGGTTCTACAAATTTAAATAGAGACTACGTTGCAAATTAAGTCAAAGGTAAAGATAAAAAAATCTAAAACTTAATAGGATTTCTTAATGTTTTTAAAAGTAACTGATTGGTGATGAATTTATTCAATATTTTGTTTGACATGTCACGGGACATTCTGTCATAGGTACTCATGCAAGAAGACTGAATATTTTCTCAAATTATTTCTGCAGTAGCTGTAGAGATGAAGAGGAGGAGAAGACTATAACACATCTTCTATTTGCATGCCCTGCACTGGCTAACAAACGACATACTCGTCTGTGGAATTATTTCTTTGTAGGCCTAGTTGATAAATATATGGCATCACAAAGGGCTCTTAGTCTAAGTGGGTCTCTTTTAATGGACAACCATTACAACCTAACCTGACCTATGACATGTCAAAATATCATGGCGAAAAAATCTAAAATCAACATTTTTGCCCGAAAAAACATTAAAATGAAAATATAAGTTTATAGTTTTAATTTTATTTTTATTTTAAAATCAAAATTAATATTTCCACCGTTTGAAATTAAATTTAGGAATAATTTAATAAATCATTTCACCCATTTCATTTAAGTTAAATACAGAAAAAAATGAAAGCTAAATAATTTCATATAAAATCGTTTTATTAATTGGTTAAACTCACTAATAAATCGATTTAAATAATTAACAAATTGTCAAACTAAATTGAAAAAACTATAAAGTTTACATATTTATTTATAAACAATAGAAAACACTTAATTGCAACACCAGAAACAACAACAAAAACAACACTCATAATAAAACATAATAACAATAATAATAGAGAAAAACTTTTCAAACGTCCGTTGACATTTGACTTTTGCTCATTTGAATGAGCAGACAATGCTCATACAGAGGTATCAACCACTTGCCGCCAGTACACTGATCCGAAGCGATGCCGCCACATTGCTGATCAGACGTGACCAGCTGTCAAACGGAGGGAGGTACAAGCGGTCCAGACAAACCGTCAGATCAGCGATGAATGCGTCAGCGCGATTTCTGCGTGACGAGGAGGGGCTACGATGAAACATTTTAATCGCGTAAATCTTAAGCAAAGTGCTACCGGTGCTAACAGTAATGTTGTCGTCGTACAGCCCATACTCTCCCAACTGCCTCAACGTGACTTCGAACTCTGACTATGAGGAAGCATAAATTAATGCTTCATTGCACGCGCGAATTATTGCCGCTCGACGTAATTAACAGCTCAGCGCGAAAATATGCATTAACTATGATTAACTATACAAATGTTTAAACTTGCCCTATAGTCTTCAATTCGACAGGAAAATTCGCGTTTGTAAGTCCACTTATTATAAAATTTTACTTAAAAATTAGTTTTGCAACAAAGCCAACTAAAAAATCAAAACATTAAAGCGTTAAATAAGATCAAATAGGAAGATTAAAAAAAAACAATATACAATATATTCATTATTGAGTACATATGTATTCCCAAAATTATTGTTTTTTGCTATTTTATTTAAATGATCCGCTTATGGAAATACGTTTGGTATGAGTAATGGTAAACGGAATACAAAATAAAGCCTCATTATGAATGAATTACTTTTTAATCGTGAATTCATGCACCCTTCGATCCAAAATAAAATAAAACCGAACCAAAATTTTTAATCACTCGTTTTGGTACTTTGTGATCGTAGTATGCAACAATTTTATTGAATTTGTATTTTAAAATTTTTAACTCTTTAAACATATTTTTGAATACACTTTTATTTAAATTTCATAAATTTAGTAATGCCACACTAACTATTATCATCGTAACGTTTTTGAGTAACTGCGGTGGGTGTTCGTCCATTTTTGGTAAAGTTGTTGGCAGTGACAGATACCACATTTAAGACTTTTAGGATCAAATTTCCAATATGTAATTTATTTTTAAAAGCAAGAATAAAAGTTAATTTGAAGCAAAGTTGAGGGGAGTTATTTAAGCTTAATACAATCTATTTTTAGTTGCTTAGTTGTGATATGTACTTTTGAGCTTTCCCCTTTGGACCTCTTTTAACCCGATTTGGGGAACTCCACAATCCTTTAGATTAAACTAAATTGACAAAACCAGCTTTGGCCAAATTCAGATCCCTATGTCATCAGATATATATGTATATCACAAAACTCATGTCGAATATGAATATATTGTGACAATCAACAATTTGTAATCCCTTATCCAACCCGTAACATTAGTAAAGAGTAAATATTAAGTAACTAAATGTAACTTCACCCTAAGATTCTAAAAAATCAAATTCGGGATTTTAAAACAACTCCCAAACGGCAACCTTAAATATCATCTTAATCCAAAAACAGTTTCCTGACCATTCTTACCAAGTACAAATACAAACACAAATACATGATCGTTTTGTGAGACAAACTGACGTTGCCGCAGTGATTCTTCGGGGAATCCGTGATGATCATCGATCGTGCATCTATACAACATCGCACACGCTCATTTATACGTAAAGAACGTGTATCTCTTTTAATGTCCGTGTGTGTGTGTTAAGACTCAGCAAAGCATAAAGCGCCATCTGCTCAGTTCAATTCATTCTTCCCACATATTCCAAAAATGTTCGCGTAGATCTAAGCGTTTGCTCCGCTCCGCTCTGCTCTCTTTACCTCTCAATATACTCGCACTCGTTTCTGCTTTTGGCGTTTTTCGTCGTTTCGTCTTCTTTAGTATCGCTTGTCGCACGCTCAAAGCTTAAGATACCGGATCTGCCAAGTATCTTTCAAATTCTAACCGTCACCTGGCTAAACTGACTGAATGACTGATGATGATCGTGGCAAAGCAGCTGATTTGTAGTTGTTGTTGTTGTTGTTGGTTTTGTGTTGTTCTATGAAGAATCCACTTGATGCCCGATTTGGCACTTCTATCTCTGTAAACTGTTGCTTTTATTTCCAACCAAGTGTTTAAAAATAAATTCTTTACGCTCATTCGGAAATCGCCAAGCAACACATTAAGTTCGAACATTAACAATTATTGTAGTTAGTTCCATGAGGAATGTAGTCAATTGCATTTAATAATTTTTTTTAATGAATTCACTTTGATTTAGTGATAGTAACAGCATTTGCATTCAAATTATTGTTAAGTGAAGGAAAAGCTTCCCATCGTAAATGGTCCATTCAGTAGAAACATTAAGTTTCCCTGCTTTAAATAAAATCAGCTGGCAATTCAGACTACCTGAATAGTCGGTTGATTAACCGGTTACCTTTTAAGGCAAGCATTATTTTAATTATACACTGGCTCTGCTTTTAACTTTTAAATATCTTAACTTTTAATGCAATTTTATAATAAAATTATTTATATTAGTTAATGCAACTGCTACAATAATGAATATATTATATGTATATATATGGTGTACAAATAAGTTTCCGCCGTTTTTTGTTAATAAAATAATATTTAAACGATTTTAAACGATGTGAGACTGCTTGCTGAGTGACTTCTAAACTAAGTGCAAGTTCCTTTTGTGTTTGAGACGAATCTTCACCCAATAATTTCTCCAAATCTGCATCCTCGTAAATTTTCGGTCTTCCACTGCGATCTTTGTCTTTTATGTCAAAATCACCTTTTTTAAATTTTTGAAACCACTCACGACATGTTCTCTCACTCAAAGCATCCTCATTATATGCTTCTACGAGCAATCGATGCGACTCAGCAGCAGATTTTTTTAAATTAAAAAAATAAATTAAAAGTTCCCGCAAATGACACTTAGTTGGCTCAAATTCAGACATTTTTATATGAAGAAAAATATATGATGCTAATGCGAACTTAATAACATGATAAGGTTATGTTGTTCTGGAATAAACCAACTAATTTTCAAGTAGGTTACCATCTGCGAATTCCAACGTAAACCTCGTGCCACGCCATACATATAATATATGTTTAAATATATATCCTTACAGGTGAGTGGGTACAAGATATCATTTAAAAGCATACCTATAATGCCTTCAAGAACAAACCACTCTTAACTCAAACTTTAACTCGTGCTTATATTATATGCTGAAACAAGTAAATAAATACAATAATCTGTAATGCCTTAATTAAAATATTCAATATGTAGGCAGAAATTAACTGTTTTGTTAACTTGCGCTTTTAGATGTTATCCTTTTTGAAATTAGTCTTTATTATTTGTTTCAAGGGAAAATGACAGGCTTTATAAAAACGCCCACAATTTGGAAAATTATTGGATTATTTCGCTAATATTGCTTCTGAAAATTTGGAAATTTAACACCTGAGTTACCAAAAATGAGCTTGGTAGGATCAATTTAACTCCCATTTCTTGAAATAGATTGGATTACTTTTATTTCCACCACCAAAAACTTGATGCGCTTTATAGAAAATATATATTGAGATGTGCGCAGAAGGAAAAATTTTGTACATAAAATCAGCAACACCCACAATTTGTGATATCATATATACTAGTATGTATCACATCGCGGTCTTAACACTTGTCCAACATAGATTAACGGAACAGATGTGGCTTCACTTTACCTTCAGACCAAATTTTATCATACATAGTAGTGCATTACGTTTCTGAGCTATGGCGGAGTGTGTTAAATTGGACGTCCACGCCCATTTTTGAAATGTGTTAGATAATTTTAGATTAGATGTTAGATTTTTTGTGAGGTGGTAAATTCTTCAACTGCAATACTGTCTTATTGTAACGCATTACGTTTCTGCGTTACGTCAATAGGCGTTAAATTGATCCGACCACGCCAACTTTTAAGCTAGAACAGTTTCTCACAAGCAAAATTAGTCAAATAATCAGTTATAGAGTATACAAATATTAATTGTTAAAATCTAAGCAAATACACTTAACTCGCTTTAATTTATTTTAACTGTAGACAGGAAAATTCAGCATTAAAAATATCAATTCAACTTTGTCAAATAGTGCATTAAATTTTGTCATGAATAGGATTTAAAAATCTCTTAAACCAATAAAGTTCTTTAAATATTTTAATTATCAAGTAAAGTTCCAGAATAAGAGAAACTTCAAGTATTGATTCCACAGTGGAGTAGCTTTTCCATAAATTTTATGTCTTGCCATAGTCATCTGGATATTAATTTCGCTAATGACATTGCAACCAACAAAAAATCGTCAATAATTAAAATATACACTTCCAGCTATGTGTGAATTGCAAAAACCAAAATTGACGCAACATCTACAAAACGATTTACACGTACACAAATTTACATTTTACAATTTACAATTTACATTTGCACAATGACATCGATAAATTTTGACCACAAAACTGCAATTAGCTTATTTCGTGGAAATTCCTTTTTAATAGTTTAGACCAACTATTTGCAAGCTATGTTAATGGAAAATTGTTCACGAAAATCAAATCAAATGAAAATGTTTTATTGAAAGCACATTATTAGAGGTGTGGTTGTTCGGTGCACCCGCCACGGGTACCCAATTTGCGATCGAATGAGAGCAACTTCGGTTTCTAATAAATTCATGCGAACATTGCGAAATATCTGCTCGAATGCGTTTTCTGTGCCATAAAACGCATTAATTAGTTGCTTTTCAAAATTATTTAATTTATGCGCCATTAAATGGATTAATTAAAATTGTTTTCTCGTTGTGTGTAAAAGTCAAAACCAGCGACATGTCACTTCAGCGTTGGCTGGATCAGGCCACTCCAAACAAAACCAAATGCGCCGTCATGGACACAAGAAATTCGTTCGTGGTGCAGTTCACTGCATTGAAGTGCGTTCAATTGAGCAAGTCACCAGGCACGCAATCTACATTTAAATTGTGTTGGATTGATTTTATCAGAGAGCAGCTTACGTTGATCTTAAACTATTTAGTTTAGTAATACAACTTAAATTGAATATTCGTTTTGGCAATTTAATCATACATTGAAGTCAAGATTGTGTTAATTCACGCATTAAAATATCGATTGGTCGGTATCTTGAAAGAATTTAGTTTTAAAATAATTAAAAGTTTTGATTAAAAATTTATTTGCCGAATAAATGTGAATTTTTAATGCTTCCAAAAGTTTCAAATTAGAGTTTGAAGCATTATTTATATTGGTTTTGATCCAATGATTGTAACGTAGAAAAATACTTAAGATAGATATAAACATATACAATATATAAATAAATCAGAAACTGTGTCGATCTATAATAGCTTTGTCCGTCTGTCATCATTTCTTGTTAACACGATAGCGAGAGAACCATTAGAGATGTTAAGCTGAAATTGTGTACACTGATTGGACTTAATTCCTAGACGAACAGATTTTGAAGCCAATCCGCCCATGACCAAGCCCACTATTACAAAAAATAATGATTTCTTGTAAGCATGATATCTTGACTATTGAGATATAGATATATTAGGTGGAAGTATTGAAAACAAAATTGTTATACTAGGGAACAATTGATTCAATTTTGGAAATGGACGAAAAGGGTGATATGGACCACCTTATTATTTGTTATTATATGTTAAAATTACGCCCTCATAACCAAGGTACTCACTTAAAAAAAATGTCGCCCTAAAGCTTCTTCCACATGCCGCAATTGCCCCCTTCTACCCCCCCCCCCCCATAGATCCGGACCTGCTCATAACTCTAATCGATAATTTCGATACACAAACGAACTTAAATAACTATAGTTATCTAATTAGGATGGTTCATGATTTATAAAATTTTGGTGGTTCAGGATTAAACAATTTTTAATATTTATTATTTTTAAATAAAATATTATTTTGAAAAATGTATATTGTTTAAATCTTGAACCACCCTAATTTGATTGTGATATTTAACAGTATGGTGAATTTGTTATAGTCGGTATGACCAACTATAATTTCTTACTTGTCCTTAAATATTTTTTTAAGAACAATGTTGCTTACAAATGCAATTTTAAAAAATATTAAAAACCTTTCAAAATTTTGTTTAGCAAGTAATTTTTCAGAAAAAAGCTTCTTCTTCGGCATATCCGAAGTTTTAATCTGAATTTGTGTATTTCAGATCTAATTTCTTTTACATACATATATGTATATAAAAATAGTTATAATAAGAATTAGCTTAATGCTTAAAAAATTAAATAAGTATTTAAATCATTATATGTTTTTTGAAAATTTCAATAATAGAAAATGTTTTTCTCATTTAATTTCAAACACATATTATATTTTCAATTCAGAATTTATTGTCTGGATTTTATGATAATGTTTTTGAGTAAACAAAATCGAGACATTCTCCTGCCCACAAAATTATTAAACGCTGCAATAAATCGCGCAAATTAGTCACAAAATTTGAATTTTGTATGATCAAGACAAAAACTCGTTTTTTGACAAGTATTTTTAGATTGTTTTTTCTTCTTATTTTTCTTTCGTAGAAACATTTGCTTCGATCAAGCTCCAGTTTAATGTGCGTCTTGAGAAATTGTTACAAGTTACCTGAATAATATTTTTGCACTTCTAGCTCAAGAATTTAGTTGTCAAGGGAATTATTCATTGGTTTCTTATATACATACGCCACATTGTAACAAAACTTGTACATTGATATGTTAACGTTTGATTTCATTAACAATGAAGCCTTTCATTATGGTACGAGTATATTGCTTTTATTGACATCGTTTCTTTTTATGAGTTTTCCACACAACTACTTAGATATCATAAATAATGTAGCATTTTGATTTATTTTCAGAAAAAATATACAGTCAAACCGAAAAGCAGCGTTACGATGGTTGGTACAATAATTTAGCACATCCCGATTGGGGCTCTGTTGGTAAGTTCAACATAATTATTTTAAGAATTTCAAGCAGTTATCATGTCATGAATTTGAATGTCGAAATTATTGAATAGAGCAAAAATAAAAATCAATAACTTAAGAGAAAAAGCTTTTCTTCGCAAATTTAAGATGCAGAAACTTATTGAAACCGTTAAACAAATGAACGATCAATTCTCTTTAATCATGTAAATTTGTCCCTTTTCTCTGTTCTCAGCCTAGTACTATTTTTTTAAGAATCGCAAGTCACGAAATTATTATGTAAATAAATGTCCATTCACTAATCGAAGTGATCGTGATCTAATTTACATAAATTTTTATAGAACTTTCCATATCCCACCCTCTCTATAAATTAACCTGGATGACTCCATTTCTATGGAATCGTCACATTTTAAGGTGTACCTGTTACATTCTTTCGTACTTAAAAGACAACTTTTTGAATTATTACACGTTAGTTGAATATCATTGCTATTACGAGTAGTACTTTTTAAGTTAGTTTATTGTATATTATTGATTTTATTGAATTTCAGATAGCCACTTGGTACGTAAGGCGCCACCATCATACTCCGATGGTGTTTATGCGATGGCCGGTTCAAATCGTCCGTCGACTCGCCGACTCAGCCGACTTTTTATGCGTGGCCGGGATGGGCTCGGTTCGAAGTTTAACCGCACCGCATTGCTGGCATTTTTTGGCCAAGTTGTTGCGAACGAAATTGTGATGGCATCCGAATCGGGCTGCCCAATCGAAATGCATCGCATTGAAATTGAAAAATGCGATGAGATGTACGATAAAGAGTGCCGCGGCGATAAGTACATACCATTTCATCGAGCCGCCTACGATCGTAAGACAGGACAGAGTCCGAATGCGCCCAGAGAGCAGGTAAACTTAAATGTTACTGAAAATTTATGAAATTAATGATAATTCATTAAACTTTCCATTTGCTTTTACTCGACAGATCAATCAAATGACGGCTTGGATTGATGGCAGTTTCATTTACAGCACGTCAGAAGCTTGGCTCAATGCAATGCGATCCTTTCACAATGGCACACTTCTCACGGAGAAGGGTGGCAAAATGCCGGTTAGAAATACGATGCGTGTACCACTTTTCAACAATCCAGTGCCAAATGTGATGAAGATGCTAAGCCCAGAAAGACTGTTTCGTAAGTAATGAGAAAAGAATCGTTAACTGGAAATACCATTTATTGATTTAATTCGTTTTAGTACTTGGTGATCCGCGCACAAATCAGAACCCGGCTGTACTTTCATTTGCCATACTCTTTCTACGTTGGCATAATGTAATAGCTCAGCGAATCAAACGAGCCCATGCTGACTGGAGTGACGAAGATATATTCCAGCGAGCCCGGCACACAGTAATTGCAAGCTTGCAGAACGTCATCTTGTACGAATACCTCCCTGCCTTTCTAGGTTCAGAATTGCCACCGTACGAGGGTTACAAGCAGGATATTCACCCAGGCATTGGACATATCTTTCAAGCGGCCGCATTTCGCTTTGGCCACACAATGATTCCACCTGGAATCTATCGTCGTGATGCAAATTGCAATTACAAAACAACACCAATGGGATACCCTGCTATTCGTCTCTGCTCCACGTGGTGGGACTCAAGCGTTGGTTTTAAATATTATTAAAATACAAGTTAGACTTCATGCTGTAATTTACCATTATATTTGTCTTCGTACTTTAGGATTTTCTCAGTGACACCACAATCGAGGAGGTGCTAATGGGTTTGGCGTCGCAAATATCTGAGCGCGAAGATCCAGTTCTCTGTTCCGATGTACGGGACAAACTTTTTGGTCCAATGGAGTTTACTAGACGTGATTTAGGTGCTTTAAACATAATGCGTGGTCGAGACAATGGTTTACCTGATTATAACAGCGCTCGCGAGGCATATGGATTATCACGCCGCAAGGATTGGACAGAAATCAATCCGGAACTCTTTGAAAATCAACCGGAATTGTTAAAGTACTTTACATAATTAAGAAGGGATCGAAACTGTTAAATATTAAGACATAAAGTTATCTCTGGATATACCGAAGCTCAATTAAAAAAAAAAAATCACTTTCCAATACCCAATAATGTTTCGGAGTTACGGCGGTGAGCGGTAAATTGATCCAACCACTCCCACTTTTGGTAAAGTTGTCGACAATGCCCATACGAACTCAAAATTCCGATTTTTAGGAGCAATATTAGCGAAATTATTGAATATTTTCACTTAATTTCATAAATTGTATCCGTATTTTAGCTCAAAACCTTCATCGGCGTGACCGCAGAAACTTCCCACAATTTTGAAGCATTGAAAAAGTGATACATTTTAAGTTTTTAATAGTGTTGCGGTACATGTTAACTACATCTAAAAACTCACGACGGGGAGTACCGGGAAGTTCTGCTTGCTAAGATAATAAAATTTGCTATAAAAATATCCAATTGCCACATACACACACAATATAAATCCAGAAGAAAGGGGCGAGAGTAGACAGTGCACTATTAACAACAAAACTTTCGCAACGCTTGGTACTTTAAGCTAGTATATATAGAAATTTAAGTATAATAAAAATTCAATATTCGTTCGCCCGTCTGTCTGTCTGTTTCAGCAATTACAGTCGTAGTTTAAGAGATATCGACATTTGGTATGCCGAGGTTATGTTCTAAGAAGAGCAAGTTCGGAGTAACAGTAAAACTACTGACACAAAATAGGCGTGGTTGGATAAGAAAATGTATGTAAATGTGCTACAAGAAGCAAATTTTTTAAGTCTCTAAATCCATAAAGTATATTTGAGCTACAACATAGCCGAATATAATTCTCTAGGCGCGTTTGATATCAAAAATTTGTTAACAAATGTAGACCTACTGTATTTTTTTATAGTAATTATAAAAACAGTTACGGTCCCTTTAAATAATCCTAATTTCAAAGTGCTTTAGTGACTCAAATTTAACTCTTTCAGAATGCTTATTTCTGCCTACAATAATCAACTAGATGATGTCGATGTTTACATTGGTGGCATGCTCGAGTCTTACGGTCAACCTGGAGAACTCTTTACCGCAGTCATAAAAGAACAATTTCAGCGAGTTCGCGACGCCGATCGTTTCTGGTTTGAAAATGAACGTAATGGCATTTTTACACATGAGGAAATCATAGAAATTCGTAAAATCACCATGTACGACATAATAGTAAATAGTACCGACATCAAAGAGGATGAGGTGCAACGTGATGTCTTCATGTGGCACGAGGGTGATCCGTGTCCGCAGCCTATGCAACTGAATGCAACTGAACTTGAACCTTGCAACTATCTCGAAGGGTATGATTACTTTTCCGGTTCGGAACTTATGTTTATATACGTCTGTGTTTTCCTGGGTTTCGTGCCAATACTATGCGCTGGTGCTGGCTATTGTGTCGTTAAATTGCAGAATAGCAAACGTCGTAAGCTGAAGATACGTCAAGAGGCTCTTCGATCACCACAACACAAAGGATCCGTCGACAAGATGATTGCACGCGAATGGCTACATGCTAATCACAAGCGTTTGGTAACGGTTAAATTTGGACCTGAAGCTGCCATATACACAGTGGATCGCAAAGGTGAAAAGTTGCGCACGTTCAGTCTAAAATATATCGACGTCGTCACCGTTGAAGAGTCTTCCACAAATCATATTAAAAAGAAGCCTTACATTCTATTGCGCGTGCCGAACGATCATGATCTCGTGCTTGAGTTGGAATCGTATGGTGCGCGTCGCAAATTCGTGAAGAAATTGGAGGATTTTCTTATACTGCACAAAAAGGAAATGACGCTGGTCGAGGTGAATCGTGAACTTATGCTTGCACGTGCTGAAACACGTGAAAGGCGTCAGAAACGTTTAGAGTACTTCTTTCGCGAGGCATATGCACTTACGTTTGGCTTGCGTCCGGGTGAGCGCCGAAGACGTTCCGATGCCTCAACAGATGGTGAGGTAATGACTGTTATGCGTACCAGCCTGTCAAAGGCAGAGTTTGCCGCTGCACTTGGCATGAAACCCAACGATATGTTTGTGCGCAAAATGTTCAACATTGTTGATAAAGATCAAGATGGTCGCATAAGTTTTCAAGAGTTTCTGGAAACTGTGGTGCTATTCTCACGTGGTAAGACTGACGATAAATTGCGTATTATATTCGACATGTGCGATAATGATCGTAATGGCGTGATTGATAAGGGTGAACTTAGCGAGATGATGCGTTCCTTAGTCGAAATTGCACGTACCACTAGTTTGGGTGATGATCAGGTTACAGAACTAATTGATGGAATGTTTCAAGATGTTGGACTGGAGCACAAAAACCATCTTACCTATCAGGATTTCAAGCTTATGATGAAGGAGTATAAAGGCGACTTTGTAGCCATTGGTTTAGATTGTAAAGGTGCAAAACAGAATTTCCTCGACACTTCGACAAATGTGGCACGCATGACTTCTTTTAACATTGAACCGATGCAGGACAAACCGCGTCACTGGATACAAGAAAAATGGGATAGCTATATTACGTTTTTGGAAGAGAATCGTCAAAATATATTCTACCTATTCCTGTTTTACGTTATAACGATAGTTCTATTTGTAGAACGCTTTATACGTAAGTTGTTTTGTATACACGCAATACCGGATATATGCTAAGATTTTTGTTTACTTTTTAGATTACTCCTTCATGGCTGAACATACTGATTTACGGCACATAATGGGCGTGGGCATAGCTATTACGCGTGGCTCGGCAGCTTCACTATCTTTCTGCTACTCTTTGCTGTTACTTACAATGTCCAGGTAGATAACATCTGATTTAGTCATTTCATAAACCCTTTTATTAATTTCTTAATCAATTGCTCACAGAAACTTGATTACCAAGCTTAAGGAATTTCCAATACAACAGTACATACCACTTGACTCACATATACAATTCCACAAAATCGCCGCCTGCACTGCACTCTTCTTCTCTATACTTCATTCAGTGGGTCATATTGTAAATTTCTATCATGTCTCCACGCAGTCACACGAGAATTTACGTTGTTTGACACGTGAAGTTCACTTTGCTTCGGACTACAAACCTGACATCACATTTTGGCTTTTCCAAACTGTAACAGGTAATATTGTAGCTCTAAAATCTTATAACATAATTTTTTTCAATATTCTATTATTACTTTAAGGCACTACCGGAGTAATGCTCTTCATTATCATGTGTATCATATTCGTATTTGCACATCCGACGATACGCAAGAAAGCCTATAAATTCTTCTGGAACATGCATTCGCTTTACATAGGCCTGTACTTACTCAGTTTGATTCATGGTTTGGCGCGTCTGACTGGTCCGCCACGATTCTGGATGTTTTTTCTGGGTCCTGGCATTATCTACACACTCGACAAAATCGTATCGTTACGCACAAAATATATGGCTCTGGATGTAATCGAAACTGATTTATTGCCTTCTGATGTTATTAAAATTAAGTTCTATCGTCCACCAAATCTAAAATACCTTTCCGGACAGTGGGTGCGTCTTTCATGTACAGCCTTTCGACCACACGAGATGCACAGCTTTACGCTGACCTCAGCACCGCACGAGAACTTCTTGAGTTGCCACATTAAGGCGCAAGGACCATGGACATGGAAACTGCGCAACTATTTCGACCCATGCAATTACAATCCGGAAGATCAGCCTAAAATACGCATTGAGGGACCATTTGGCGGCGGCAATCAAGACTGGTACAAATTTGAAGTGGCCGTTATGGTAGGCGGTGGAATTGGCGTTACTCCATATGCCTCTATACTCAACGATTTGGTGTTTGGCACCAGCACGAATCGTTATTCGGGCGTTGCATGTAAAAAGGTCTACTTCTTGTGGATTTGTCCATCTCATAAGCACTTCGAGTGGTTTATCGATGTTCTACGTGATGTGGAAAAGAAGGATGTAACCAATGTGCTAGAAATTCATATTTTCATTACGCAGTTCTTTCACAAATTTGATTTGAGGACTACTATGCTGGTATGTTTATAATAGAAACTTGTTGCGGAAAAAACAAATTAATTTTGTTCTTACAGTACATTTGCGAAAATCACTTTCAACGCCTCTCGAAGACGTCTATCTTTACGGGACTCAAGGCGGTCAATCATTTTGGACGTCCGGACATGTCAAGTTTCTTGAAATTCGTCCAAAAGAAACACTCATATGTAAGCGACCCAACAAAGTTTATGTAATGTAGATTTAATTTAAGCTTTCTAAATATTTTCAGGTATCCAAAATCGGAGTGTTCTCCTGTGGTCCACGACCACTTACCAAAAGTGTTATGTCTGCCTGCGACGAAGTAAATAAAACACGAAAGCTTCCATATTTCATACATCACTTCGAGAATTTTGGATAAAATGCGCAATTGTTTTTCGTACCTCATCTCAAATCGTTGGATATAATAATAAGAACATTGTCAAATATTAAAAATAATTTAAATTGTGTCGATTATTTTAAATGAAATATGTTAGTCAAAACAATCGCCTCCATCGAATATAGAAATTTTCATTTCCTGTATTTCTACCACTAAAGTTTATTTATTGAAAATGTTTGTTATCAGTTTTCGTAATCTGATAAAATTATTTATTATAAATTTATTAAATATAATTGAAGATTGATCATTGTTTAATTTGCATATCGATAGATTAATTTTATTTAAGAAGAACGTTAATAACACTGTGCGAGAAATTTTGGTCCACCGCTTTGAGCCATTCCATTGCTCGTATTATTTTATATCCTTCGGCAAGTCCAAGTGGACTTACGAAGGGTATATTGAGTTTGTTCTTCCATTTTTAACACCCAAAAGGGTGAAAATAACCAGTTCAAATTCGGTATTTAACACTTTGGTAGAAGAATAAAACTTTTAATTAAAACGGGGCGTGATCCAATAAGAACAATGCGCACTTAGTAGGTGGAGTGAAAAGTAACCTTCTTGGGAATGAAAAAAAATTTATCTAATTTTATTCGATAAACCTTTTCCAGCGAAAAGGTCCTGAAGATCTGCAAAATACTCATCCACGATGATCTCCTCGCGCGAGTTGATATTTTTATTAATGAGCCATCTGAGGTTTGGGAACAGATAATAGTCCGAGGGAGCCAAATCGTGCTAATAAGGTGGATGGGGAATCAATTGGAGCCATAAATCGTTGATTTTAGCCATGGTTGCGATGCTCTTGTGTGGTGGCGCATTGTCAGGATGATTTCATGTGCAGAATCTCTCCCAAACTATGGCGTGTACGCTAATTACTTATCCTTTTGGCATCACCAACACCATTTCACGTAAAATATTTTTTTGATATTTTCCTGTGTAACTGCATAGGAGAGCATACCACAGCGGACTTCATCGGCAGTGGAGTTTCGGCCACCACGAAACTCTCGAAACCAACATTTCACTGTGTAATAAGAAGGAGCACTAGCCCCATAATATTTATTCAACTTTTCTTTTGTTTTTTCCCCGTTCTGCCTCTCAAAAAATAATTGTTTTATGAGAGAATGAAAATCGGTTTTCTCCATACTCAGCATGATGCCAAACTAGTCGACAAAAATCGGCTGTCAAAACAAAACAAATGACTGTATCGCGCTAAATTTTACATTTCTGCCTAAATTTGAATGGACTATAAGGCGCCAAAAGCTTTTTTGCAATTGCAGCGCTTTGTGCGGTCAAGGAGGTTCCATAACAACACATGCAGCACTTATGTGCATAAAGAAGCACATCTTTTGGAGTCACTGAAATAGCGAAGGGTATATGAGCTTCAGCTTGACTGTTTTATTTAAAACTAGCGAATGCCCGGCATGCGTTGCAATGCCACTTAAAAAAAAATGTTTGCAGAACTTCCCGGTACTCCCGTTAGTAACGGATCTTCCCGGTACTCCCCGTTGTAGCGATTCTGAGTTATGGCTGTGAATTTATCGGCATACAAACTCAGAAACAAAATCCCAAATTTTTAGGAGCAATATTAGCATTGTAATCGTATATTATCACGTAATTAATCAAATTGTGGGCGTAATAAGTGGGCGTGGACAATTTTGTATATCCTGTTATTCTTCCCGGTGCATCCCGTTACGTGTTTTCTATTTAGCACATCAAGTTTCTGCGCAAATGGTGGTAGGCGTAAAAAGGATCCACCCTTTTTTTCAAAGTGGGCGTTAAATTGATCCAACCTCGCCCATTTTTGGGGAAGTTATCGACAGTGTCTATACAAACTCAGATATCAGATTTTTTGGAGCAATATTAGCGAAATAATCGAATATTTTAACTTAGTTTTACAAATTGTGTGCGTAATAGGTGGGCGTGGCAAAATTTTCTTTGCCCTAAACCTAAGTTGGCGTGAGCACAGCAACTCCCCAAAATTTCATCACAATCGGATGAATGGTTTAGACGCCCATTTGGTACAAAGAAAGATAGAAGAATTCATTTTTATATATATAGATACATCGAAATATGGGGTGAATATATTATAGAAAAATAATCCCCATTAAATTTTACAAGTCGCTGAATGACAAAAAACCACAACAGCCACGTGGTCTTAAAAAATAAATTCCACAGGGATTTATGAAGACGCTAGCGTGTTCTTCGGATCCTTTTTATGAATTCAATTAAATAGTTCGACTAATAAATTAATTCAATTCAGGATATAACAAAAAGCGAGGGTCAATTGTGACGTAATTTAACGTCATGGAAATATGGCAAATATGCGCATGTCGTATTCTGTATAAGTAATTTGTGCGTTTGAACAGATGTTTTCAGAGTTCTGGCTCTCGCTCTCGCTCTCACTCTTTTTGACCATTAAATATTGCCACTAATAACATTGTAACCTACAGATAAAAAATAGAATTTTAAATGCACATCAAACACACTTTTTTTTCTTTACTGAAAAGATTGTAATAATTTTGTCAAGGCTTAACAAGAGAAAGCTGTCATTACTGCAACTACCGGTAATAGTTGTACCATGATACAACAATACAAGAAACAATACAGATAATAAATACAATTTGTAGTTTTAAATTACTGCTTTTTATTTTAAGAAATTTAGATATAATGATAACAAAAAAAAACAATAGTTGCCACTCTCACTAAAACTGAACAAAGCATGCCATAATATGCCATGCACGAGAGCGACTACACAAAATTGTCAATGTCTTTTGTAAAATAATTAATTACCAATAATAAATTTTTCAAATACATACATACATACATACATACATACATACATACATACATACATACATACATACATACATACATACATACATATATACATACATACATACATACATACATACATACATACATACATACATACATACATAAATGGTTCTACAAATGGCAAATTTAAAGGGGAAAATTAAGTTTTTTTTAACAGGTACCGATCATAGACGCCGATGATGGAATGAGAGTTGTGGAATGATGTTCAAGACCACTTCGAAATTATAAGAATATAAGTGCGGTACCACCTCTCATTCTAAATGTGGACCTCAACCGTGAATTCGGTTCTAGGAATTCAATAGTTCGACTAATGTTTTACATTGGTGAAAAATGCGATCAATTCAATAATTTTACACCAAACTTTAATGTCAAACTTCCCATTGCTACCAGCTCACATCGCTAGATATAGTCACCTTATACCCCCACATCAAGTTTCGCAACAGTAGCAATTACCCTCACCGGTAATTGCATTATATGTAACTAAAATTGTAGTAGCACTTTCTGGTGAGATTTTGTTACCATGCACTAAATTATATCGTAGTGGTACATCACGTTTTTGAGATATAGTGTTGAAAGTGGTTACCCACTTTTGAGTGAAGTTGTCTACACCGACCAACGAAGTGTAATACCAAATTTCCGATTTTCAGGAGTAATATTAGGCACTTAATTTCACTAATTGCAGGCGTAGTTAGTAGACGTGACAGATTTTATATATCCTATCACACTCCTATCCCGATAACGAGTAAGTTTCAAGTTTGAAGAAAATCAGTTCATCCGTTTAGGCTCTTTGAGTGCAATTAAGGTTTTGGAGAAAAATTACATTCCATTTACATTTAAAAAAAAAAACTTATTTAAATTAAAACCGAAAGCAAACAAAAAATGTATACGCTCAAATCGATATATTAAACAAAGTTTTAAATGTATTCGAATTTAACACTTAACAAAATATATATATTACTTATTATATGAAAAATTACGAAAAATATATTCTATAAGAAAATTTAAATATTTTTTATTACTTCATTCAATTTAAATTTCGTGCAAATAAAAATTATATGTTTTAAGTTTAAAATAGAAATATTCATAAAAATGTACATTTTGACTAACTATTCCATTCAGAAGAATTAAACATTATCGGCTTTTGTACGGTGGTAGTAGTAGGTGTTTTTTTTTACAGATATTCATTCAACCGTATGCTCAAATTCTGTATCCAGCTCAGATGTCGACTTACTGCGCATGTACATATTTGTATCAAACGAAAGGATACGAACGAGTTGTCAATTTTATTGTTATTTTAAGATTTCGGAATGGAACTGCTTTCTACAAATCCTATCATAGCTGAGCAGCATATAGAAATATGGTTTCAAAATTATACGCATTCAACGTAAGACTATTGATTTGAATTTAAATAATGTACTTAAACAATAACCTTGCTTTTTAGCCTCCAATGCGCAGAGCCTTTGTGGTCAGTTCTAAACGAATACTTCAGCACAGCACACCTGATTGATGTTTTTGTGCCGTTTGTTGGTCTGCTTAACAACCAACTATTGGTTCGACTAGTGTGCTGCCTGAGCGTAATCAACACAATAACGTCGTTAATCAAGTGGTAGACTAATTGATCAGTCAGTCAAATTCACGGTTCGTTTAATCAATTGTTCTTTTTCTGTTTTGAGGTGTTTTCCAACCAATCGTCCTTTTTGGTTTGCAAGGGAATTTGAAAATATATACAATGTGGATACTCCGCCACAGCATCGTTTAACTTGTGAAACTTCTGCTGGATTTCCCTCCTCACATACAATGGCATTTACTGCTTTCATATGTATTGTCGTAACGTTTTTCATTGCGCTTTTAAAACGGATTCTTAAAAATGTTCAAGGAATTGAAGCTTATCAATACCTTCTTGATAAAATAAGTTCTCCTATTATTTATTTTATTTCGGCGCTAATGTGGGTAAGCCGCATTTATATTGGCGCGGAGTTCATTTATCAATGCATCCTAAGCGCCATAGCTGCCAATTTACTCGTGTTTGTTTTCGATCGTTACGCAACGTTTTTAGGCACTTTAGACAAAACATATTCAGTGTATGCTGTTTCGTGGTTTGGACTTATACCGGTGATCATCTATTTCGTAATGCTGCGCATGAACTTAGACCCGCATTGGTCAGTTCGCATGGTAAGTTTTGAATCGTTTTTTATTTCTTTTCTATTCTCATTTAGAAAGATTAACTCAAATGTTTTGAAATCAAGGCTTTCAAATGGTGTTCTGATCCAAGTTTCCTACGACACGAAGTCGGTCCAGTTTTTGTACTCGTACGAGATTTTGGCTATCTTATGGGCGTCGCATTATCAGCACCTTTATACAAAAGGTAAGAGAAAACTATAATTACTTTATATTAACATTGTTTAAAAACAAATATTTCATTTTAACAGATATGAGAAGAGAAGTAATTTGCTTACTAAATCTGTTCTTGTGTTCTTCATCGTGTGGGTGAATAACATTATACGGCTAGAAACTCCGAAGCAGTATGGACGTTTTGCTTTCTTAGCATATGAATTTATGAGAAATTTAGTTCATTCTTACACGCTACTTAGTATATAATAACAAGTAATTTAGTGTAACTTTTGTATTATTATTTATTAAAAATATCATTTATGTGTACAAAAAAAAGGTGAAAACTAACAAAAATAAATTCTTTATAAGGAAACTTAACATTTTTCATTTTTAACGGCAACATGTACACAAATATTCATAATCAATATGACTTGAACTTAAAATATCTAAAAATAAACACATTTGCAATAAAGAAGTCAATCGCAAATCCAAACAATTCAATGCAATGCAATAAACAATTTGACTTTTACACGTTATTTTACTCAATCAATAAGTAGTTCAGGAATATTTGTAATTCATCAATGGAATTATACAGCTGAAATTGTATTGGTGAAAACCCAAACTTCAGCAGACAATTATTAATGTGTGCGCGTTGAGTAGCGATTTCCAAAAGCATGGCCTCATCATGCGCCTCATCCAATATTTCATGTAACCTTAGCAGTCGGTTACTCTGTCCATCACAATCATCCATCGAAATACCACTATCATCATTGTCCTCTTTTGAAATGGCAGAAAGAGGAAGAGGTGAGCAAGATTCAGTTCGAACTTGTAACATATCTAAGGACACTGTTGCCCTACATAATAGATCATTTTTAATCATTATGTTATCACTTTCAACTAATTTTAAACGTTTGATGCGTACAACTGGATTAAGACTGTAAACTTTTTCAATCCGAAGTTGTGAAACGCTCTCAAGCTTAATGCTAGGCAAATGAAAAGTCCCTCTACGATCTTGTTTTTTGACATGACTCTCGTCTTTCTTCTTATTGAGTAAATGTTCAACATCGTAAGGAACATAAAAACCACCTGAACGGACTGGCAATAATCGCTCTATTGGAACGCGTCTTAGCCGTAATTGCGGTTGCATGCTTACGTTAGTTCGGATCATTTCAGCTTTTATTTTCGCCGCACTCTCATCCATGGGAACTTGAACAATAATTGGGTGTGGCAGCATTTCGGCAATGGGATAAAGAAGTTCATAATTGTTTGGTTCTGTTTTTAATGGTTTGGGAACCCCCAATGCAACCTCTTTCTCAAATTTGTTTTTGGTACACATATCAAAAGTATTTTTTGTATCACTGGTGCATGTTTTAAGCGTGAGTTTGGCTCTTTTGGAACGGGTAACAACTTCGCTTTGTTTTAAGTCATTCTTTGGAAACTTGTAGTTAAAAACTCCGTCTCTTTTTATGTTTTTTGCTTTTTGGGCCTAAAAGTAATATAGTTATTTCAATAATTACATAAAATAAATATGATCAGTATTCGCACAACCTTTTTCTTTTTGGAGTTCGGATCCTGTGAAAACCCAAAAAGTTTTTCAATCCACATACGTCGTTTTGTTTCTTTAGTAAATGGTTGGATTTTCGTTTTTCTTGGACGTCCTCGTTTCTGTTGGAAAAATGTATCAAGAAAATAGTAACAAATTATATGCTATTTGTAGACTTAGCCAAGAAGATTCAATAAATAAAAGAATTAATAAAAAAAAAAAAATTGTAGACTGACGCGTTTCTCCTCTTCGAATCCTCAGACTCTGACAGATCGCCAATGTTAAAATGCGATTTTGTGATCATTATACAACAACACAATACAAATTTACTATATTTTGTTATTATTTATTCAGTTGAAAATTGAAAATTCAATGTTAAAATAATATTAAATAATATACCAAATATACTTTCATTTTTAATTTTTTTAATTTTTCTTCTAATATCGTTATCGAAAGCTCCTATACAAAATATCTAAAGATTTCTTTAACTTATAAAGTAATGAACTGATTTACAGAATTTTGTTCCTTGATTCTTGCTTGAATATTTCTTCAACTTTTTCGCTTACATAAACTTTATTGTTGTTGAAAATTTTTAATATGTTCATGAAGCAATTTATGCCAACACAATTTTTTCTGTTAGACAAATTGGTCTTATTGGTTTGAAAAATCATTTGTGAACATTATGCAACATTGATCTCTCTTGCCCATTTTGGTATATTTTTAAAAATCATTTCAATTCATATTCGAACAGTCGGCTATTACAAATTACGAATAATTTTTTTTAATTTTTTTAGCGATAACATATTTTTGTCACTAATAAAGTCCAGATTTTTAGGAACAATTCAAAATCCTGAGGTTGCAGTTTTCCGTCAGTTTGCAGTTTTCACAGTAACACAGTGAACAAAATAAATTTTGTTAAGAATTGTTCAGGAGAAGTATTAAAAACTTACTTTAATTGGCTCCTTGCTTTGGACATAAGTTTTCCTTTGCTGCTGTTGTGGTTTTTCAACGCCTATATTTTGAGGATTTTTTTGCAACTTGTTGGTTTTCGATGGCATTTTTAATTTTTTTACAATACCTTCTGACGCTTGATTTTTTTTGCTATTTACAACATCGTTTTTTCGCTTTCGACATGGTGTTGGCGGTTTAACAAGTAAAATATTATCCAGTATGTTAATATTTTCTGAATGTACTGCTGGCTCCTTGTCCACTTTTGAATGTGATTGGAAACTTTGTTCTTCTTCTATTACTGCAACACAATGGAGCTTTTCTTCGATGCTTGGAACTTCTTCTTTGATATATAAAACTGTTTCTTCGATATTTGAAATTTGATCAATTAAATTTCCGACTTCCTTTTCAATAATTGTAACTTTCTGGATTCTTGAAATATGTTCTTTGGTGTCGGATATTTTTTGTTCGGTACTTGGAACTTGATCAATTAAAATTGGAACTATCTTTTCTATAGTTGAGACTTGGATTCTGGGAAATTCTTCTTTGATGCTTAAAACTTTTGCTTCGATATTTGGTATTTCATCAAATAAATTTGAGACTTCTTTTTTAATAGTTGCAACATCTTGTGTCCTTGGAAATTCTTCTTTAATACTTAAAAAAATTTCTTCGATATTTGGAATTTGTTCTATTGAATTTAAGACTTCTTTTTTAACAGTTACAACCTCTTGGATTCTTGGAATTTCATCTTTGATACCTGAAACTTCTTTGATGTTTGGAATTTGTTCTATGATATTTAAAACTTTTTTTCTAATAGTAGCAAATTCTTTGATTTCCTGGATTGGCTGGTGATGTACACATTCTAACCGCTTTAATTCGACCTTTAAAAGATTAGTTTAAAAATATTAATTTAATTTATTTTAAAACAATTTATACTAACCACAGGAGTACACGTAAGACTAGCGTCTAGTGGTTCGGTTTTTACAACACAGAGTTCTTGCTTTATTTTTTTCTTGTTTTTACGCAACATACATTTCCAACGTGCAAAAGGATTCCAGACAATATGCAGTGCATCCTGCTCTACCACCAACTCCTCGTCTTCTTCCGCCTGCGACGTCAACATCAGTGTCTCCTCCTCAACCACTTCACTAGTTGGTTCTATTTTTCTGAACTCGACGGGTATAAGGTCCTTTGCAGCTGTATCTGATAAGAATTGAACTTCGTCCTCGTCTCCACTAGTTTCATACCCTTCTTTATGTGCGTCTTCTATAAAAGAACTATCAGTTTCTTTTACTTTCAGTACCTCCTCATCAGAATTAGAATTAGGTCTAGAATTATTCAAAGAAAACTGCAACTTTCTTTCGTTATATACAGTAACATTTTCTTCTATGTCATCGGCAGGGCGATCTGCAGGTATTGGAGCGACTCCTTTTTTCGAAGCAGGAATAACTTTCGTTCCAATAGGTTCAAAGCCTTCTCCTTGTACCTCCTCTGCGAATAACCTTTTGTTTTCTTTCGCTTTCAGTTCAAACTTTGTTTCATTTGCTTTAACATTTTGGCGATCTGCAGTTTGTGACGCAGACTCTTTTATCTGGTAACTAGTTCGCGGCAACTTTCTGGAAACATCATCACATTCCTTTTTGGGGGAAGTTTTTGATTTCTGGGAGCCCATTTTTGAAGTCCTGCTTTCTTTAAAAACCACTCCAATCGAAATAATCCATTCTTTGTACAAATATAAACGCTTCGAGCCTACAACAAAAACATGATACAAGAATTACTTGTATCATGAATAAAAATAACAACTTTTAGAAATTCGAACTGCAAGCTTCTTTTGCAAGAAGGTAGTGAAGTGCACTTTAAAACGTAGATGCCACTTATTTATATTTATATTTTATATTATTGACATGGAGTAAACAATAAATGCTAGTGCTATTTAAACGATTAGTCTTGTTTTAATCTTAGGAATATTAAATGAATATATGTATGTTGTAAATTATAGAATTATAGTAAGGTTAAAAACTTTGAAATAGTGAATCCAATGATTGTTTCACAATTTTTCGTACTTTTGTTTACAATTTTTCACATGTTCGCCGGTTTTAGTATTAAATTTTTTTAATTATTTTAATGTTTTTTTTTCTGAAAAACATTAAAATAATAATAATAATAATAAAACTCGCAATTTTTATGAAACAGAAAAATTCAAGAATTGAGCAAATTTAAAACTACCAAAGAGGAAAAACAGCTGATAGAAAGAAGAACAATGGATTAGTATTGAAATTAAGCTGATTACGAGGTACCTAAGACACATGCGGTTGTTTTGCTCTGATACTCCACATAATAAAAACTTGCTGGTAAAAACAAAATAAAAAATGTAACGAAATAGTATATTTATATTTGATATATTTATTTTATTTATTAATTTAGTTATATAATAAATTAGTTAAATTTCCGCATTCAAAGATAACACAATACTGGGTATTTCAAAGACAAAATAGCGTATTGTAACCAATTAATTATTTTTTTAAATATTACTGTAGAGTAATTATATATCGGTTTTAATTTATAAAATAAATTTATGTATATAAAAAATTTTGAATGAGAGTAAAATAATGTTTTTATTAAACAAACTTTTAGCAAAATATATTTGTTATACAGAAAACTGTTTTAAATGTGCAATTAACCTTTTGAATATACAATAATCGTTTGCATACAGCATTTCAAGAAAATATTATTCAAATCTGCAGTCATATATACGAGTATACGCAAATTTCAATTAAGTAATTTTTTAAAAATGTTCTCAATGAAGAATCGTGTTCCCATTGTTAGCATTGAATACAGTCTCCAAACTTTTCACTACTTTCAGAAACTGTTCGTTCTTCAATGTCTGGAGTAGTAACGAAGGCACAGTCCCTGACTGCAGTCACACTATTGCAGATGAAACTCCTGTACTGTAGTTTTCTCAAACGAACGCCCATTTCTTATTCACTTCTTACATATTTTTTTGCACAAATACACTTTAAACGCCCCATTATTTAACTATAAATTTGAAAAGTTTGATGTATAACGGCTAAAAATACAAGGCAAATTTGAGTATTGCGTCTTCAGTGTACTGTGTACGTACCTCAAAAATTTACACACTGGCATCTTTTGTTTACGAGTTGGTAAGGCAGTGCAAATCAAGATATAGAAGTTAGAAACAGCTGGTTACCTAAAAAACAAAGTAAACAAAAATTTAGACTTTCTTGATATTTGTTTATTAAATAGTGTAATGTCCAAAGTTATTGAAATTCTCGACTCCGATGACGACAACGAAGCATCACCGTCAATGTCGTGTAGTGTGTCAAATAGAGAAACTGCTACCACTGTACCGGTAGTTGCCGCGATGCGAGAATCACAAGCCGAAACTGAAGCGCGAATATTTGAAGAAGCGCCTATATCAGCAGCTGCCCGAGCCTTGAATAAGGGACGCATTCGCAATCGGCGCAAAAGTATTCATCAACCAATGCGATCCAGCCCAGAAATGCAATTTGAGACAATCGCACTTCTGGACGACGACGAGGATGATCCAGCAGGAAAAGTCAATAAGCATCCGCATTCATCATTAACAGCTGTTAATGCTGCCCAAATGCTAAAGCCCACAAAAACGTTTAAAACCACACCCAAAATACTAACGTCAAAACCGCCTACTCCCGAGGAGCAGGTGAGCGCCGCTTGCGAAGAGTTTACCAATGGTGGCGAAACGCAGGCGCTGCTGCGTCGCATTGCCGAAGAACGTGTACGGGTAAACTTTTTGCTCGCCTCGTTTGGTATGCCCGACATACATTTTTCGTTGTATACGCAGCCAGACCGCTTACAGTTTCAGCTCGAAGATCGCTTAAAGCAACGAAAAATGCGCAATCGTGGTCTGCTTGAATCGAAGAAGCGACGCAGTCTGCTGCAGACCACGCAATCACAAGCTCCTTCCATTTAAGCCGCGATCCACTATTGATCTCATCGTTTTAATTTGCATTCGATTGTTAATTTAGTTTACCTATTAAAAACATGTTAAATTTATCGTTGAAATTTTATAATAAAAATAAATACAAAATATGTATAATCGAAAATAATTTGTTTCGAAACCCTCGCTTAAATGCCGTAAAATCGTCAAACTTTCAAAATCAAACTTCGAGACTGACTAATCTCTTGCTAAGACCCACCACTTGGTATTATTCAAAACACTTGACTGAGACCCTCAAATATCCATTTATTAAACATTCAACGATGGGCGCCAACTTCACAAGGGCACAACTCAAAATAAAATTTGGTCCCTTTGTGCGACCCTTTCATACATCAATCAATCAATCAAATTTTATTAAACGGGCTAAGTTAAGTAGGTATGGTCAGACACACCTTTTTTTCAAATAAAATGAGAATGCTTATTGTCTACGATCAAGGTTTAGCTGATTGTGTCCTTCATCTTGAAAATAGCTGTAACTGTTATGATAAAACCTGCCAACTTGCCATTATTGTGTACAATGATACGATTATAAGAAGTCTGACTTACTGGCAAACTGGATACAAAAGTGGGCATGGTCGTTTTTTAAAATGTCTTCTTCTCAATCTTTCAATCATTTCGGGATTCGCTTCAAGCGAATAAAAGATTTTTGAAATAGGCTATTAATATTAAAATAAGTTAATTTTTAAAGATAATCAAAACTTGTAAGAGAACTATATTCGGCTACGTTGAAGCTCATATACCCTTCGCCATTTCAGTGACACCAAAAATTTGATTTTTTTTCAGCGCATAGGTGCTACATGTGTATATTTTAAGTGAGCGTTGTTCTTATCAAATTTTGGTTAGTAGTTTTGTGTTCCTACCAAAGTGTTATATAACAAATTTGAACTGGTTATTTACGCCTTTGATTTTTGGGACTTTAAGTCGTATACAGGATTGTTTAAAATAAATTCGAAAGGTAAGTTCATTAAATTTAGGCCACAAAAGAATGCAAAATGACATTCAAAAAAAAAATGCAGAATTCGAAAAGAATCAATAATGTATCTTAGACAAAGTACATACATATATTATTAGAATATTTGATTTTATTGCCGGAATCCAGTGAGTTGGGCAACAAAATAAACACGCATATTAATCGATATATGGGGAACACTATTGATAACGTTTAAGACGTTAAGAATTCAGAGGTCTCAGTAAATTTCTTAATAGAATGCTTGGTTGAAGAACACTGCAACTGGAACCACTGTTTCCTCAGAAAATATCAACACACACCAATTTTTGAAATCGTCTACTTTTTTAATATATTAAAGCAACTTGATAAATTGTTTTCTAAATAACAAGTAATAATAATAAAAACTAAAATACTAAAAAAAATCATGGGCGACTTTTGACAAAATTTCATTTATAGCGACTGGTTGATTTTTGATGAGTGCTAGATTTTAAAAATAAATTTAATAATAACAAGTAGATAAAATTATAATTCCCCGACCATGTAAAATGTTGGCATTAATATTTGTAAAGAAGGCGCTCCAAATTGAATGTTTAGCCTTCAAGTCCAATCTAATAAGAATTTCATTTGTATTTACAAACTAAAAATTTTTACTCATATCACTTCTTTAAAGAGAAATGAAGTTTTTACAATAAATGGAAACAAAATACATTTTACTTCCATCAACTAATTTAACCTGAATGGCAGTACCCTCCAAGTTGTTAGTATTAATTAAAACTCTACTGTAATCAAAATTATCTTTTATAATAATTCCCAGACCAACAACATAACCGTTGAAACAATTTTGCCTAGTAAAATGCTTTCATTTCATTTATTTTGAATATGTTCGCATATAAGAAACATTTCTTTTGAATGCACAAGCAATTACATAAAATTACAATTAGATATATTATATACATTGGATTAAATAGCAACTGAAGTAACAATTAATAAAATTTTGGAAAAATTGGTTGGTTGGTTGAAGTGGTGATTCCGCGCCTTTTTGTTGCCACATCCTTGCTTTCAACTTGTTAAAAGATTATTGCATACTGCAGCTTTACTAAATCCAGTCAGTACGGTTTAAGAACCTTAGCAGGTCGTCGATATCTGTACCAGACAGCACTTTGAGGTAATAAGTGACTTACTTCTAGAATACTTGCAATTTTTCGTAAAGATAAACGGAGATTTAGTGTTAATAAGTTTGTGTAAAAAAATCCAATTTTTCATGGTAAATTGCTTTTAATTGATCAGAATTGAAATTGGTTTTGCTTGTTTGAAGCAAATTTAGAACAAATATACATTTTGTGGAAAATTTAAAACTGATTTTAAAGTTTGTGCTATCAAAAATCTGCTTAAACTTAAAATATACAAAACTGTAGCTGGAGTTGAGTCTTGGAGAGTTAACAATTGACATATAAGCTTTATTGTTATACAAAGCTTATTTTAAAATTTATTTTGCCGTAAGAAAAACGACACGCTCTTTAGGAGGTATTTCATTAGCCAGACAATAAATAATTTGAATTGGAGTTGACGGAGTAAGACCCAAAACTCTACGTAGCGTAGAATAGTCTGTATTTTATTATCAATACTCTTCGGTGAATGAGCCGACGTGGTTCGGGCATATTCCACCTTAGAACGAACAAAACTTTTAGAAAAATTAAGACCAATTTTAGGTTTAAGTCCTCCCTTGACTGATGTCAACATCTTTAAAAGACTAGCGCTTTTTTGAGTTTCATGAATAATGCGACAATAATGTTCTTTTACAGATAAACTAGAATTAATTGTTCTGCCTAAACAAATTAAAGAAGAATCAACCTGTTTAAGATTAACGTTGTTAATATTTATTAACATTTTTTTCCGACCACCTTTAGCAAGATAAATTGATTTTGTTTTCTCAGGGTTAAAACTTAAATTTAATACTGCGCACATGTTTTTAAAATCATTTAGTTTATCTTTTAGGTTATTTAAAGCGGACTTAAAAGTGTAATCATATGACACGAGTAAAAATACCTCTGCGAATTTAAAAATCATTGTCTTCCTGTCCTCAAGTGAATGTAAGTCAGCAGTGTAAAAATTTAAAAGACTTAAACAACTTCCCTGAGGTAAACCATTGAAAACGTCCGTCCTACGATTGCCAAGGGCAGGCGTCCTTGCTGATAAAAAATTACACACCCACTCACCCAAGTCAGATGGAAAATTACTTTCAACTAATTTTTGTTTTAGTTTAGAAATATTCACGCAATCATAAGCTTTGTTTATATCAATTTGAACCATCATAACCTTGTACGAGAAAAATTTTAGCAATTGTTTATTTATTTGTCCTATACGCAAATCACCTACTTGGAAGTAAATTTTGATTGTCAATGAAAAATGAGATACGCTCTTTTACCATTAAATTAATTATTTTTAGAAAAACCGAAATTAGAGCAATTGGGCGAAAGTTATGGTAATCGTCAAGATTTTTACCACGTTTTGGTGACTTTTAGTTTCCTCTATTATTGTTTACAAATTTCCATGCCTCTTTCGAATTTGGACATTTGTTAAGCTCAATTATTTTCTGATTCCAGCTATCACTTTTTGCTTTCTTCACCGCATCCTTCCAGTCACTCATTGATTTAGAGCAATTTCACAATTTTCAGGTGTTGCATATTTGTCACATTTTTTCCTAGAGCACAGCTGAAGACGAAAAGATTTTTCTAAATCACGATTCCACCAAAATTTAGGAACACGTTTAGCATTGGAGTCAGAAGTAAAGGTTGATTTTTTAATTTCTTCGCTCAAAATGTTTTCAATATTATCAAAATTAGAATCAGCAGTAATAGTCGATAGTTGATCTAGCAATTTTTTCTTAGCTAAAAATTTTACTTTACATACTTTAATATCATTTATCTCTAATAGAATGGGATTTTGATGGCTGCCATTAAACCAGATTGGCAAAACGGACCAAGAAAAACTATTATTAAAATTTGCAAAGGTTAAATCCAAAACAGACCCCCTCGATTGACTTAAAGATTGCTTAAAGGTGCAAGAGCCGGAATTTAAACAAACAAAACTGGAAAAATTGGTTAATTCAAGAAGTTTAACTCCCTTTCTGTTGTCAGCATAATCTCCTCAAGTTATATTTCGAGCATTAAAATCACCTCCAATTACCACATTTTGAAAAGACTCGAGAAAGCTTAGTAGCCTTTCAATTTCAGATATGAATTCGTTTATTCGAATGTTAGGAGGGAAGTAAACTGATACTAGAGTTAAATTAGAGTTTAAATTTACAGTTTGAGATATCAATATATCAAAATCTGAAGGATAAGGAATTCTTTTAATTTTAATGAATTTGTTAAAACCAATAGCGACACCTCCATAGCGATCGCTGCGAGTTTTAACAATTACATTAAAATTCAGTAATTTATATTTGGAATCTGTATCAGTGTAATTAAAAATTTCTGATAAAAGACATATGTACATATGTCAACATTGAAATTATTTAAATAAAAGTCAATGTTGTTCTTATTTGCTCCGAAACTTTGGCAGTTATATTGCAATATTTTCATTACAGTTATTGTCAATTTCTAAAGAAAAATCCACCCGATTTCCATTTGCATTTAAAGCAGCTGCTTTCAATCGTTTTATATAATGATTAATGGCATTAACACCAGCAGTGTTATTTTCTTTATTAAAACAATCAGATACAAATTTTGTCAATTCAGATAAAATTTTTCATAATTAGATACTTTTTCAAAATTGGGATAATTATCAACAGGTTGAGATGAATTTATGTGAACAGGTTGTAATTGTTCAAAATGATTTTTAATGGCTTCCTGAGCAGGCTTCCGGGAGACAACTTTACTGTATTTTGTTTTAGTCAACATACTATTGATTTCAATGTCCACATTTTTTGTACGTTTGTCAGTTTTTAAAGAAATGGGAGGAAATTGTTAATCGTTCAGCAACCAAAAAGAATTAGTCGAATACGTGGTAGTCACTTCTTTGCGAGACATTTTTTTTAAGGTCATTATTTCTTTAATTTCTCTTTCTTCAGAACATTTCCGACAGCAGCCTTTTGATAAGAATTGTGGTTATTTCCATTGCAAAGAATACAATGCATAATGATGAGGTTAGGAATGCACTCTCCAGGCTTTCCACACTTAAGACACCTCTTCTTTGAACGACAAGATTTTGCTGTATGACCGAGACGACCACACACATTGCATTGTCTGACTGGTGGAATATAGGGGTCAATTTTTTGATAAGCATAAAACAGAAAAACCTCTTCCGGAAGCTTATTTCCTGAAAACTCAATTTTTACAGTGTATGTTTGATAAAATATATTTGAGTCATTAGCGTCACGTTTTTTGAATTTAAAAACGGATAAAATCGGAACATCATATATTCTATTTTTTAATTCATCATCATCAGAGATATTAATCTGAACATTTCTTAGAACACCATTTGAATAAACAAAACTGTTGGGGATGAAAGGTCGTAATTTTTTGGAGATAAGCTCCTCGTTAAGAACTAAATTATTTGCATTCTGTGCAGAGTCAAATTTAACTCTAAACAGAGTCTGTCCAAATTGATCAAAATCAACCTGTGAGGCACTTAATGTTTTTTGGGGCGACCACTCGTCCCCCATCATTACAAGAAACTATTTGCTGTATAAAAAGTTTTCAACTTTTTATAAAAAAGAAACACACTTCAAGGCAGAATTCTATTGAGAATAAAACAAAAAAAAAAAAGCAAAAAAGCGAACACTCACACAAGCCGATTTGAAAAGAAAAATTCGCGAGACGAAAACACCAAACAACCTTTCTGTCGGATCTTTAGTGACGTTAAGTCGATATGCCTAGTATTGTTTTGTTCAATATTTTCAACCAGGGTTGCATACCAACTTATTCGTTACAAAATCGGTTACCCAGTTACACGTATTTAATTAATAAAAGTTTATTTATATAATAACAATATAACTTATTTCAAATAATTCATATTTAATATATTTTTTGTTTAAATTCAATAATTTACTTAATAATAACTTATCAATCTTTTGTAAGCAAATTCATTAGAAATATGATCTTCAATATTTAACTCCTCCAGAGGAATAAAACATAATTTTTTAGCCCATGTGAGTCGCCACATTTTACACAACGATAAGGCATGTTGCAATTGATAGTTACATGAGAAAACCTTTGGCAATTTTTGCATTGATCGGGTCCATCCTGTTTAAAACTTTTTAACTTAATCATACAATTTAATATACATACTTAATATTTTAAATTCTTTTAAATTTTACTCTTTTAAAAGTTGCACCAACCAAAAATTAAAGTTTTATTGACATTTATCGCACAGCACAATCAATCAACTTTTCATCGTTCATCATCATGTTCTCAATTCGTTTCTTTCCGCGTCGCTCGTTTTATCTCGTTTTGTTTAACTTTTCCAAGTTCAATCCGAAAGCTCTTTTGCCGTCCAACTGTTTGCGCGTATATTTTTAATCAGCTGTTCTTGCGTAGGGTTGCCGACTTGTGTTTCGTCGACAGAGTAAACAATTATTTTTTTAGGACTTACAGTTAAGTATCTTAAATGCTTTAATAATTCAGACAAACATATACAATATTAGGATGATTCGATAAGTACTAAACCTACAAAAGAAAAACGAAAATTTTGGAAAAGTTGTTTTTTAATTCGCAACATAGTCTCCTTTTAGCTCGATGCACTTGACGATGCTATGCTCCAACTTCTAAAACCCGTCTGAAAAATAAATTTTCTCGAGGTTTGCAAAATAGGCCTTCACTGAGACTGAGTACTTATTGGACAACCCTCTTATATAATACTAGCACTAGTATTTCTGTTCAAAGTGAAAAATTTCAGGGGTAAAAAGCGCTTCTAAAAGTCCTTCCTGGCAGAAAGGAGGCCTTCCATTCCCACTGCCATACTCCTTTCTTTTTTGTATCAAATGACCTGCTTTTAAAGGCAAATTTGCACAAATAAAAAGTTTAGGTAAAATAAAAACTTTATCGAGTGTGTGCTGTTGGAACCACATGTCCACCAGTCCTAATTCGTCCAGTTCGGGCAGAAAAAACTCGGTCAACATTGCCCTATAGCGCGCACCGTCCACTGTTGTCGTTTGACCCGCGGCGTTCGGCCCGATGACTCCTCCAGCGTGAACATCGCACCACGCAGTCACTTTGAGCGGGTGTAATGGTTTCTCGTGCATCACTCGCGGATTTTCGGTTCCCCAGAAGCGATAATTTTGCTTGTTCACGTACCCGCTGAGGTGAAAATGAGCCTCATCGCTCATTATGATTTTTGCCAACACCACAGACGAATTGTTACGCAAAAAAATAGACACAATTATTCCGCGTTCTTGGGGAGTGTATCGCTCCATGGCTTATTCACTTGTATTCTGTATCTGTCTAGTCCACAAATGTCAAAACAGATTTGACATTGGCGGCCATTTGCAAAAATGAGAGCATCTTCCAATAGAGTGATTAATTTTGCGCCACCCTGTAGTACAGCAAAAATGTGCTTTTTGTCGCATACATGTGCAATATGGGTATCGCTCGTATCGAATCACGTCCACATTTTGTCAGTAATTTTGTCTAACTACTAACTAAAGTGGTTAATATTGAATTTGAAGTGGTTATCTGTACTGCAGCTCTTTTTATTGAATTTCTGCATAGGAAGAAGGAGTTTAATTCTCATGGTGCTCATCTTAGAAGTTAACCTCCGTTTGGAAAAAATGAGTTCATATTAAAGGTAAATTTATCTTAAGCTGCGTCTTCATTTTTTGGGAGGGGCAGACAAACAGATCATTTGTATAGAAATATATAGCTTATAACACTCGGCGTTGCACAGGATTATTTAAAAAAAATGAAATGTCCACTCTAGCCTTCTTCATCTGGAATTATAATTGTATGTATAAGTATGTGGCAAATTGGATACCTTCATCAAATTTTCGTATTTAAGCATGTACTATACAACTTTCCGGTATACCCCGTTGTGGGTTTTTAGATAAATTAATACATAAAATCCATCCATTATAGTTTTTATTTAATCAAAAGAGTTTGTAAAATAAAGGTAACACATACAAACTTCTCTAGATATGAACATTTAAGTCTTGAATTAAGAATGATTTCTTGAGCCACAGAATAATTTCCAAGCGAATTTGAAATAACAATTTTTTGCGCACGAAGGTTTGTTCATCTCTTAGAAAGTAGGCGGGATTTAAAAGCACAAACAAACAATACAAATCACGACGACTTCCATTAAGTGCACACTGCTCGAAAAAACCAAACGGATATGTTTGAAAAATCTTATCGGTAACAGATTAGCACAATGACTACGGAACAAACGCTTACTTCACCATAAAGTTGAAAATAAAACAAACAAAATTAAAAAACAATATTAAAAATAAACTTTAAACGTAAACGCTTTTGGGAACTGTTGTGAAATACTACTGCCCTAAACGTATCACAACCTCTCTGGAGGTCTTATCGTCTCATGATCGATTAACGCACATTTCGCCCTCGTCCGCCATTGATTGCTGTGATCGTGTGGCGCCGATTGTAAACAATTGAAATTGTTTTTCAGCGCAAAGTTCAATACGGCAAATTTTTAATTAATTTGATGTACGATGAGGGGTGCCACACTCTTCAGCAGAGTCACTTCTTCAACTATTAAAAATTAATAAACCATTTGATTTCGAGGCAGCGATCGCAGCTATTATGTTAGAACACTTGTGCCGCAAACAAAAATAACTGGTTCGATAGTGACTTTACGACTCACCTTACCCATAATTTTCAATTTACCTAAAACGCTCCGATAAGAAGTCTCCAACGGACTATGCCCCTAAATGTAGATAAACATGTTCTGCGTTGCGCGAATCACCTGTTCAACAGTTAATCTGGCCTAATATCTACCTTGATCTGTCTCAGTTTTAAATAACATTTTAATTAATTGCACAAAAAAAGTGTTCAGCACCAAATTGATTACACAAAGAAAACTTGTGCTAAATTTTGATTACAAAGTTTAAAGGGTAACTTGCAGCGGAAATTTTATGTAGTTAAATTTGTGTTGGCAATAAACAGCGAGGGTAGATCCTGCTAATATTACTACTCCAGATTTTTTCTACTTTCAATAACGACATATTTCGCATATACTCGTGTGTAAGCTTACCCTTGCCACTGTTCTTGAAATTAGGCCAATCTAAAATTAATTGTGCGTTACTCCATGATGCGTTTCAAGCTATCGAGCTATGAGCGAATTTCAAATCCACCGCCGACCGTTCTTGGCCACTTTCTGTGGTGTGCTGGCCATCATTTAATAGCTTTACATCCGGCATAGCGAGATATTCCATAAGCTTTTACTCCCACATGTCATGGACCAGGCGTTGAAATCACCAGCCATAATTACCGGGAACTTATCTGTAGCCTCTGCCAACAATTACTGGGTGAAGCGTAGCATGAAGAAAAGTTAATTCCTTCAGATCAAGCCCAAGTAAATCCGTTGAATTTGTTTGTATGTAAATGTCCAGTCTTATCTCAATTATTTCAGAATGCCGCTTAGCGAAGATAGGAAAGAAAATTTCACCATAAACTAAGCCAAGTAAACTTTTACTTTCTGCAGACGTGTGGTATTGCACGAAAGCCTTTAAAGAGTTGCTATTGAAATTGTTTTCAGAGCAAACGAGTAGACGGACAATTTACTATGAAACGGAAACCATCCAGACAAGTTGTTGACAAGTGGACAGGCGACGCAAGAGTGCCCTTAAAGGTGGCCGCGCTAATCAAAACAGATAACACCCACAATTTCAGTTCTCGCAAAAGTAAACAATTACAAGGCAGTTTATTGTTTTATTTGTTGAGAAATTTGTGATTCTTGTTTGTTTTTAATTCACTTTCTGGAGGAATTATCTCTTGAAGCTGTGATGGAAATATGGCGCATGTATAACAAGTCAGAAATAGATTCACACCGAATAGTGTCAAGTGAACAACACATTTATTTTGGGGTTGTTGCCGACCGGCTGCGACGCAATTTCGAAGGGGGAACAGCACGCGCCAGCGATCTGTACGATCCGCAATGGGAGGTACAAAGCGAATATAACTTATCAGCTCGAGTAGGCAATCAAAATTTAAAAATCAAAATAATTTTAAAACTTTTCCATTCAATTTGGAGTGGGGAAAATAACAATTAAAGCGCCAGCCGGCAGCACGCTGCGAAATGGTCAATTGCGTCAGAGCGCGTTGCCACCAGTGCTGCTGCTGCTTCTACAACTGGCTCGCGTAGTTTTATCGTCCAAAGTCCACAAACGAGTCATGCGCGAGACGAGTGAATAATAAAGAATGTGTTTCAATTGCGGCGGGAGGAGTCGCTCGCATTTAATTAATTGTACCCATTCATTGCGTTGGCGCATTGCATTGCAAATCTCACTGATCGTGCTCTTAATTACTTCAATTTCAATTTTAGATTTTAGCATTGGGGAGTTCTGGTGGGTTTAAGGTCCACAGCATTTGATTTTGAATGTATCTTAAAATACAGTTGTATGTGCTTGAAACTAAATTTAAAGCTTGAATTATTCATCATACCTATAAAAAGTCACTCATAAGAACAAAAACTACTTCCAAAAGAAAACTTAGTATATTTGTATGTACCAGTATATATATATATAGCTTATAATATCTGGCGTTTCCTGGATTTTTTAAGATAATTAGTTAAACAAAATTAATAACCGTTAATTTTTGTCCTCTTTTTCTGGATTTATATTTGTCAACAGTGACCATATAAACTTGAATTCTAAATTTTCTAATTTAAAGATAGATAGATAGATATATAGATAGATAGATAGATAGATAGATAGATAGATAGATAGATAGATAGATAGATAGATAGATAGATAGATAGATAGATAGATAGACAGATAGCTAGATAGCTAGATAGAAAGATAGATAGATAGATAGATAGATAGATAGATAGATAGATAGATAGATAGATAGATAGAAAAACAATTTCAAAACTTAGTTTTATTTGATAAAACTATAATAATTAACAACAATTTATCGAAAGTGAAGAGGACAAGAGGTATTTTTAATCTGAGTTCTAACAGCCAATAAAAAAATTTAAGTTTAAGCCCAAAAATTAACCGCGACAGAGTACCTAAAAGTGGAGTAACTGTTCTATGAGCTTCTTATGCAATAAATGAATTTTGTTTAAAGAGGTAGACTTGACGTGTCTTCATTTCAAATGATTCAACTATTATTATATAAGCTCGTTAAGATATAAAACCAATTAAGCATTGTACAAAACACCAGCCAGCGCCAACAAAATATCGTCAACACAACAACAAAGTTAAAAGTAATTAAGCCAAAAAGGCAATTAGCATTTTGATAGCTGGAATAAAATGATAAGATTTACCACTAGCCAAAATAGCTCAAAATAAACAACAAAAGCAGAACATGGACTTTGTATCTGCGAGTCATACTCATGCGAACAGTCTATCTCGATACATTTGTGCGAGCGATTGATCAGTGGAGTAACGCAGCACTGAGCGACTCTCGGCAGCGGTAGCGGCAACAAAGAATAAGATCAATGATTAGATAAGTTTTCCGTTGTGAGTAGAGATTTAATATCTTCTCGTAGTGGGAGATCGTTTCTTAATTTATGCACGAATATTGTGTAGCCTTATTTTCCGATCGATGCTGATTTACTGTAGAGCGAAATATTCAAAACATTCAATATCAAACAAGCCTGAGTCGTCGGAGTAATTCAAATCGCCTCCTATCAAAAGTCAGAAAATTCTTATCACCGAACGCGCACTCAAATGTGAGCTACACAAATTGTGAAAAAGGGTCGGACGACCCTTGCAATAAACACGGCAACTTAACGTGTGTTTAATGTTAAGATTTAACGTTAAACTCAAAATCAATTCAGTGCAATTGTGTGCGGCCGAAATGACGACTATTAACCGATTGCGATGTTTGGAACACTTCGTGTTTCCTTATCTGGCTCGGCATTCGCCATTTGTGGGAACCACCAATACACGCCCGCAGTCAATAATCGAAGCGGACACGAGTATAACACGAACAAATCCAATTCGAAGATTGCGATCTCGTCTTTTAGGCCCAGTGCGATTTCTCTCTTTTCTCTGTGTTAGAAAAAGCCCAAACGAACGAAAGAACGAACACGAAATCTTCCTCTGTGGCAGCAGCAGTTGTATTCGAATGTAAACGCCTACAGCAACTTATTCACTTGCAGGAGTTCCCGGAGGTTGGTTGGATCTGATTAATTTTTAATCGTCCGCCAAAACAGAAAAATAAAAGAAAAACAACATTTAACACAATATGAAAGTTAGCAATCAAATCGCTCAAGAGTGTATCAATGTAAAAACACAAAACCAAACAAACAAATCATAACAAGCCAAATTAAAAGTGCAAGAACAAGAACAAAAACAAAAAAACAATTAACGCAAAGCCACCATTTTGAAATGAAAACGAATAATACAAATACAAAACAATAAAGAACCAAACAAGAATTTGCTCAAGCTAAAGCTAAAGCTAAAGTGCGCACAATAACTCAGAAAATCTGTCAGTCGAGATTAAAATAATCTCAAAAGAATAACGAATACAAAATATTCCTTGGAATGTTTAACAATTCTGCGAGTGCAAAGTTCTATTCTTCTGCGGCATTATTGAAAATATATTCACGAAATACGGCATATCTGAAGTTTCAGTATTGAGTACCAACACATTTAAACGTAAGTTCCTAATATTAGCAATTAAAAAAATTATATTCAAATTTACGAGGATTTAAAAAATGTTTAAAAAATGCTTCATTCAGGTACTCGTATTTTAAATTTTACGAACGAGTGTTCATAAACAGTAAAAGATATATACTCGTATGATATAAACGGTCAATTTCTTATTATTGCTTTTTATCCTCGTGATATGTAAGTGTCTCTCACTTTCCCTTTAAATTGTCAAAGTTAAAGGTAGTATCTCCGAACTTATTTCGACCATTTTTAAGACATTTATACCAATTTAGTTCATAAATAACATATTAATAGATAAATCTTAAAGTTTCGAGAATACCAGATTTATAATGCGTAACAAAACAAGTTGTAGCTATGTACTTTTTTATTACTCGTCAGTTTTGTATGAAGATTTCACAATTGACAATTTCTTTGTTAGAGATTTTAGATACGTTCTTTTTTGACCAATGCTTTTAAATGTTCTTCTACTATCGAGTTGAAAGACGGTTGAATATAAAGAAAGCTATTTCTATTGTATGTCTTTGTTGATCCTCTTTTTCTGTTTTATTATTATTTTTCTAATTTACAAACTTTTATGCAAATGAGGAACCTAAAATCCAAAATCTGTTAAGATTTAAGAATAATTCTTTCGAAACAATTTAAGTCAATGTTAATTTTATACGTTTTGAAAGTATATATTTTTTTCTCTGAATTCTGATCGGTTTTTGATGTAAAGCTCCTCAAATGCTTTCTAGGCAATATTACGGAACACGCGTTTTGTGCCTAATCCAATCAGTTCAATGGTAGCCAATCGTTGACCTAGAACCGTTCAAAGTTTAACTGTTAACTATAAGCAATATTGTTTAAAAGTTACAACCACGGAAAGCTTTTTAAATTTATAGCAACATTTTGATAACAATACAAATCGAATTTCCATGAGTGCGAAATATGATTTTACCAGATTGAAATACTTATTTTGTATGCACGAGTACGTTGCAATCAGTTAGTTAACAATATCTTAAAATTACACTATTATTTTTTATTAAATAGCATTACTTGATAATTAAATGTAATTTAATGAATACATCTCACTTTGAATTTAACAATAAAAATAAAAACATTAAATCTGCATATGTCAATCAACTTATCAAAGTATCTGCTGCCTTGAAACTCGAAATGCAGTAATTTTTTTTTTAGCAAATTCTCGTGATTGCATTTCGGTTCTGCTGCATTGAACTTTTTAAGGTTGAACGTACTTTCTGGATTTTGGATTTTGAAAAATCAATTTGGAAAATAACTGAAGTGCAACCACAACATTTTTTTTATTGCTAAGTGGCCTTAATTAACCGAGAAATCGCTGTTAGGTTGATTACTCCTGTTGACTCCTCTGTATTGAGCTTCGGCAGTTGATCGTATATTTGGATTTGAGTTAATCATTTTTCTCATTTAAAAAAAACGTTTCTAAAACCTAAAAAATGTTTGGTGGAATCATTTGGAACTTTAATTATTTCCTTTACGTTATTGAAGATTTTATGTATTTTGATAACAAACTTCTTAAATTAACTACCATTTGCATTGATTATTTATTCTTTTAGATCTTTTATATACCAGCTTAACTCAAGTGATGACGATTTGACAAAATTTGTTGGCAATTATGGGCCCAATATAATTAACCATACGACGGGTCTGCAAAAAGTCTTTTCGATTTTTAGAGAAACCAAAATATATTCCATTTGAGTATTTTTAAGCCGGACGTTTTAGAAGAGGAATTATTTTTTATATGAGAGCCTAAAAGTGTTTTATATAATACTTAAGAAATAGTCATCATATTTGAGCAAATATCTGTTGAGAATTTACTAAACACCTTCAAAATAATTTGAATATTTTTAATTGCAAACAAATAAAATGTTCTTATATAGAAAAACATTTACCAACCAATATGTTGGAAACAGCACATTTATAATTCAGAATTACGTTCTAATAAATAATTTCGATTATAGATGATCTTAAGTACCCGTCGTAGTACATACTTATGTAAGTTGATCATGCTAAACATGTATGCTCCCTTTGAACGTATGTTCGCATGTTCTCGAGTACATGCAACCAATGTAAAGTTTTGTAGAAATCTAATCGCAAAATTTTACGCAACATGAAAGATTAATCAATCATATAGCATAATCAATAACTTCCTGACTTGTAAATCAATACGAGTACATTAATTTAGTGGTCGGCCAATAAAAACATTAGGTCCGTTAGTGTACTCGTAATTTTTCAAATTTTATTATTTCGATTTATATCAGACGAACGAAACTAATCACAGTTTATTGCTGTGTTAATAAGTATATAGGGCACCAATATATTATACATAGTACGTATACCAATATTAGTTAGTGGCACTCGAGTTCTTATCAATAGTGGAATAGCTGATGGCGACACAATTTTAAAATCATGAGAACAACCGCTGATCGTAAGTGGATCTTGAGGATATGACTAAGTTTTTAGGTGTGAACTTACTATAAGAAAAATATTTTAAAGAAAACCTATCAACAATTTGGAGCATAAGGAAGCCAAACTGCACTAAAATTATTAATTATTTCAATTGCGTTACTTTGTTTGCAACGAGACTAAACTTTTATTTTTCATAGTAAGTAATATCCGGACCGGCTGACATCGATACTAGATACAATACCAATTGCTCATCTCTAATTCATGAATAGGTACTATATATCACCGCGTGTTGTTCTTATCATTTGTAAAATAGCAGCGTCATCACTAAGCTATCATCACAGAGTACGCTCATCTTTTGATAAGGGCGGACTGCACTTGCGGCGTTCTCTATTTTACGTTTTTATTAAATGGTTCTAAAAATATCTATCTATCAATCTAAATAGACGGCGTCTGAAATAAGTGTACCTATTTATAATCAACGAACAAACCTACATAGTATCTAGCGCGTTCTCAAACATTACGAAAGTGAGTCTTGTAGTCAAGCAACTACAATTATTTCTGGTTTTATTTTTCGAGTAAATAAATAAGAATTCGCTTAAAAAACTCACAGATTTAAAATTTCTTTAGATTTTCTAAGTCGATATTTCCCATTTGAGAGCAACGCAATTTCGTTAAGACAAAAATGGAATTACATATTTACTTTTTTGTAATGTAAAAAATTGTGCTGGAAAGTACAAAACTGTTTAAATTGGTTTTTGAAAACATTCCACTTTTGATTAAATTTTTTTCAAATTCTTAGTTTATCAGTCAAAGAACTAGACCAGTTTCCTTCTTATATGCTTAATTTGTTTGTGAATAATTTTTGTGATTACAAGTCTCAAGTTCCCATAACCTAATTAAAAATTAAAGAGTATCTGCACTATTTTATTTTATTTTGTATTTTTTTTTTTGTATTTTGCTAACGTTGCAAACTTTTGAAATATGAAGCGGAATTCGCTCGTCGCACACTAAATTGCGAGCGCCACCAGCCGCCGGCTTAGGCTGATGAAATTCCTCTCGGAATTGCGTTGTAGCGGTAAAAGTCTTGATTTTTTTCGATCGCTGAGATTTCCCACTGCAAATCAAATCGCGAATCACTCGCGTGCGACGCCACATACTTAGATATTTGTCTGTCTTTCTGTCTGTCTGATTGTCAGTATGTCTGTCTGTCTATAGACTGTCTGTGCTTTAAATTGCCGAAGTACTTAAGAGGTCGATTCATTCATTCAGTTGTCGTAAGCGGTGCTAGTTCAAGAATTAGTTAGTAAATTTTGCAACAAAACAAAAAACATACATTCAACATTTTGTGAAATTATCAATGAACTAATAAATACGACATCTACAGGTGTGTGTGTGTGTGTGTGTGTGAGTGTGTGTTTAGAAATTTCTTATTGATTTAATATTTAAATATTAAAGTAAGAGAGCTCAGTGAAGTGTTTTGGTGATTATAATCAGATTGTGTGATTATAGTTGCAAATCATTGATTGTAATTAGCAATCTTCACATCAAGGTCGATGATGGCATATCCGGGTCTCCGAGTTCTCCTTTTCCCATTTAAAAACTACAAAGTTTTGAAAAACATTTCGAAAATTGATTTTTTACAACTTAAAAAAGTGTCTGTGGATATAAAAATATATAATAATGTACCAGTATATATTATATATGTATATATGTATTTGTATTTGACTTTTAAAAGTTAAAGGAAAGGCGTGCCCAAAAACATATTCCTAAACTTTTAACTTTTGATCAGTGAATATCTCAACTATAAAATAAACTTTGATTACACATTGAAATATGTACTTAAGAAAAAAATGTGATTCAATTAATATTTTCAACTGTTCAATATTAAAATTAATCAAAATGAAAAAAAACTAAGTTGAAATATAATTGCTTTTAAAAAAGTTAAATTTGACACTTTCTCTATTTAAATAAGAATTTTAATTCGAATAACATTCACGTCTTCGAAATTTTAGAAAATATTTCATAAGAAAATGCTTTTCGAAATGTTGGGATTTTCAATGATGCACCTTAATTAGTTTTTTATGATGTAATTTGAAGCTAGATTTCAAAGAATTACGGAAAATCTAAATATTCTAATCACTTAACAATCTTTTTTTATTTACTTATCAATCGTTTATTTTATTTACAGAAATGCATCGAGTAAATCAAATTCTACTGAAGTTGTAATAATTAAGAAAACCCGGAAATGTGTTAAATTTGTGAATACCCTTTTTTAAAAATTACAAAAAACGTGAAAACCTTGGAATCTATGAGTTTAAAAAATCAACGGACTAAAGAGGGGTTCTTAATGCTACCTAACAGATAGTAACCCAAATAGCTCAAGAGAAAAAAACTTATACTTATATATTTAAAAAGTCAATTCAATTTAAATATTAATTCATAATAATATAACGAAAATTAAATAACGTTTGCGCGAAATATAATCAAGTGCACAACCAAAATGGCAAAATACTTTATAACCCTTGTGCTTCTGGCCTTCATTGCTCTTGAGAACAACAGCATAAACAGTCGCACATACGCCAAATCATATCATAGCGAGACCAACAACGACCTGCGACAACAGCACCAACATCACAAGCACAAACATCGACAACACAATTCAGAACAGCAGCAACATCAACATTATAGCAGCGAGTCTAGTGAAGAAGACGTCGTCGCAATACGTCAGGTTATGCAACGGCTGCGTCACTACGAACACCAGCTCGAACATCAGCAAAAACACCAGCAAGAACACCTGAAGCAGGAGCAACGCATTGCCGTCGCAGCCAATCCCAGCGATCGCATGTACGCCGACTCCCCTGCAGAAAGGAATAGTCGCGAACAAATAGATGCGACACTACTTGCTGAACTGCCACCTAATTCTCTGGAAGATAATAGTAGTAATAAGGATGACTTTAGATCGGAGGAGCCCTTGGAGGATAGCAATAGCAGCGGCGCTGATCACAGCGCTACCCCGGCACCAATGAGATGCCCCAAGTGTGAGAACTCACGTCGTGTTGAGCACATTAGCGAAGAGGAGCTTACTCGACTGCGCATCGAATTCGTCAAGCAACAAATTCTTGAGAAACTGCGTTTGAAGGAACGTCCAAATGTATCAGCAGTTGCACTTCCCAAACCAATCTACGAGGGCACAACCATTGAACACGAGGATACCGAATCGAAAAACAAAGAACTCGATGACTACTATGCGAAAACCAGTATGAAGTTTATATTCCTGAAAAGAGGTGAGTGTTTCGAGGAAGGATTATCTTGATTGCTTTTTCCCTTCAACTTAATTTCGTGTTGATTTCATCAATTTGATAGTCAAACACATTTTGTTGTTGATAGTTTACATTGAGCTCCGTAACTCAAAGAATCTCATTTTAATCCTGCAGAAGAACGTGAATGCCAACAATTGGGACCACATCCCTCTGTGTGCTTTTCGTTCAAAATTAATGATGCCGATGCAGATAGTTTCGATGTTGATAAGGCTGTCCTTTGGATATTCAAAAATAAACAAAACTCAGCAGCACCACGTAATAATACCGGCCTTTCCGATCAGCAAACAATTGTCGTATCCGAGGTGCAACAACAACTTGATTCCAAATATCTGCCAATGGTGAAGACGCTCGCCATTAAATCGGTTGATGTGCAAGGTGAGCCTAAAAAATAATAATTTATTAAATAATATCAAATGGGTGCTGAAAGTGAAAACTCTTAAGTACTAATATTGTGGAATTCAAAAGCAACAATTTTTAACGATGAACACCAGACAGATTGACAATGAGCTTATTAATCAGCGCAAGAGGCAACAAATACACACTGATACTTTGTATACTCGTACAAATTAATCTGGTGAATATCCGGGCGGGGGTATAACAGTATACGTTTGGACTTTCACCGATTAGGGAAGATTGACCTCAAACTGTCCCATATGAGATTGAGTATATAGTATGTATAGCTTCGAGATTGTTTTTGTGCATTGTATGTGTTGTTGACAACTGCATATTTTTGTTAGTTTCAATCATCACATATCAACTGTACCGATATGATAATGTGGAATATTTATTCCTTCTTTGTGATATTGAGGGGAATTAGTAATCGATTAACTGCTAAGTTCAAGGGTCTTTGACTTTTCACATTAAACCTTTGGGGTTTATATTCGCAATTTAACTATCGTTGACTTAAAGTGTTGCCTTCGAGTCCCGCAAATAGCTCCCTTCATATCGACGCTTCTGACGCTTCGGATATTGTGAAGATTCAAAATCTTATAAACAATAATTTTAATGGGCTATAATGTCTTAACATTTTTTGAACAACAAACAAAAATTTACTAATTTATCTGACCGGACAGCGCAGTTTTAGAATACGCTACTATGAGTATTCCTCATTAGCGGTATTTCAGAATACGCTCCTATTCATTGGGTTTTCATAGTCGTCTAAAATGATTCCTTTGTTTATTTCCATTTCAGATAAGTGGTTAAAAATCGACTTACGTTGGCCGATAAAACGTTGGTTCGGTAGTCACGATCTCAGCCATCTTATACACATATCGTGCCAGTCGTGCGATATTGACTCAATGGAAAAGATGATATCGGTCGACAAGGAATTCCGACCGTTCATTATGGTAAACATGCAGAATCGTAAGAGTCCGCAGCGATCGAAACGAAGCATTAATTGCACGGATGGCGTGACGGAGTGCTGTCGTGAACGGCTCTACATCTCGTTTGACGAGATCGGATGGGGTGATTGGATCATTCAGCCGCGCGGATATGATGCCTACTTCTGCCGTGGATCGTGTGGTTCGGTGGCGAGTGTAACGCAGTCATCGTCACATCACAGCACATTTTTGCAGAAAGTCCTGTCCACGCAACGCAGCAACGGGCGCCAGCCTTTGGAGCTGATACCCTGCTGTACGCCAAAAAAGTACTCATCACTGCAACTGGTCTTCATGGACAGCAATAACACTGCCACGCAAAAGACTTTCCCCAACATGGTTGTAGAGTCATGCGGTTGCCGATAGTTCCTCGACATCTTCTCCATCATTTAAGCAAGCAATCGAACAAATCCAAGTTATACAATACAATGACAAATTTACTTAAGTGCAAAACCGTCTCCAATCTTTCAATAGTCCACACTTTACATATTAATTTCGCATTTTTTAACAACCCATTCCTAAACTATTACACAATTTGCTTAAAGCCATTTCACTGCCATTTTTTTAGTTGTTAGTTATACGCATACTAAGTACTTAAGTTCTCGAAGAGATACATAGTTGTTTATTTAGAAGTTTATCTTAGATTGGTATTTTAGTTTAAGTAATGTGATATTTTTAATGTAAATATCTAGTAAAATTTATAAATGTAATTTTTCAAAACAATATACATATATATATTTTTTAATATATTAACTTATTGATAATAATTTAAATAATTTAGAGCATTATTTCGAATGAAAGCAATTGTATCTAAAACTATAGCATACTAAACAATCGATTAAAAATAGATAAGAAAATATATGAAATCATAATAAGTATTAAAATTGTTTTAATTTTATTTTTTAATTTATTACTGGCCAAGTACCTAATGAAATCTTCGAATTATAAAGTTAAGACTGCCAACAACTTAAATTTGTTTGCATAATTATAATTATTGCGCATCTATTTAAAAAAATAATTTATTTTCGGATCAACTTTTTCGCCACGTCGTCAATTGAAATAATTATATAACTCTACGAATTCTGTCCTTAAAGAGAAAAAAAAAAACGCCATCACCATTTTAGCATTTAATCCAGTTATGGTCATGGTCATAATGAAGCTATAACACAAATTTCATTTTTGTGCCATAAATCGTTTTAATTTAATTGCAAATAATCGAATTATGGACGTAGGATGTCTAGACGCGCACAATTTTTGTTAGTTAATGGTTGTAATAGAGATTATACTCTATTACCATCTTAGGTAAACAGTTTTGACAAAATAAAAATTGTTATTACGCTTTTGTTCATAGATTTGAAATTTGCGTGGGTTTATTATAATCTTGAAAGTTTAGTGGGAAGGCGTGAATAATTATACTTCATTCTACTCTGTGTGTATAATCCAACGTCCAGAGCTTTTAATAGCTCACATTCAACTCGATTGCTCAGCTCAGAAGTATCTCTATGTGAGCTAGCTCAGCCATTGAGATAGCTAAATCTACTTGTTGAGCTGAGTGGTTAAGCTAGTCGTTTGTGAGTTATTTTACAACCCTGCCAACGTCTGTCTATCTGTACTTTGTTCTGAGTAAATTAGGGACCGGGTCGTAGCATGGCTATATAACATTAGCCGTGTCCACCTATTAGACGCATATCTTTCATATTTTGACCGTTAAATTGATCTAACCACACCCATTTTAAGTAAAGTTATTGACTGTGAGTATATAAACACAGATTTTTTTTAATGTTATCATAACATTGAATGAAATTTGATAAATCTAAATGTTGCTTCAAGTAATTTTCAAATCTTCACCGTTGATTTCATCAAATATGGATTATAGTGCGTTCATTTGCTCCATCAATTGGTCCATAGATTTCGATAAGCCCCATTCAGAAATATCTCGATTTTTTGGAATTTCTTTATGTACATAGCTTGTGGCAAATCTCCATGTTTTTTTTTAATTTTGATATGTTTGTCGTTTTGCCGCCTATAGACACAGTATACCTGGCCCGGTGTGACAATCCCGAAATTACGGTATACCGGAATTTTTTAGGATTGACCATTTGCATGCTCCCGAAGTTGGATGACTTAATATAAACGTCATTAATTATATACTTTCCTGTTCTTCTGGAATCATATTTCTGTGCATAAATGCCAAATTGGATACTTTCATTTCAAATTATCTATTAATAACACACAACTGGAAGTACCTGTGAAAGTATCCAATTTGCTACATGAGGACCAGAGGCAGTTCCTTATTAAAAACAAAACCCGTGCAACGCCAGGTAGTATAAGCAAGATATATATACAACTTTATAAATATAGTTTCAAACGTTTGTTCTTGCTTAATCTAATCACTTTTAAAAATATTTTTTTATCTAATTAATGTCGTTGTTGCTAATGATAATTCTAACTACTTACGAGTATATATTGTAGTACTCATCCATTACAAGTAAGTATACTTATCATATATGATGAAATTGATTCTATTCACTTTATCAAAATAAGATTTGGAATTTCCGTGAAGAAAATAACATTCATCATTTCTAAAATACATATCAGCATTACGTGCAATGTATCTTATCACTGCTAATAGAGATAAGTTTATAAATAAGCATAAAATTGTTAAATTGTATACCATAAGATTTGCCCTGACATTTGATTAATGTTTAAAGTGTCATTGCAAAGAGTAAAATAGTATTGATTAGAAAAAGTAATGCGTAAATACTTACATATGTACGAGTATATATGTGCATATTTGTACTAAAAATATTAGGAAATAGACTGGTCATTTAATGTTATTAAATTGGGACTTTATTTGTGAGTATGAAAATTTCAAGTTAATGAGAAAATTTGGAAATATCTGAGTAGCATTTTTATAAGTTGTTTTCAGGTAACGCAACAAATTCCAGTCCAGGCCCGATAGAGAAATTTGCAATATTTTCCCAAATCTCAAATGTCTTCATTTGTGATTCGGCCCATGGTTGAATAATACGGTTGAGAAAGTGAAAATGATAACGAAAATTGAGCGAATTCACCTCGATTTCTGCCTTATTGGTCTGCCTTATTTTGAAGTTTAATTTTATATTTTTGATAAAAAACTTTGTTTATTTACTTGATAATTTTGTAGCAACCCTATCAACTGCACAACAATTTTGTTTTCAAAGAGAGAAACAATTTTATTTTTGACAACAAACTACGATATTGTTTTTATTTATTTAATTTTTTTGTAGCAACCATGGCAACTGCTCAGAAATTCAATTTTCAAAGAGAGAAACAATCCAGGTGGAGAGGGACATTTTTCTACTCTTCTCACACAACAACAATGGTGTAATAAATACAGTATATTTATTACACCATTGTTCGGCCTAATTTCTGAAATTTTCTACTGATGTTTTAATTTTTCTTAAATAATACCAGAGAAATGTTATTGGAGAATAAGTGAGCTCGAAACGCTCACTCCTAATTGAAAAATATAAAAACTAAAATATGTAACCAAAATTAACAAGATTTTTTTCAAATAAATATAAGGTGAGGAAAGTAGCAAAATGTATCTCGTTACGTTTATATTATTTCTCTCTTTAAAAATAAAATGTTCGTGAAGTTGCCATGGTTAAATAAAATCGACAACGTAGTTTCTTGTCAAAAATTATAAAGATAAATCGAGGTGAGTTCGCTCAATTTGCGTTCTCATTTCTACTTTCCTAACATTATCATTCAACTTTGAACTCGATCACTTTTAACAAAACTAAAAAGGAAAACGAAAAGGGAAAGGAAAAGGAAAAGAAAAAGGAAAAGGAAAAGGAAAAGGAAAAGGAAAAGGAAAAGGAAAAGGAAAAGGAAAAGGAAAAGGAAAAGGAAAAGGAAAAATAACGAAACACTTCATGATTTTGTAATACTTTTGTGTTATTTTATTAATTCAATCATCTTCACACCACCGCCTCTCTTCTGACATCTTAAGTTTATAATATACGTTTAAGTACTGGTTTTATTTGTTTTCTCATTTCATTATTATATTTTGTAATTTTAGTAATTAGCAAGTAATGAATTAATATAAATACTTCTTTTTTGTTATCTTAATAGTTATGTTCTGAAATTTTAAATCTATTAGGTGAAATTCTTTGTAAATTGTATGTGGATATGTGGAGTGGAAAGTGTTTCTTTGTGGGTGTTGTTTGTTGGTAACACATTTGTGGGATAGTGTGTAACGCCTGTGTTAGTATGTGTTGTGTGTCGGTCGCTGTGTGTGTGAGTGTGTCGCTTTTGTATAATACATTTATAATGTTTACGTTTCTATGTAAGTTTGTATGTACTCGTATAATAATTAATTTTAATAAACAACTGCCAGATTAAGCTTATGTCTGTCTGTCTGTCTGTCTGTATGTATGCTTTTTCGTTTGTTTTGTTTTTGTTTTATTGATTTATGCATGTATATAGTACAAATGTATGTATGGAACTGTGAGGAGTGGCAATTTTAATTATCAACTTTTCTTGTATTTTCTTTGCATTTAATTCAGTTTAATATTTTGTTTTATTTATTTTATAAACAGTAACAAAATATTATTATAAAATTTTTCAATCATTTCAAAATCTTTTTTGTTTATTCTCTTTGTTTTTTTGTTGTTTTTGCTTTTGCTGTAGGTATTTTGTTTGTGTGTATTTAAGTATGGTTTTTCGTTTGTTTTCGTTTCATTTACAATGCATTTTCCTTTTCGATTTGGTCTTTAATCCGTTTTAGGTTTTATTTAACAAATAAGCTTGACTGAAGGTAATAAAATTAAAAAATTGACCTTGAAACTTTGCATTTTTTTAACTTTAATTGCAATTTATTTAAGGTTTGATTTGTTTTTGTTTTACAATTTCCAAAATTCGCCAAAAAGTGTATCTTTTATTTTTTTTCTATTTATTCATTTAACTTTTTTCGATTTGAATTTCACTTTCACTTCTTTTTGCTAAGTTCAGAACGCTCCCCTCACCCGCGTCTGTTGCCTCAGAGTGAAGAACATCGCCGATCGCTCAATTTGTGTGGACAATTACTGTATTTAAATATTTATTTTAATTTTTTCTTAGTTTTTTGCAAATCCCAGAAATACGCCAAATTGTTGGGTTTTATATTCATTCACAAACTTAAAAAGTAGTTACGAAAATACACTTAAAACCAAAAAAAAATCGAAAGCTTTCTCTTCATTAACTTTGGTTTGGTTTGGTTTTGTGTTGTTTTGTTTTTGTTATTTTTGTTTTTGGATTCGATAACTTGGTATACTTTTTGATTACATTTCCTAAAAGGTTTTTAAATTTTGGTGTAGCGATTTTTCGTTTTACTACGTTTTTGTTTTTGATTTAAAATACTTTACGGAAATTAAACATTATGGACAATTTTATAGCATGCAATTTTAATGTTTTACCTATTTATTTTATTTCATTTCATTTCATTTATCTTAAAATTTAAGTTTTCATTAAAGACATTTATCAAAACTTAAGAAAATAAATCATTGCTTTATATGCTTATGGAAATCGGAACAACTTTATTGGATTTAATTTTTTTTGCTTTATTTTATTTACTTTTAAAAACATGAACTAGCTAACGATTTGCATAAATAAAGGAATCTTCTTGGTTTTTATTTATAGGTAAGAAGTTTTCGAATATAAGTTGTATTAGGTTTTCCAATATTTAGTGGAGAGTTTATCTGGATGAGTTTAAGAGTCGTATGTACACTTAATATTTAAAGAATTCAAGAGAGTGGCAAAAACAATTATTTGAAAAAAAAATATAAGTAAAATGTATGTAAAAAATACGAGTTCATATACAATATATAAGGAATTGTCTGAGAACAACACTTAAAAGAAAAGAATAAGAACTTTAATCACAAATAATACTTTTCGGATAAAATTCATGATAAAATCATCCACTTGAGACAAAACAAAGAACTTATTTTTTGGATGCATTTGAACGGATTCCCCAATGTTAATGATAGAAGGGTGGGGAAGGAAACGGGGACTTATGGCAAATAATTTTGTGAAGAGACAATTTAGAGAGGTGTAGCTGAGAAAAGTGTTATGCCGATCGACAGCAATGGCCCAACGACCAACAACTGCATCATAAACGAAGTAGGAAGGGTACAGTTGAATTGTAGTCCGCCACAACCAAAGAACGGCATTAAACGAAAAACTCCCGTCAACCTTCAACAAAAATGTTTAGAATGAAATACAAGTATGAGCAAAAAAATAAAAAAAAAATTCTATGACAGTTAAGAGGGTGGTCCGATAAATACTTAGCCTCACCGCACGGAGGCTACCTACTTTGCAGATCACGAGAAAACTTATTTTTCAGACAGGTTGGAGCATCACTGGATCAGGTGTATCGAGCTAAACGGCGCCTATGTTGAGGCATAGATAACCACTTTTCCAAAATTGTCGTTTTTCCTTTGTAGGTTAAGTACTTATCGGATCACTCCGCATAATTCAATTGAATGTTTATAAAAATATTAGAACGGGTCGAAGAAAAAGGTTTAAAAATTAAACCACCGCCTATTTGAGAGCTTATCTGGAGAGTATCTCGACTGAGTTTTTGTCATAACTTTGGCATTTGATGACCGATTTCGAAAATCAATAAATTGTTGTAGAGGACTCAACGGTTGCTATATTTCCTTCTTGAGTGTTCCTAATTTCCGAAGTCTTATTTCACTAGTGAAGTTTTGTACTCAGAGTTGTACTCCACAAGTAAATTTTTGTTATGCAAAAAATTTAATGCCTCAATAAATCATTAAATTCTAACTCAAGAAGTATTCAAAAAAATTGTAGCTACTAAAAATTTAAGTACAATTTAAATTTTTAGTACTTAAAAAGTTTTGAGTTTTTTGTTCTAAATAGTTCAAAATAAAAACCAATAACTATGCTAGATGCTCAACGAAGTTTTATTTATATTATATTTAATGTTTTTTTATTTATACTTAAAAAGTTAAAGAAATCTAAATTATATGTCATAGACTCTTTATAAGTTCAGGCAACTTACAAGCATTCCACTTCATTTTGGAGAGGAATTGCAGTAAGCTTGGTGAATTGGCCAAGTTTTTTTTGCCAATTTTTAGATTTATATTGTAAAATTAAAAAAATAATTGTTTAAACAAATTTGAAAGCGATTTTATTTCGTTGCCCATCTTCTTAGCTTCATCATTTCCGATGGTTTTTGGTTTAAGCTGCAGCTCAAACAGTCTCGATATTGTACTCGTATAGATAAGAGCGAGTACGAGCCTTTGAATAACAATCGAACATTTGTTTGTATTTTATAATCGAATCAATTTGCATATTTCAAGGCGTTGGCATGCCGTTAAAGGCTCCTTTTTAAACGGATATAGCTTACTGTTCCCGACGTTTGCACGCGTTTAATTTCCAATAATGAATTGTCCATTCTAGCCTTCTTTTTCTGTAATTATATTTGTGTGTAAAATTTGATACTTTCACATTTTACCATTTCGGCATGTCCAACTTCCCGGTACTCCCCGTTTGTTGTTCTACAATAACATTTATTGTGTTTGTTGTAAGGACAGTGTAATGCCGGACACGAAGAGTGTTTCCTTATTGTTCTCTGGTTGGGAGTTTTTAGATGAAGTCATCATGGACCGCCACACTGTATCAATTAATCTTCCCTGTCACATTATATAACATTACATGTAACTAAAATTGTCGAAATACTTTTCTTATAAAATTTAAATTGTGGGCGGTTAATATGCCACAAATTGTATCCTAATAGTGCATCTCCATTCTGATTTATGGCGGTGATCGTTAAATTGATCCAAAAATGAGTAACCAAATCAAATCAGATATAAAATTTAAGATTTCTGGGATATTACCAATTTTTTCGCATTATTTCGAATATTTTCTGCTTGAAAGATTCCCTATTTTTTTTCCAGACCCATCCCAATGAATGTCCTTTCGCAAAATTTAATCCGACTTATTTCTAATTGTGGTGGTTAAATTGATCCAACCACTTCCTTCTTTTGGTGAAGTTGAATTTCCGATTTTTAGGAGCGAAATACTCGAATATTTTCACTTCATTTCACAAATTGTAGGTGTAATAGGTAGGTGCAAGTCAAGGCTATGTGCACTTAATTTTAATGGAATCAACTCAGCGGTTTTCGAGTTTACTCGAAACATTAGACGGTAAAGTAAGTATGAGTATGCGAGCATTATAAACAAATAAACTTCTTTTAATTATATACTTAAATTAAAGAAACAAATAATTTGTAAATTACAATTTATCGGTTATATTTTAGAAGTTGTATTTAAATTATATACATACATATTAAACATATTATTGAACAGAACAGAATTGTTTGTGTCTTTTCATTTGTAGTTGTCTCAAGTGAATCGTTTCACAGTGTAAACGAAAGTGAACCCATAAATGAATTAAAGCAAATCAAAGGCAAAGTAACTTCGAACCTAAACTGACAGTACGAGTCTCAGTACTTTGTGTGGTGTGGCTATATGGTTAATCGAATAAGATTTGTGTACACCTATAAAGAGCATTAGCAAAAGCACGATTTCCAAAATGCAAAAATCGCAAGTAATTCTTCGTCAAAAAGTTTTTCTTTTCTTTTTTTGTTTTGTTTTGTTTCTTTTCCATTTTTCATTTTTCATTTTTCTAGCGTGTCGAGTGTTCGCTCGTTTAGCAATATTTTTGAGATAAATTTTAAAAATCGCTTAACAATACGTAAATTTTGAATTATTTTGTTGAAATTTTTTTTAAGGAAAACCGACAAAATTAACATTTTTTGTAAATTTTCATATAAAAAAGAGAATAGATATATGTTATGTATGTATTCAAAAAGGAAACGGTTGCTTGCATATTGCACTTCCTAGGGATATAGTAAATATTTGATAGCAGCAAAATATCCGAATATCATTTTAGACTATATGTATTTGAAGGTATGTATGCGTGAAAGCTTAAAATTTAAGTGACAGTTGAGAATGCAATTTGATTTATATATGTATTTATATATGTATATGTATGTATATTTTCGTTTTTTCTTTCTTTTTTTGTGTATAGGTAGTATCTTTTGTTGGTATTTTAAAAATTAAATAATTGAAAGAATTTTCAAAAATCATCTTCTTCATTCTTTTTCGGTTTGATTTTCTTATCTTATTATTAGTTTTGTCTTTTACTCGTATCATTTTATAGATTCGTAACTGCTCTTTAACTATTCGTAGAAATTTTTACCAGGTATATAAGAAATACAATTCAGTTTCTTTCTTTCTACGTTGTTGCATTTGCCGTTAGTCGCAAATATAATTCCAGCACCAACATACATACACACACATACGTTCACAAACACATGCATATACACACACGCTTACATTTACATATACATACTTGTAGTCAATACAATTGATTGGCCTATATAAAGTATTTATCTACTTCAAGTACTCATCAAATATTTAACAAACATCTTAACTAATATTACTTAGTATGTACTTACAACTACAATGTCAACTTGTAATGTTTGTTACACTGAGATTATAGCACACACACAGGTACACACGCATTTGTTGAATGTTAATACAAATACATACGAATTGCAAATTGTGATTACGCTCATTTTAAAGATTCGTGAAGAAATTTATTCTTTCTTTTACTCATGCCTTTGCAACTAAAAACCGGTTTAACTTTTAAAGGATTCTGGATTGTTGTGGAAACCAAGTCAGAGTTGCATTTTATTGGAATCGAAGACCAATTCCAAATTAAAAAGGTTTGTTGTTAAATCGACTTGCTATCTTCGAAAAGAACCAAAACCCAAATTCGAATCAGCTGTTATGTTACTTCGCAGATTCGGAGTACAATACCGCCTGAACAAAGAAGCTTTTCTTATGGTGTTGGGCGCATATTAAGTCGAATTTGCCTCATTCTAAAAGTCCACCCATGCTTCAACTGGCAGCAACATTGCGATTTGGCCGAGGGATCCTATCAGAGTACCTATCGGAACTGACTCTTTCAGGAATTTTTTTTAAAAATATGTACATTAACATATTTATTTCAATAAGACAAACTACAATTTACTTAAGATCCAAAATAGAAAATTCAAATTTTAAATCTGTTAAGCGATAAGTTGCTTGGTTGATTTTCGATGAGAAATCAATGAGAGAAACCACAACAACAAAAACCATTGAACGCATATCCTGTCTGATATGATTGGAAAGTTTTCTGAATAAAGTTAACGAAAGGTTGCTTTTAGTATTCGTATTGGCCACTGACCCAGAAGCGTTGGTGTGTGTGTGTGTGTGTATCTGTGTTGTTTTCAAAAGTGATTTTATTTGTTCAAAAATCGTTTAAGTAAGACTAGATTTGCGCTTTTAGCACGATTTACAGCTAAAATATTTATTTAACAATGCTTTTGTTTTTGTTTTTGTTTTGTTTTGTTTTGTAGTTTTTGTTTCTTTTTGGGTTTTACCTTAAAACATTACATTTAATTGCATTCATTAATTATTGGTAATTAATTTTGGTTTTGGTTTTAAGTTGACCTTCGCATTGTGATGATATTGGTTGTTTGTGTAATATAATTACTTAATCAATAGTATTAATAATAAAATTGTAGTATGTATTATTTAATGGAAGACATTCTTTTATACAAGTTTAAGACACAGAAAATGTTTGTGTTTAATTTGCAATCAGTTTGAGTTTGTAATTAATTAATTAATTAATTAATTAAATAAATAACATTTCGAAACACATCAAATTGACAAGGAAATAAACAAATAAATAATTTATAATATCGAATACATTGGAGTGTATACATACATACATACATACGTACAAAAGGATATGTTTTTTTTTTTAAACTGCATTGAATACGAAATTTGTTTCGTTTTTTTTAAATGTTGCATGATATTTGTTGTTTTTTGTTTGTTAGTGTAAGTCGAAAGGCGCAAATGCTGGAATTTACACTATCTTTGAGATACATATACAAAATTTTGTCTGTTTGAATATTTAAAAATTGAAATGCATCTTTTGTTTCAGTTGGCTTAAAATTATAACTTAAGTTCTTTTTCTTCTCTTTTCTTTTCTTTTCTTTTCTATTATTTTATTTTATTTTATTTTATTTTTACTTTACTTTGGTTTTATTTGTTTACTTATTCATTTTCTTTTTCATTGGAGTAGAACGTTACTTTGTATAAATTTGTATATAAAATAAATTTTTGTTTTCAAACAAAACATTGTTGTTGTTGTTGTTTTTTTCATCTTCACTTTGTATTGCTATTCAAATTTCATGTCATGCATTCTTGCACAAATTATGCATCGTTCGTTCGTTCGTTTGTTTGTTTGTTTGTAGTATGAATGTTTTGAGAATGTATTTTTTGTTTTGTTTGTTTGTTTGTTTGTTTAATACAAATAAAAAACTGCTTGTTTCAATGTATCTGATATGAATTACAGTAGTTTTAGTAAGTCTTTTTATATCAATAAAATCGTGTCATCGAAATTATTGCTTATATTATTTTTATTATTATTATTATTATATATGTATGTATATATGTAGAGATTTTCATCTTTAGTAAACTGCAATAAAAATCTGAGAATTGTGCGCTTAAAGACAGTGCAGAACCAAAACGATTTTGAATTTTAGTCATTGAGATTTGATTAGTACTTTTTTGTGGTTTGAAAGATTTTCGAATGAAACTTAGGCTTAAATGCTTTAACGAAACTATCGGTAGGAATTTTCCAACACTATTTACACAAACTGTTTTAATTTATGCTAATTTTTCAAATAACGTCAATAATTTAACTATGTACTTTTTCATTTTCATTTTCTTGTTGTTTTTAGTTTTATTTTTCTTTGTTTTGTTTTGTTTTGTTTTGTTTTTTGCTTTAACTAATTTTAGTATCTCATATCCAACTGCAGTACTAACATAGTTCGCTATACAATAATATCTTCTGATATCGCCAAGCGAATCCGCTCGAAACCAAAATAGGTCCAATTGCATCTTAATGTAAATAAATCGAAATATCTACTTAATATTTGGTTTCCTTGTTTGTTTACTTTTAATTGATAACTATACTTCAAATTATCCTCTCACTAAATAGTACTAAATTTATTTATAATATCTTTTTATAAGTATTATTGTTAAATTAAAAGTTATTGTCTACAAACATATAAAATTTTACTTTCTCCGGCTACAAAATTCAATTGAAATTAGTTTTACTTAGCAAATTATTTCTAATTTGTGAATACCAAAAATCTAAATAATTGCCCTAGTACAAAAACGAGTAGGTACATTTACTTGCTGCTCTCGATTCGTCCCTTTCGAGCTCTCATGCTGTACCGCGCCGACCCAACACTGTGTCTTCTCTCAAATCCTTTACAGAGTCTTTGCCCTCAGCACTGAGTAGGCTCAGTGAGTTTCCTTTTTTCTTCTGTTTGTTTGTTTGTTTTGTTTTTTTAAATTGAACTAACTTCCTTAGTAATAAACTTTAAAAATATAATTAAGTTGTCTCAATATTGGTTGTTGCGTTGTTGTTCTTGTTGTTGTTGCTTGTTTAGTATTTCGATTCAATTTAATATCACGCGTTTACCAGGACACACGTCACCATCAACATGATAACGTGCGCTATCAGGAGCGACGCTGGCGATTGCAGTAACGCTGCACCACGCCCACACTGCTGAATTTCGATTTCTTCAGGATGATAGTTGATGCACTTCTTGGGTCGACGTCGTTTTTGCGTTTCTTGCGATTGACGCCGTGTACTGCAAGCGCCTGTAAATTCAAAAGTGCAAGCTTTAAAATCAATCAATTAAAAGATGACCTGAGATGAGGTCTAACTCATGTTGATTTATCCCACAGTACCTCTGGAGGCTCCATCAAACACAATTTGATTTTTTTTTATAAATACAGATTATTCTCCTGTCTTACCATGTTTAATGCATATTGGAGCATATTTAGTTATGTTTATGTTTTAAATAAGCGTTCCTCTTATCTGACCGTGCCTATTTTTCATTAGTAATGCTGTCAACCTACTCAAATATTATGTTAAATACTAATTTTCTAATGGAAATTATAAACTAAAATTACTCTCGTTTAAATCAAACGAAACACGAATTTTATGAACGACTGAAGGTATCGCCTAAGCTACCAATTGTCTCGAATTTCTTGTCCATAATTTCTTTTAATATGGGTGTATTAAAATTGGTGTTTCATTGGTTACGATTAGTATAAACTTTTGTTTGACTTCCATCGAGTTCTTAGAAATAAAAGCCCGTACCGATGGGTATATTCAATTTGTTTTTCTATTTGTGATGCTTATAAGGAGGAGTTGTAAGTATGACATTATGCATGTAATATATGATTAGCGTCGACTTCTAAGTCGATTTGACGACGTCCGTCTGTCTGTCATTGCGATAACAGCCTTAATTAGAGAGCCGTAGTATCGAGCTGAAGTTTGTTCTGCTTTTATTCTCAAAGCACAGGTAGATTAAGTTCTACGCAACACAGGACAAAAACTATTCCCATCATATAAATTATTTAAAAAATTTATAAAAATAGTTGCAGTGCAGATAACCTGTTCAATTTCAGAATTTAACTTTATAATGCATAGTAACAGGAAACTACTTGCAAAAAATTGGAAGTAATTTAGCACACGTGTGCTACAAAAAGCACATTTTTGGTGTCTCTAATATGACGAAGGTTATTTGTGAGCTAGTTTAAATCATCAAATGGAATGATCTGCTCATTTGTTAACTAGCTCAACTATTTTTTAACCTCAGAGTGTCGAAAAACCGAATGTTTGAATGATAGGTAGGTGAAGTTGTCCAATTTTTGTCTGTTAGAAGCTAAAGCTAACCAAATTTCCCGAATGTTGTCGGTCAGACAGACAGATGGACATCGACAGATTGATTATACAGCAATGACAAAAAAAAACCAAGTAGATTTATATTGTTTTTGTTTTACACTTGTTATAACCTTGTTAAATCAGCCTTGATTTTGGAATAGCAAATATCAATTTATTTTTAGTTATATACTTATTCTTACCAACAATGCCAGATTCCTCTAAAGGCTCGATATCGAGCTGCTTTGATCCACAAGGACACAGTGTGTCCACAACTAGTAGAATCAAATTACTGTGAGGAATCTTTTGCACGCTGAATGGACGCTCGCAGCCCGACACATGACAGTTAGTCAATTTGCCCTGTTAATATAAATACGAAGTATAATTAAATTTACAATATACATATATGGTTGAAAATAGTAAGCCCATAAGTTATGCTGTTGTTAAGGTTGTCCCCTGAAAACTGCGTTCATTATTTCTGATTTGAAGATTTTTCTGGCACAAGATCGTTTAGACCTTACTTGTTACTTTAAAAAGCAGTGGCCAGGGGAACGCCTTTATGGAACAACTATTTAGCTCGACTTAAGACCACAGATATGAAATTACCAACTTACCTTCAGTGGATTATTTTGTCCACCTTGGTTAAGGCGTTCCGGCTGAAGCATATACAAGTCGGTACGCAAGTCGCATCTTCGAGCATGATAGGGATCGGGTGCGGACCGTGGACCAGCGTGCGGTTTGTGTTGTTTCGGTGGTGGTGTAGTGTATTCCTAAAAAACAAAAACAAAATATTGATAAAATATTAAATTTCTGACAAGACATAAACATCGAATTACAATATCAGCCTTGGTGAAGAATTCATCCATCTCCTCGTCAATGGGTGAACTGTAATCTTCATCGAATGGTTCGTAATCATCGGGATAGGTTTGTTCTTCGAACTCCTCGTTGTAAGTGTACTCATCTTGAGGCCAGGCGGCAATCGGCGTCGGTAACATCGATAACCAAGCAGTACTAAGCGATATTAAATACTTAAAAAGCCACGAGGCTGCTCTATGTGGATGTACGATTCCGCCAGCAGCGGTATAAGGATTGTCGGAGTCTGAGCACACACCTTGATAGTCATTAACGGTTATGCGTTTGTAAATGCGATCTTGCACCAGAGAGTCCATGATGGTGCCATCAATCTGACCAAAAAATTTGCCGGTGTGTTCCATTTCTTCGGATATAATTACAAAACCGCTATTGTCAAGAACGTAGCAGTCAAGGTTATCCGAGGCACAGGTACGTTTGCAGCCGGTCATTCCAGTACACTAGTGGACAATTACAAATTAACTAAACTGTGAGAATAACTCAAGAGCTCCGACAACTTACGGCGGAAGTAATGTTGATAAAGTGTTTGGCCAACGATTCGTGTTGAAACTGTAACCCAACTACAGCGGCGGGTGCTTTGTGTCCCCGATGCTCCACAAAAATGGCGTGCGATGCAGTTACGAGTGTTAAATTTGATCTAGTCGCATAACCTGATCCGAAGGGGACACTATAAACAAAGCTATCCTGTTCGACGGTGTGCTGATCGATTGCCCGTTTGTACCAGGATTGATCAATGGCTCGGGAATTGTCTTCACTGAAGTGACTGTAGTGATAAGAGTATTAAATGATTAAGTCCGTTTAAGGATTATTATAAATGAAAAAGTTAATTTTGCTTGCTTTCGTAAAGCAGATGTCAAGTTTAAATTTTTCGATTACGAACAATTGCCTGGAAACTTACGGTTCAGGTTGATCTTCCGGCGTTTTAATGTGATCAATCCAACGTAACAGTCCCGAACGAGTTGCTACAAACGAAGTCGCCACCACAAACTTCTGATAACCTTGTCTGTAAAATATAATTCAGAGTTAGTCAATACATTTAATCCAAAAGAGTTTAAAGGTGCTGAAATGGGTGCGCAGGAGAGTATTGAAATGTATTCAGCTCATAAAGTTTCGACTAGACGTAATTGTTAAAGGCGAGTTCGGAGCTAGAGGTACTTTAAGGAAGGGAACGTTTATGGTTTTGATTACAAAACTGTATTTCCACAAAATACACCAGCTTACAAAATCCAACGTTGCTACCAACAAGCCAAGCCAAGCCGCTTAATCCGGGTAAGGTATTTTGAAAGCTACTTCAATGCGGTAATTCTGGTTTTAATAAATTTACCTTTTCAAAATTGCCATTAAGGTGGCGATTGGACTATATTGTTGTTGGTAATTGTTTATATTAAGAATTAATTGAGAATATATATAGATATATATGGTGTTCATTTGAATAAAATTGTAAAATAATATTACGATTTGCAAGAAAAAGAAACAGAGGAGGAATACAAAAGAGAAAATAAGTGCTTTAGTGCTTATTAAAACTAAAATCAAGAGTAATCAAAGGAAATAAATCAAAATATTTTTATTGTGACGAGAATTGTGCTATAAATTATTAATTTTTATAAACTAAAATCGAAAAACTCAAAAAGTTTATTCAAAAAAAAAAACTTGTAAAGGTTAATGCATTTTGTTCACTACATACTGTTTATCCTCCTTCCCACTGGAAGATGCGGTCGAATTTCTATCGAGGCCATCCGTTACCATTGCATCTCGTACCAGACTTTGTATCAAAGTTCGATCACAATAGTAAGGTTCAGCCTTGCGCGAGCCTTGTGCATTGAGATGCTGCGCAAAATGTCCGACAGGTGTTGCACCGTGCATGGCATGGTGTGGTTGCGGAGATTTTGGTCGCACCTACATATACAAAATAATTTGTATTACTTTGATTCACAAGAATCGGGCAAATGCTGTTATACAAATTTTGTCAATGTCAAAATTTTGCTTACCGACATCCACTTCCAACCGGGTCTTCCAGCACGTGCCAAAAAGTGCAACACCTGCTCTTCGGGCGATCCGAAACTGGGTTCCTGATCACGCGACGAAGACGAGTACTCGCCCGAACTTTCACGCTCTTTTTCTAAATCGCTTATGCTGTTATACTCGCAGTACACCCATTCCGGGTGAACGCGCCAAGTGTCTCCCTTGAAATATTCCGTAACTGGATAAAGAAGGAGATTTATTATGATTTCGCTGACTTAGATATAAATTAAAACTCACCATTCTTTCTGGAATGACGTATCTCTTGCTGGGAAACTAATTCATGGCTACCGTATTTTTCCGGGAGTACAACAGCTAACGTAAATGGCGTATCCTCAATTGGACCATAAAAATATCTAGAAAATATTTTTTTGTTTGTTTTTAAGTAATTGAAAGATTGACTAAGTTTTTCGTTTGAAGCTACCTTTGAGTACGCGCATTTACGCGTTTCATATCATCAAAATGATTTAGTACTGTGAATTCTGTTTCACCTTCTTTAGGCATGATCATGTCGCTACGCATCTGTTAAAACAAAAACGTGGAATCTTTTGACTTCTGTATCTTTGGAATCGATCGATCTAGTACTTACATCATACAGCAGATTCTTATTCATCTCGACGATTTCGTGATCATTGCCCATTTCGGTTTCCGGCAGTTCCAACTCCGTTATGTCTACAGACGTATACTTTGGTCGCAGCTGATCGATATACTGATTGCCATCACTCAGCGGACGCAAGTCCGGATGATAGAGCACACGGCCATTATTATCAACGATAAACGAATATCCATTCGGTCCCAGCTTATGCTGTGGTATCATCTTGCGAATCTCCTCGATTGGCACATCGGTGCCTACAACGCCGAGCAGATTGGCTACACGCACCGAATGGTTCCGTCTATCGAAGACCGGAGTTGAAACTGTCGTTACCAAGCGACGCTGATACTCCGAATCGCGTCCGAGACCGCCAGATTTGCCCGCAACAAAGACGGGACTCCAGTGAACCGGATGATCTGCTTGGTACATAATCATTGGACGTGCCATTACCAAAGCATAGTCAATGACTTTCTTGCGGGCATCATCCATATCGTTGATTTGAACGAAGAAGCCCTTATTGGAGCAAGCCATTTCATGCAAATTGCTGCGACTACCGGAATCGCTGCCAATTAGGTAGGTAAAGATGCGCACCGGCATATGCGGCCAGTTGTACTGTTTAATGATGTCCTTGTGTGATTCTGATGAGCTCTCTGTAATCAGCATGATGGCTTGATTGCATTGACTTCCTTCACCAGATTGATTATACTGAAATTTATTTGAGGAACATTTAGCGTGCTTTAATATTATTGAAATGTTTCACTGATTACCTTGTGTAACAGGCTAAACGCATACTCCAGACCAGCAGTAAAGTTAGCTGTGTCCTGCAGCTTAATCGCCTTAACCGCAGATTTTATTTCCTGTACATTGTCCGGAGTTGCACGCACCATGCGATCTTTGAAGCAGGGTACTGGCGTCTTAACTGTGTCCGCAAAGGTTATTAAGTTCACATAGTCATCTTCGCCGAGAGTGTCGAGAATATTGAAAGCGGATTCCATAGCCAAATCGAATGATTTATCGGAAATACCCGATGACGAATCCAGCAAAATCATCTTTTGGGAAATATGTTAGTTTGATTCAAATCAATGTATGTATGTATGTATGTATGTATGTATGTATGTATGTATGTATGTATGTATGTATGTATGTATGTATGTATGTATGTATGTATGTATGTATGTATGTATGTATGTATGTATGTATGTATGTATGTATGTATGTATGTAAAACAATTCTACTCACAATATCCTTTGGCGATGAAGCAGCCTGCACGAACCAATTCTGCGCACGAAAGTCATGAATCTGTTTACTGCCTTTCGAGCCTTCGGGCGGCCAGGCGGTGCCAGGAAATCGGCGTAGAAAGCCAGACGATGAGCCAAAATATTGCCACGACAATGCCGGATCTCGCTCCAAGTTGTTCTGGAAGAGTGGATCCAAATGGGAACTCCACTGTAGGGCTGCCTTCACGTCGCTCTCGTCCAACGAGACGCCATTAGGCACCAGAATCGAGCTTAGACTGAGATTGACGGGTAGTCGTTCGAAACGTCGCATAAAACGAATATCCATGTGCCGGGCGCCATCTGCCAGCTTTCCATCGGAATTATATTCGTTGATGCGACGTGCATCGTAATGCTGATTGTTCGTTGTGGCCGATGAGGAACTGTGCGAGCTTTGGGAATCTAGCTCCGAAAGCGCAGCTTGCTCCGCCGAGTCCATGATACGCTGAAATAAATAAGTTCAAATGAGTTCTTCGTTCATGTGACAATACGGGCACCAATTTACAATTTACAATAATATCAAAGTTTGAATCTGAAAGAAACCCATTGACAAGGTACATAATACTTTTAATTGTATATACAGGGGATTTAAGTTTTCCCACTTGATATACATACATATGTATGTAGGTACGAGTATTTATTACCATTTTTATTATTATTATTTTTTCAGGAACACATCATCACCAAAATCTTCAAGTAACAAGAAAAACAAAAGCAAAGTTTTTGCATGAGTATCTTCGTTGAAAATTGTTCCCTTTATGCAATTTATTCCCTCGTGTGCACTTTAAATTGCACAAAGCTACCCAATTCCAAATTGGGAAGTTCTTTGAAAAATTCAGCATTTAAGCAGCTACAAAGAAAGAGCCACAAAACTAAAAGCTGCTTACAGTGGTTACTTCAATAAAGTGAAATTTATTTTTGCGATGTGAATTTAAAATAAATCAAAGATCATTACAAATTTGTATTTTATCAAATTGAAATAAAACCAACCTCTTAGCTTCGCATCATTATTCATATTGACATGATCATGATTTCTAAAAATCTCATAAATCTAATAAAATCTCGAAATCTGAAAATTACGTTATGTATTTAATTTGCTATACGAAAAAGGAAAGTGAAACTAAACCTTTTAAATGTAGGAATAAATTAAAGTGCAAATGGTACAAAAAGTATACGAACACTTAAACATTCGAACAAGAAATCCTAAGATTAGAATTCGTTTTCTTTTAGAGACTTTGACTTCCCAAACAATGTAGAAAAATGTCCCTCTCCACCTCGATATTGTTTCGCTCTTGGAAAGCGGAATGCTTGAGCAGTTGCCATGGTTGCTATAAACACATTAAGTAAATAAAAACAACAACAACGTAGTTTGTTGTCAAAAATCAAAATAACAAATTTAAAAATAAAGCAGAATTCGAGGTGAGTTCCTACTTTCCTAACCTTATGATTCGAAATGGAAAAACCATTTTCCCATTTTTGGTTGAATATAATTTTTCCATTTCTCTATATGCTTTATAAAATATTTTTTTTAATATTTCAAGTTAAGCCATTTACAATAAAATCTGTTCCACTGTTTGGAAAGTAGTTTTCGAAGAAGTCTTGTTCTTGCACAAAATATTTTCTCAACTTCCATAAGAAACAAACCAGAGAAATGGTGCAGAGTACGGGGGAGTTTATACATACGAACACCTGCATTTGCAGCAGGGCTCCACAAATATTAGAACTGCAAACGAAGCGGAGGTAGCAGACAGGATTTGAATGTAAATTGGCTGCGAGGAGTTGTAAGCACATTGCAGCACATGCATACATACAACGTACGTACATACACGCATATAAGAAAATCGAGTTCTACACCACAAATGTGTCAGTTACGCAAGATGCGCACAAAAAAGAAGCTGAAGAGATTTTTGCAAACATAGAAAATACAACAACAACAACAAAAATACACACCGAAAGGTACCTTAAGTAGCAATAATATTTTACATTGTCCTTTTGTTAGAACCAAATTCATATGTATTTTAAAAACTATTGATTTTGGTTATTGGACTTATATAACACGAAATGCTTTCCAACACAAGTACAACAATTCGGCTAGACATTTTGGCTGAACAAATATTTAGAAGACAGCATCAGCAGCTTTCGTTGGAGCAGCAGATGGTTTTGCTGTTATTGGCTGAACAGCGAATCGCACATCCAACATCATTGAACGGAAGTCATAAGTTAAGGATATGCCACTCGGCGCAATGTCCTTCTTAGACATTTATGTACGAGTGTGTATATGCGGCGCCATTTTTTGTTTATGCGCATTTCGATAACAATCCCGCCATAGTCATTATCCCTACTTACATATTATGCGACGATGTACTATGCCATTTCATAACTTGGACAAACAGTGTCAGCGCCAGCGCCAGCGAAACAGCAAAAGTAATCTCAAACATCTTGTTTTCGCGCGAACTCACTCAAGATTTAAAGCAACCTTACTTAAGTATCTGTGTATCTGACAGTTTCTACATCTGAGACTGAGTGCATTTCTATGTCGCCACTGAGACATTATAGTCGTCGTCGTCGCTCTCGTTGTTGTTGTTGTTGTTGTTGTTTTAGTTGTTGGTCTTGGACTTGAAGCAACAGTGAAGACACGGCATATAATCACGCAATTCGAGTGCATAATATGGAGCGGTGAATGACGATGGCTTGTTGGAGGTGGAACAAATAGACACACCAAACACCAAAGCGGATGGATAACTTCATTCAGCATTCAGACTCGTACGAGAAGTACGTGGTAAGGAACTTTGGACGTTGTGGAACGTTGTGCCCTGCACATACATTCCACTCGAGCTGTTCATCTGTATATCCAGTCAATTGTCTTGTTTTTTTTTTTGCTTTTCAGTCATTCATTCATTCATTCATTCATTCATTCCTGTGTCTGTCTGTTTGTTTTTTGCATTGCATTTAGCGGACGCATTCATGATTCATGGCTCACAAGTCGCTCTCTGTTCTATTTTACATGACGTCTTGAAAGGTGTGAGGCTATTCTAAATGGCATACTAAGATTGCTCACACATTCAAACATGCATCATATACCCGGCAGACGGAAGTTTTTTTTCCACTCACTGGTTGACATCTTAGGGGGAGTTCATCTTCTTAAAGAGTTGCCATTGTTTCGCCTCTTACAAATATTTAATACTAGCTTATAATATCCGGCGTTGCGCGGGTTTTGTTTCAAATGGAAATGTGTGCAAGATAATTAATAAGTGGATTAATGAAATATTTTTACTCTATTTCACAAATTGTGGGCGTTCTAAGTGGGTGTGGCATATTTTGTGTAGTCTATTATTCTACCCGGTGCATGGCTATATATGTTTCGTATATAGCGCATCAAAAAATAAATCCGATATACTTCTAAAAGTGGGCGTTAAACTGATCCAACCACGTCCATTTTTGGTAAAGTTGTTGAAATTTCTAGAAGCAATATTAGCGAAAAAATCGAATATTTTTATTTAGTTTCACTAATAGAGGTCGTAATAGTTGGGCATGTCAAATTTTTTTTAAACCATCGTTGGCGTGAGCACAGCAACGCCATAGAGTACAAAGATGAAAAGAAACATTAATTTCTGTATATATAGATAATCCTAGGTATAATATTGGTTTTGGGTCTCAAAGTCGAATAGAATTTATATTCAAAAAGAAGGGAAGTATTTTGGATTATGGTTCAAATTTTTCTGTCTTTGTGGAGATTTAACATTTAAATTTTTTGTTTCTAAATTTTAAAATATTTAGAACGATAGTATATATATATATATGATCCTATGGCTCCGCAGGGGAGCGGAATACGACTACATGTTCATACTTATTCTGCATCTAAAGACACCGAGCTGCATATTAAAATCTTTTTAAGATTTTTGCTGTTATTTCCCCTTTAACAAGTTTGAACTTTTCCTTCGTAGAATTGAAACGTCTTGTGTTTAAAATGTTAGCAGATACTTTTGTTGGCAATAACTATTGCTGCGTGCACTCCATTTTTGCGTTGGATACATCCCTTCGCACAACTACACATACTCGTACACACACACACATATACACACAACAAAGAGACAACTTGTGACTTAAAGTTTTGAATTTCTTGTCCGCTCGGGAGAGATTCTGAATTCAATTGCACTTTGAAGGTTCCACCCATAATGTAAAAACATGTTTCATATTTCTGCCTGTCTGTTTGTTTGTTTGTTTATGCATTGTTTAACTTTACGTGAACAAAAATATCTTTTCTTAGGATTAGGAGAACTTATATACATGCACGTACGTATGTGCTTACAAAATCGTTTTTAGCATTTGTTGTGCTTTAAGGTTTTTTTAAATTAATAAATCCTTTTTTTACTGTAGCTGTTTTAGTTTAAGACTAACAATAAGTATAAATCTTATTTATATATAAAAAACCGCGCGAATAATCGCATTGTATCTCAAACGTCTTCTGATAAGGAAAGCTTAGTTTACAGTTTATGTACTGATTAAATTAAGTTCAATATTTCGTCCAACGAGTGAGCAGATCACTCAACTTCAATTGAATTAAAAAAGAAATGAAACTAACAAAATTATTTAAAAAAAAAACAAAAACGGATTAGTGCCACTGCATAAGATCAATTCGTACGAGTTCATCTTGTGGCCAATGCGATTTAAAAAAATCCAGTATCTATTAAGACGCACTTTGTGTTAGTTATGGTACACGCTACCGTCTTAGTATCTTATAGCGCGTTTTTACGTACTGTAAGCAATCAGAGCTTGTTTCCAATGGGCCTATTACAGCGAACATATTTTTAAATCTTGCCTATGCATCATAAAATTTAACGTCCATTGGTTGACGATTTTGGAATTTGTAAGATATATAAATAAATGAATCACATTTTTTTCTAACTTCTGGCTAAGTAAATATGATGAATTTTAAGCTTCTTAAACTTTTGTTTATTATTAAGATGGTTTCAGATATTAACATTTTTTTTTAAACCAAGGTTTGTTATGTTTAATATTTGGATATCACAATGGCTCTATACAGAAAATTATTAAAGCTTAAGCTAAGATAAAGCTAATACAAAACTGGACCGAACACTCCACATTACTGTAGAATTGTAAGAGACTTTTGGTAGCAGTCTTTTTTATAAAAAAAATACCATCATGCCACACCTTTGTCAAAAGCATATGAGCACCTGTTCGGGTGTCCAATATTTTTCTGTAAGGCTAAATTGATGGTTAATCTTTACCAGACTTGGGAATCATTATGACTTTAGATATTTCCTAAACTTTTGTAAAGTAAACCATGAACTTTTATAAATGGAAATTAAAGTTCATTTAAGAGTGAATATTTATAATGGATTTGGTTTTAATTGAAGTACTCGTATGTCTAAGTTCATTAATTAATTGAAGCTAATGAACTGTTCATTCTCGCCCTCTTTTTTTTGTAGACTTTTTGTGTGTGTATATTAGCAAATTGGGAACTTACACGAACAAATTTTAATATGTTGTAGAAAGGTTTATATATACCAAGTTCTGCAACCAAAGCGATTACTGGAGAAGGAATATATAATATATAACCTTAGTGGTACACTTCGCTTCGGGGCTTGGCGGTTGGTGTTTAAAAGATCCACCACGCCCCACTTCTTGTGAGATGGTAGATTTTTGTGAATCATGTTTCTAAGATACGTCGGTGGGAGGTAAATTTATCTAACCACGTCCACTTTTGGTATATGAAGTAATATTAACAAATTAATTGAATATTTTTATTAAATTTCACAATTGTGGACGTAATAAAATCATGTTGCAAATTTAATTTTACACATAAAAATTTCATCGCAATCGCATGAATGGTTTAAAAGTTGATAGGAGACATACATACATGCATACATACATACATACATACATACATACATACATACATACATACATACATACATACATACATACATACATACATACATACATACATACATACATTGAAATTGAATTGAAATGGAATGTAAAATCAATACTTTAAAATACGATAAAATCCAAACGGCTTTTAAGAATTTTAAATATTCAAAATTGTATATGAACTTTTTATAAATTTTCAACTTCAATTTGAAAGTTGTAAAATGCGTTTTCTACTTGGCTTCTATTCGAGTCTCAAAATTATTGCCAACCTCAATGCTGTATTTGACATCATATGAGATGCTTGCAAAATGTAAAGAAGCTGTAAATACTGTCACAGCGTTTATGCCCCTTTTCAACTCTTCACCCATCGCCCATAACATCTTGCCTTGGATAGAACTCGACTCGTTGTCATTGCAGCACGTAATTTAAGTATCCATCAAACTCCATCGACAAAACATGCTCCATATATCTCACGACGTAGTAGAACTCGGTTGCACTCGGATGCTCCAACACTTCAGCGCCCCTTTAAACGCCCAAAAGTTGTGCGTGACTTGCCGCATCACCAGCTTCTCTGCACATCAGCATACGAAGTGCCTCCAATCCAGAAAGTGCAACAGCAGAGGAGTAAAAAGCTATTTCATTATACACAATCTTTAAGTCAATTTAAACTACATACAAACTTCAAACTGCAAATATCACAGTTGTCAGCGACAGACATGCATGGACACTTGGAAAACATTTTCTTAATCGAAATCCTAAATCAATTCTACTTACTTTTGAATCTGAGGTACATACGAGTGTGTGTGTGTATGTTACTTTGGATAATTCGCGTACTTTGAAGTAAAATGAAATTTTTTTATTGCTAAATATATATAGTGATTATAGTGATTACGTAACCATTCGGCCCGTATTATCATGGACAGTTCCTCCTTTTTAAGAAAATTACTCTGCATATGCGAAAAAATGTTTTCTTTTTTTAATAAATTTAAAGTTGCCCCGCATAACGCTCATAAATATCTGGTAACCGTAGTTATAAATGTCACCTAGTTTCAAGGTTTTATTAGACTCAGGCGTTGTCATATTTTATAGAGAAGCGCATTTAAAAATTCTTTAATACATTCACTATCAATGCACTCGAACTATCACCGATTATAAGTCATTAAATATGACATGCGGCTGGAATAAGCGTGATGCTTGAGGTTTGATAAAGCATCTTGCAGTCATTTGAACCAATGACAAAAATAATAACAACAACAAAAAAGCAACTACGTTTGTTATTTTGGTATTACATACGATATGAGTACTCCGATGAACAATTTACTTAACCCATTGCTGACACACGCAGGTGGCGCAGTCGGTGGTTGGAACTCAACTCATGTTGTACGTCATGACCGGCCAACAGAACGCCATGAGTCCAGCGTACGCACGAGTTGTTTTCATTATTTCATGTTCGACATGGGTGCAAATTGCAGATGCGGTGCGCGTGCTGTGCCAGTGCCAGTGCGGTGAAAAGCCGCCCTGAAGCTCGTTGAAAAATTCGAGCAATTTTTTTTCATATTCATTTTGTTCAAACATATTCGCACATACGAGTATCAGACAAATAGACATTGCAGGCGTCGGATGTTACAATCGGATGAATTGAGTGGAATGGCGTGGAGTGAACTCGTCCGCAGCCACCAACGCCGTCGGTGAATATCAATTGTGCGGGTAATAACCAAACCGAGCGTCAATTGCTTTGGCAAATGGATCAGCGGTCAAATAAAATGGCGCACAGAGCGGCCATTTTGAAGCACTATTTCAGGGAGATGTTTTTATTTGTATTGCATTGATTTCAAATATTTTACATTTTAAATCAAGAGTTTGATTGCCAATAGGATGAAATTTGATGGGTTACATTGATCGAAGTAGTACATTTACCTAGTATATACTTAAGTCAGGTACATACATATAATAGTCTTTTCAGACATATCAAAAGGTTGGAAATTATTAAGAGATGCGGTGTTCACGTTCTGGTCGATTTTTGCCACGTCAACTTATAACGCCCACAATTTGTAAAACTAATTGAAAATATTCGATTGTTTTGCTAATATTGCTCCTAAAAATATAAAATTTAGTAACTGTGTGTGTAGGCGTGATTGGATCACCACGGACCACCGACGTAACTCAAAAACGTGATCTTCTATTATATATAATGAATATTACCAACCCACAACGGAAAGTTCTGCATGAGAAAATACTTAAATTTGGTGTAAAAGTAACCAATTTGATACATACTCGTATACGCACAAATATAATTCCAGATACAGAGAGCAAGAGTGGACCGTTTACTAATATTAATCAACTAATATGTTAAAATTATTTCTACTAAAAACAAAATCCGAGCATAGCCAGGTGCTATAAGCTACTCTAACATAAAATATTTTATTTAGTACACAAAAATCCAAAACTTCTATTATGTAAAATGATTTAAAAATTTATTTAGCTTCTGACAATAAAAAATTTGCTGGAAGCTTAGCTTTAATTTTCGATAAATGGTTTGTTCCTATTCCCTATGAAGATAAATCCGAATAACGGGTAATACTCGTAGCAGTGACTATTTGGAAATGATGCAGATGTAATGATATCTTCCTTGTTTGTAAATAAAGATTTAACTATTTTCAACAAGTGTTTCATATACATGCTTAACTGACTCAACATTTTTGAAGAGCAGATTAAATACATATAAAAATTTAAAATTACAAAATTTCAAAAACAAATGATATAATTTTAATTTCGTTAATTTTGTAAAAACTCAAATAATTTGTGATGAACTCGATTTTACAACAAAGTTTCTTCAGCAAAGCTGCCTGAAGCGTCTCATCAATAAATGGATCTTAAAAAATTAAATGAATTTTTCGGCATATCACTAGACTGGTCAGCTCTTTAATGAACGTTTAAGCTTTTGATAATAAATACTTTAGAAAGTGAAAGGCTTTTGATGAAACTATGATGAAACAAAGACACATTAAATCTATGAAGAGAATTATCCGCGACTATACCAAAGCCTAATTAAACAACCTATTATAAACAAAAAGAATTACACGCTAACCTCCAAAAATGTAAAATATTTGCGTACAATCATATTCGATCACGCCAATTTTTGGTCAGTAGTTTTTGTTCCTTTGCGATTGTTAAATATTTAATTTAAACAAGTATACTCGTATATAATAATGAAAGACCCAACTAAATATACCCGACATTTTATGGATGCTGTAGGGTTAAAAAATATATACGAATAATATCACCATAAATTGAAGTCCAAAATCTTAAAGAACAAAACGTTCTTGGTATTACTTTGCTACCTTTTACGCGTGCCACATTGTGTCGCTGCTCGTTGTTTTGTTGTTGTAGGAACAAACGCATTCAAAATTGATGAGCTGGAATTTGTTGACAAAATCTCCTCAAAGCGGACCCCAAGGAATAAACGCGAACATAAAACAAGTTCGGAGGTTTCGAAATTCAATTTGCCGACACAAATCGACGCACACCAGTGACGCGACCGGAGCGCCTTAGGCCACACGGGAAGGACAACACCTACATAGCAGCATCTCATCGTTTGTTCGTTGCCGCGTTGCTCCTTCATAAATAAGAAATAAACTGGCAAACCATAAAAGTGAAAGCAGCCCGAAGTGCGAAAATACGCGTACGCTCAGTGTGACGACGGCGGTGATAATCCATCATGCGAGTATACACCAGTAGAATTCTGTTTACGCATTGTCCACCCACCCACCCACCTGCCGCCCAATTGCTTCTACTCGCGGTACTACCGAGAAAGTTTGTGTAGAGACGCGGAAATGCTCGCGGCACCGTTTTCGTAAGTTTTGCATTTATTTTATTGATTCATTCGCTGCAGACAGAGACCCAACCGTCCCAGTCCCAGTCCCATACCATCCCATCTCAGTCCCATCTCAGTCCCATCTCAGTCCCATCTCAGTCCCATCTCATTCGTATTTGCAATTTCATTTCATTTCAATTTTAAATTGCTTCCGGATATCAGCGCAGAATTATTTTTGCTTTTACACACGCTGATGTGCGTTCGTCATAGTCGCAGTCCTTCGCTTAACCATTTCTCCGAGACTACGAATCTATTTTAATGTTTTGAGCACTCTAAAAAAAAGCGAAGCGAATCCAACTTGAATAAAACTTACCATAACCGCGTTGCGTTTGAAATCCATGAAGTTCTTCACCTCAGCTGCCAATTCACGCAGGAGTATTATACCATCTTTGCGCTTCACTTCGACATCGTTGTCCTTAAAACGCTGCAAAGAAAAATATAGAAAATAGAACAGCATAAAGAAATTGTAGTTAAATTTATGAATTGTTAATTTTATCCTGAGTTCGCATACGAGAATAATTAAAGCTTTTTATATTGTATTATATATTTGATTATAAAGTAGTGATATAAATCACAACATTATAGAAACTGGCGAAAATACTTTTTTTTTATTAATTAACTGATTAAAATTTATGAATTAATTAGTCGCGTCCATTTCATATTGTACGTGAGTGATTATCCTCACCGCCCAATGGAAGCCTACTTTGCAGACCTCGAGAAAACGAATTTTTCAGACGGGTTTAATAAGTTGGGGTTAAGTGTATCAAGATTAAAGAAATAATAACCAATTTTCCAGAATTGTCGTTTTTCTTTTGTAGGAGCACCCTCGTATAAGCGGAGGTTAGAAGCTACGAAGCCTTATCTTAAGCAGCTTCCAGCAGTAAATTTCAAATGATACGATTTCAACCGAGACCATCAACTAATGTAGACATGCAACGACTTATTTGAAGGATATTAAAATAAAAGATTAATAAATATTAAATTGCTCTTGATTTTGTATTTGTATTTGTTGTACGAAATCGAAATGAGAAGTGGACTGAAGTTTCCAATTTTAATTGGATTAGAAGTGAACTGATTTTTCCTCTTAAATATTCTTTTTTTTACAAAAAGGCTACAAAACGAATTTTATTTGTATTAAGCATATTTCAGTGTTTTTTCTTGCATATTTAATGCGCATATAAAGTTGTTTGTGTACTACACGACATTTATTTTTAGACGTTAGTTTTGCAAAATACTAACTTGGCATCAAGAGTGGATCTTATCATTGCGATTTGACATGTCGTCGTGGGTCCCGACTTTTTGTGTCAAATGCTTTCAAAATGTTGGCTACGAAGAAACCTCTCGGCTTTAAGGTTTTACTCACCGGAACCCAAAATAAATGCTTGGAAGAAATCTTTTTTACGGCTTAGTTCATACTCTTTTAGGATAAATAAATAAACATTTTCAGAGCACAGTTTGTTTTCAATTTCCACTTAACGCATATTTAAAAAAACAAAAACAAACTTGAGAACTACGAGTACTCGTATCAATATTTCCAACTTAGGTCAGTGCACTGGCTTTTCTTTTTACTACAACTGAACTAAACTGCGTCTACATAATTTGGGCGTTTAAATACATGTGGAATTTGTAATCGGATGCTTTGTTTTCCGGGAGAGCGAACATACCAATGATGGCGCAAAGAATTTTACTTTTCCCACGACTACAACTATTCTGGACCACCGTTTCTCTGTTTCTCCTCGGGCGCCTCAATGTTAGCTTCATATACAGATGAAGTCAGTCTAAAGAGTAGAGCGACATTGGCAATGCGTGTATATCTAAAGAAGATATTACGTGCGAAATGAACGAACCCACCCGCAGAAGAAGTAAGAGAGCAACCGACCGAGCATCTTCGCCCTTGTCCTCATCATCACGTCTTCGTCTTCTCTTCTCTTCTCCTCTCCTATTTATATTTCTTTTACTATTTTTCGTTTTTCGTTTTTCGTTTTTAAAAGCAGTTAAGAAAAGTTTTCTAATTAATTCACCAGAGACATGCAGAACTACAAAAACACTCGCTGACAATAGGAGCCACGACAATACGGCAGAGGCAAATGAACAAAAACAACAAAAAATGAAGGAATGAAGAAATGAAGAAATGCCTATGTAAATGTTTTTTGACATTACGACTCCTACTTCTTAGTTAAGATTTTCTGCTTTCGCAACTTTCTTCGAGCTGAAATGGGATTTAACTACATTTGTGACAATTGGAAATTAGTTTTGGAACATTTCTGTCACCTTTAAGAAGTATATTTCTATACAAACCATATTTTAAGCATAGGCTTTAAAGGTGGCAAGTTCTACCGAGATACTCATACATAATCAAGTAAGTACTTCAGAAAACTTTCAAATAAAAATTGAAGGTGTGAACAAAATGGATCTGGGAAACTGACCTGAACCCTTTTTACATCTGATTAAAAGACAATTCGTATTCGTATTTATCTTTTTTCATTTCAATTGTACAATGGACGAAATGTTGGAGAACTTGAATGATTTCATAAATGCCGGTTCCAACCAGCAACCTTTGTCAAAGCGGAAAGAGGAAGCAATCATATTAAATGAAATTAAATGTCTTACATTTAATTAGTTTACGACAAGTGACAGTTTGTCTTTTTCGGAATTTTAATTGTTTGCCGGGCTTCTCAGATGGTTAATAAATAAACTCTTTATGTAAATATTTACAACAAAGCTAAGGAAGGATTAATTAAATAGAAAATTAAAGTCTTGCGAGATACAAATATTTCTTTAAATCAGTTCTTCTATTTCTGGGAATCAATGACGAGGACGACCCATCGTGTGCCTATGCTTGGCATCATATTTTCTTGAATTTTTTGTTGCAATCTTTTTCTGTTCTTCACTCTGTTCGGCAGCACATGCCGTCGTCTTATGCTGCACGCAGCGCGTGCATCCTGTCTGCGTTGTCCTTGCATTTCGATTCACGATGCGAAAACTTTTCCTTTGGCATTCTTGAATTTAAAGTTTTCCATTGCATCACAGCTCCTCGCTACTCGTTCTGCCACATATTTTTTGTTCCTTGCATAGGGTAGGGCGCACACACGCAGGAGAAAAGAATGTCAAAAAACATTTCAGTGCGTTAATGCCACATTTGGAGCGCGCGCGTACTGCTTCAACTGGTACTACGCCTCCGTTGTCAGTTCCTCATACGAGTGTATACACAAATTTTTTGTCAGTGCTTGAAAGAAGAGCTTTTGCAGAAGCTTCTAAACGAGTGAACGAGCAAAACACTGCGTTGCACTGCAAAGAATCACCCGCCTCTGGCGGTTGTGAAAGTGTCCTTCATTGCGCCCGAACTAAAGCGTTGCAGCGCATATAAAGCGAAACGTTCTGCTGGAAAGTTTTTCATTTCGCGGTTAGCTATGGTATTCCAAGCGTTCCTCCTGCAACTACTGCATCTGCTTGCATCTCGCAATATACGCAAGAACACAGAAGAGTCGCAGGAGCGTTTTTCGTCCCACATATAAATGTATTTTGTTACACAAAGAATCGTTGCCACATCTTATAAAATATATGGAGTTTTTAATCTTTCGGCGAGTCTTATGAAAATAAAGTAAAATTACAACATCCTACTTTGCAAAAGTGTATTTGGATTTAATCGAAACTTCACTCCAAACATTTTCCAACTCTTTCGTCACATGTCCATTTTATTCCCATCACAACAAACCCAAACTAGAGCAAGGACACGAGTGAAGACGTACGTACCAAAGTAAAATTTCAATCTGTACACCATCTGATATCCCCACTCGATTCCAACTCATCGCATTCCTTCTTCATTCCGATTGCCCTGTTAGAGTTCGACTCTTAGCTGCTTTCAATTCACGTTTTCATTTCATTGTAATCCGCGAAATGAGCGAAATGAGTCCAGGTGAAGTAATCCTTTGACTTTTCTCCGTTTCTTTTTACTCTTCGCAACTATGATGATGTTCACAAGTGGCAGCTTGCTGTTACCTGCTTCTGGGATAGGTCCCTACGACACCTGCTACTGCTGGTAGCCTGTCATGCGGAAGAATGCGCCTCGTATGCATCTAGTCGCACTCTTTGTCGTCGTCCTCATCGCGAATGGAGCAATGCAATGTGCTAATTAGATTTTAATGGAGCTATGACTCTGCAACTTCAGCTAAATTAAAATAGTGCGTCATTTGCGCTTTGCTTGGTTTTTTTTTTTCTTCGAAGTTAAATGATAGCAGGTTCATTATAGCCTGAGTTTAGGTCTAAAATAAAGGAACGCATTTTGTTTAAAATTTGATTTTAAAATTTCTCAATAACTGAATCGAATTGCCTAACATTTGGTTTTCGTATCTTTTCGCATCAGAGTAAAAATTTCTGATTCGAAAATTTTTTAAACAGTCGGGAATAGTTGACAGAAAAATTCAGGAGAGACCTACAAGTTAATTGTACCGTTTTATATAACTTTAAATAAAAATAGTTTTGAACTGATGCTATAAAAGAAAAACCAAAAACCCAGCTCATCTGGAACTGATCTATTCTAATTTCAAAAATTTAATTTTTACAACTTCACTTTTTCGATTAAGGAACAATCCCAGTTTTGGATTAATTCCACTTTATTTCACAAATTGTAGGCGTAATAACTGGCCGTGGCAGATTTTGTGAAGCCTTTTATTGTTCTCGGTGCATCATCCGATTTTAATGAAATTTTGGGAAGTTGCTATGCTTGCGCCTTAGGACTAAAGCAAAATTTTCCACGTCCAACTTTTACATTGATTATTTCGCAAATATTGCTCCTTAAGACCTGAAATTTGGTATTTTAGTATGTATGGGCACAGTCGACAACTTCTTTAAAAATGGGCGTGGTTGGAACACTTAAACGCCCACCGCCGTACCTCAGAAAAAAATACTATGGGGATTAATGGGAGGTTTCGCTAACTAATTATCTTACACACATTTATATTCAAAACCCGGGCTACGCCAGGTACTATAAGCTAGTAATGAATAAATGTCAGTGATTTTTATTTTACAAAATCCAAATAAAAACTTTTCAGTAATTTTTACTTTACATTTAAAGTAACTGTTATGCTGAGTCATTTTGGCAGACTTCCGGGATAAAAATTATCATTAAGGAATAAGGAAGATTTCGTAAGGGACATACTCGATCGTAAATGCAAACTGCGAATTTTTAGAAATGCCTTCAAAATGTATTCGTTAATATTATTTCCTCTTTGTTCTAATCGTACTTCTGTTCGTTAAATTGAAAGTTGAATTTTAAAAACTTCGATTTATTCGTAGATGTAAATACGGACAATGGAGCAACATCGGATCCAAGCTCATGTGTCAGCCCAGATAAAGTGGGTCCATGTCGTGCGCCCAAAAATAGGCAATAAAAAATAAGCGCAAATCCAACTGCAGTAGCTTACGCTAACGGGACACCGTTTCAACTTACAAGGACGTGCCAGGAATGTTATTAATTCTGTACCGGTGCGTCGATGTGTGTTTGGTGTGTCTAAGGGTGTCTGTTGATTTGACGTGCGGGCGGGCAGACGAGTGCCACAATACTTATGCAACAAAAAATTCCAAAGTTAGGCGCCACGCAGTAGGCATGACCCACATATATCACGTTGCCGCTGTCGTCCTCATCATCATTTGCATTTGCCTTCTGTCCTGACTAACTGACTGGCTGGCTGACTGAGTGCGTTCCACGTTCGGGCGCTTCTCCTATGGCTTTTTTTAGCTTGCCTGCCTGCTTGCCTACCACCCCATGCGGTATAGTGTGTGTGTGTATGTGTGCGTGTGTGTTTAAGTGTATATCCGCATACCCCATATTTGTACTCTTTAGCAGACTTTTTTCTCTCCGTCAGCTCGAATTGTAGAGGACTATGTTAGGCTGAAGCTGTGGCAACAAACTCAAGTGTGAACGTGATATGGCATTCGTTTTATATTTATTTTTTTAAAACACACACACACAAGCACAAAAACATACGTACACACACTTGCAACATTTTATTATTCTTTTTTCTTTATTCCTTTGCATGCGAAATTGAAGGACAACTGTCAAATGAAAAATTGCCACAGTTGGAGCGTGAGCAATATCCTCTCGCATCATGTTACGCATGTGGCCACGCCGTGTTGCAAAGTAAATACGAAATCGTTACGCACTTAATAATTAAAACTAAATTATAAAAACAACATACATATTTTATTTATATATGTACAATATATAAGGTTAACATAAAACCAGAGACCCAGTGTGGACCTTATTTTATATAGAGTTGATGTGGGCTGGTATGAGACTATAGCTCTCAGTCCTCATGGACAATTGTGCTGCACACAGTTAGTGTCAGAATTAGGAATTATAGATATAGGAAAGAAGTTTCAAAATAGTAAAATAAGAAGATAGGTTCATACGCTATTCCCCAAACTTCTACGTTTCACGAATGAATTTCAGGAAATATTATTTTACATACAAATGCAAAAGAGTTGATCTGTTTTTTTATACACTTTCTCTGTTATTTTGCTATATATCTTGCATATTTGGTATAAGGAAAACAATACATATAATTGGGCTTATATAGATACATCTTAAACTGTTCGATATGTACTAAGAAATTCAGCTTTTCAATTTGTTTTCTTGCTGTTATATAAACAAAATTTTGAAGTAAAAATGTTTTGCCATATATAAAAATAATTGCAAAAAAATTGTTTTATAACTTCAATAGATAAAAAATTGCACATTGTAATAAATTAAATTTTAGAAACGATTAGGGTGGTCCATATTTGTTATTTTTTTATTATATGTTTATATAAAGCCCTTAAAACTATAATATAATATTTTGGAACTCAAACGATCTTAAATAAGTAGAGGAATCTAATTAGGGTGGTTCAAGAGTAAACAAATAGAGTAAATTTAATATCATCATGAACCACCCTAATTTGTTTCTGATTTTTAACAATGTGGTGCATTTGTAAAAGTCGGTATAACCGACTATAATTTCTTACTTGTTTTAATATACAGAGTTGAATCGATCGAGGTAACTCTTTTCATCCAATTTCATATGGTGCAATAATAAGGTTAGGAAAGTAGGAACTCACCTCGATTTCTGCCTTTTTTTTTCTTCCTTATTTTAAAGATTGACTTTTTTAACTTTCGACAGAAAACTACGTTGTTGTTTTTATTTTTTTAAAACAACCATGGCAACTATAAAAAAGTTTAATTTTTAAAGCGAGAAACAAAATCGAGGTGGAGAGGGACAATTTTCTACATTCCTCACCTTATATATATTACACCATGCAATTTCACACTTATTGCAAGTTTACACATAAAAAAAAAATACTTTAACGCACAATGCTCTAAAATAACTGCCAATAAGTATTAGTTCGCCTGGCAAAAACCAAAATATGATATACTTTCGTACAAGTATTCCTTCTACATTATAAAAACATTATATCAGCACAAACAATAATTTTATTTGTAGTTTACAAAATATATTTTTATTTTTTTCAAAAATTATTATTTTTTCAAGAAACTTTTTGTTATTCTGATTTGTAGGGAAGAGGCCATTGATTCGTTAACGCATCACCATACTTGTGGGACATCTACCGGTCGTCTAAATAACTCCAAAAGTTATTTGATACGGAGACTTAGCTAAGCATTTCCATAGCAATTCTGTGTAGTTTCACTTGCATTTGATTGTTTTAAGTCTTTGAATTTTTTGTTGCAAAACCTCTAAAAGTAGTAAGTTTTTTCAACTGTCGCCCATTTTATAGAGGGGGTGTGACATGATGGAAATAATTTTAGTAAAAAGCCAATACACCATATATAAAAACAATAAACCATGAATATCATAACGAAAGTAAATTATAAATATAAGCATCAATGGTACGAAAAGGGTTAACAAATGCCGATGCATTTCAATGGAACATCGGAAATTCGTGGTTTGGATTTTATGTTCAAAATAGGGAAATTGAGGAAAACTTCTTTAGTTATTAAAAATGAACCGATAGTTCGTTTCAAGCACATGTTTTTCTTTCAAATAATCATAATATTGTATTTTATACGTCTGTGTGTCTGTCCGGATAAACTCGAGATTCGCAGAACCGATTAATTTTAAACGTGGTACACATAGCCCTTAGGGGCTGAAGCATAGTGTAGGCAATATAAATTTGCCACACCCGCAATTTTTAAAATTAAGTGAAAATAAAATTAATTGAAATTTGATATCTGAGTTTGAACGGTCTTTGTCGATAACTTCACTAAAAATGGGCGTGGTTGGTTCAATTTATCACCCACCGCCGTAACTCAGAAACGCTACAATGGTAAGTTACGCTAACTAAACAAAAAGCTGGTAAATATTAATTTTTAATAATAAAGATACCTTCATCACGAGCTTCGCCCTCTCCAATTCATCTCCCCAACAAACCCGCTTTATCATAATGCATCCCGCTTGCAAGTTCTTAATCCGAATTCACAGCCGAAATTCAAATAATAAAATAATTTATGCGTCCATGTAGCTGGCTTGGAATATGGTATTGCCATGGCATTCGCGTTGAACTGGTTAAATGACAGGGCCAGACGTAAATATTTGCATAGACAAGATTATGGCGAAAACGCATTGCCACGTTTCCACACTCATTCGCAGCACTACACTGTACAGCACAGCACGACGCGGCACCTCCACCGCTTCATGGCAGCCACCTCATAACCGCCGTTGCCTGATTTACGTTCAGCGCAACGAAGTTCACCCTACCTAGGCCATTCAGCTAGACAGCCAGTGCCAGTCGTCTGCATTTGCCTAGCGACAATGCCATACGCTGACGCTGGCTGCAATGTCTGACTATCTTTCTGTCTCTCTCTCTCTCCCTCTCTCTGTCCGTCTGTCTGTATGCCCATCTGTCTGTCTGTCTGTTAGTATGTCTGTGTTTGCCAACAACAACGTAGGTTCGGTTACACCCCAAAATTATAATTGCACAAATAATCCAGAATATGAGACACGGATGGACAAAAGAGTTGTGACTACATTTCAAGAATAGGTGAGGGAGTAGGGGGCAGGGGTTAAATGAATTGAGATATCGATCATACAATCTTATTGTAATTTTTCAGCGTCCTTTTAAAAGTAATTATTCTATTTAATGGTTGGAAAATGTTTGTTGTTTAAATATGTAATAAAAAAGGTGAAAAGCGCTTTATTTCACTTACTTGGGAACCACTGATTAAAACGATTAGGAAAATTTATTTTTTTATTTTGTATGTTAAAATAAAGCCCTTATAACTTTAAATGGGTTTTTGGGTTCATATTTTAATGATTTCACTAATTGTGAGCGTAATAAGTGGGCATGGCAGATTTCGGATACCCTGTTATTCTTCCCAATACATTTTTTCTATATAGCGCATCAAGTTCCTGAGCTGTGGTGGTGTGCATAGAATTTATCCGACCTATTTATAAAAGTGTGTGTAAAATTGATCCAACCATGCCCATTTTTGGAGAAGTCGACTATGCCCATACAAACTCTGATACCAAATTTTTTGATTTTTAAAAGCAAAATATGCGAAATAATCGAATATTTTTACTTAATTTTAAAAAATTATGGGCATATTAGGTGGGCGTGGCAAATTTTGTTATCCATTTCTTCCCGGGCGTAAGCATCGCAACTCTTAAAAATTTCATTCTAATCAGATAACGGTGCATTGGGTACAAAGCAACAAAGAAAGATATATTCATATAGTTATATTAATTTTTATATACATGAATATGTATATATTTATTAATTGTATATGTATATGATATTCGTTTTTGATATGATTATCAGAAAAAACAATAATATATATTCGACATTTCTAATATAAATACGACAGGAAAATCGTAAATTTGACATTTTCCGTGTACGAATGATGTGATTCTAATCCACATGATATGATTCTTGTTCAGATGATATGATATTTTTGATATGACTGTTATTGATATGCGCCCGGTAATCGTTTACATTACGTTTTTTTTTTGAGTGTATAAAAAATGCAATTGTTTATACATATTTTATTTTTGTCTACTTTCAATACACAATGGAATCATTCTAAGCGCAGTCAATTTGATCAGCGCTGAATTCCAAAGATAATTCAAAGCTGTTACATCAAATCTAAACAACTTATTAAGAGCTAAACTATTCAGGTTTAAACATGGTTCTGTAGGTAGGAGTAACTAGCCTCTGCTTGAAAGAAAGGCTTGTAGCCTTGGAATTTCCCAGGTACTCCCATCCTCTCCTCTTCTTTGGACAAAGAAAACCATCACACCGTGATGGTGCTTACTCAGAACTTGCCTCATTATAGAAAACTTTTCTTTCATTTCAGCACTTCCGCTTTCGCTCACTTACTCGTACACTTTGCACTGGCAGGATGCAATGAATAAAATCTAGGGAAGATGAACATGCGTAACCCATGGCAACCTCTTGACGCCCGCATCGATGCAGTTCGGTGCAATTGCGAGTAACACAAATTCCTACTTTACAATTTAACAAAATATTTATCTTAACGATCTTTGGTTGTGGTCTCAAAACAAATTTTAATTTATGCCATTCCATGAGTTTTGCTTTTAGTTTTAGGAACTGAAAATAGAGCGTGAAAATATTTTCAGTTAAATTTGAAAGTTAAAAATTCGTTATTTTTTCCGCATACCGTGATGGGTTGTCCTTTATTGAACCGAGTCATCTATTTATGGAAATTATTTAAAAACAAACGTACTAAGTGAGTGGTAAAAGGACCGCCCGTGGTGACTGGCGTTGACTGTGGAGTGTTGTTGTTGTTGTGCGGCTTTGTTAATTTTCGAATCAATTCTGGCTTTTGCGATGATGTTTTATTGTGAACATGCTTCGACACACATTCGAACATACATACATACATACATACATACATACATACATACATACATACATACATACATACATACATACATACATACATACATACATACATACATACATACTTACATACTTACATACATACATACATACATACATACATACATACATTCATACATATATACATACATACATACATACATACATACATACATACATACATACATACATACATACATACATACATACATACATACATACATACATACATACATACTTTCACATCAAAACACTTTCGTATATGAACAACCATATTCATCTGTGTCAGCGGAGAAAGCGGAAGCGTACAACTGCGACAAGTACATTAAACGTTCAGATACAGATACATAAAACAACAACAACAGGAGCAACAAAGCAAACATACAGACATTGCACATCGGGTTGTGTTATGGAGTAAGTTTCTAAGCATAGAATTTTGCGGAAAAAAAGTCTTCATGCTGGGTACTTTGTTAATTTTTTAGGTTATTATATCTATGAATCTATCTACTTACCTATATAAATATTTATCTATCTATCTATCTATATATCTATCTATCTATCTATCTATCTATCTATCTACCTATCTATCTATCTATCTATCTACCTATCTATCTATCTATCTATCTATCTATCTATCTATCTATCTATCTATCTATCTATCTATCTATCTATCTATCCATCTAATTCTATTAAATGAGATAACTTTATAGATATATATATATAGTATATATATAGTATATTTATCTCCAGAGTATCTCAAGATCGGCTCTAACGATTTTGATTTTTAGTTCGGTGGTATTTTACCTAAAAATATGCGACATATTTTATCATCAAAAAAAGATATCCAATGACCGAAATCTAGGTTTTAAGTGGGCATGGTCAAGAATTATGGTCGAATTTGAATGTGGAGTATTGTTTATTGTATCTAAGCACACCAAGCTTTTTGTAAAAATATTTTTGTAGGAGTGTGTGCGCATGGTCAATCATTTTTTAGCCCTTCGCTAAGACAACTTTGATCTCCGATCGAAAATTATTTCTTATCATATAAAATAACTCAGATTTTGATCCGGTTTTTTGCATTTGATTGATTGATCATCCACTGGAACTTGAAATTTAACAAATCATAAGTTCTTGGGAGAAGCTAAGCCTTTAAAATTTCTTTAGAACCTAAGCGCGTCCATTATATAAAAATACAACAAAAACCATGTGCTCTTCAAAAATACTTTCACTGCGATTTCTCCAGAGGCAACGTGTATCCTTTTTTAGGTAAATCTGTTCTATTCGCACTAAATAACAACAAAAAAACCATTAAGATTTCTCTTTAATCTTAACATTTTATCCAGAATTTTTATATGCAAATCGGTTCTATTTGCACCATATAACAACAAATTTCTTCCTCTAAGATTTCTTCAGAACTTTTCAATGTAAATCGGTTGTACTCTTCAAAAAAATCCACTGGGATTTCTGCGAGTTCTTTAGAAATTTTTTATATAAATCGGTTCTATTGGCACAAAGGTACCACAAAACCAATGTACTCTTCAGTTATTAAAATGTCTCCGAAAAATAATGTGAATCCTCTTCATTTTTTTAAATAATTCAATTGAAAATTCAATTTAACTACAGCATGATTAAATAATCTGCCGCGCGAGCTCGGTCGTCCATGTACTATATACATATGAGACAATGAATCTCAAGCTTAACTAATAAAGTAAATAAAATATACAATTTGCCTTTGATTTACAAAACAAAAAGTGATATTGAAAATTGAAAAAATCATATATCTGAAATAAGACATTATCTTGCTTATCTTGAAGTACTGTGAGGGGCAGAATGGAAATGTCAAAAACGCTTATCAATTTTAGCACACAATTTAAACTATGTAGATGTGGGTTTGGGTGTGTGTGTGTCTTCCTCTGTGAATCTAAAACATTTTACTCTGCGCTGTGACTTGGTGTTTTATTTAATTTCCAACATTTAAAAATACGAGTATATGCAAACACCTAGTGAAAACCCGCACACGTACACATCTACAGACATAAACACCCATACACATACATATTTAAACCCCAAATGCAAAACAACCCCCCTGGTATTACACAAACACTCACATACACCAACAGCGGTAATTTCGTTTTTAATTAGGTGTGTTTGTGTTTGTATATAGGTAAATAACGAAATGTGTTTTTTTTTTTGTATATACTCGTATTTTCATTTGGAAAAGGCATGCAGACATCTTCTTATTAAATAAAAATCGTGAATTTTCGTAATTTAATCCAATTTTTTTTTTAAATAAAATATTGTTGCGATCACTTGCTCAAATTGATATTATTAAGTCTATCTGGTGCTTTAAGGGGTTAAAAAAACAATACAAAAAAATTCTTTAGATGAATAAATGACGAAGTAATGTTATGTTTTCTACTGGGTTTTACTGCGGATAATAAAGGCTCTTTTTATACCCTACGCACGGAGCGTAGGTCTTATTGAGTTTAATTTGTAGAGGCAACCTAGAGTGCCATCGTAGATTTGACAGTATACATATACTCTCAGTTAAATTAGCGGTGATTTAACGACTTGAAATTGGAAGTGCGAGCTTCTATCTTTAATGCAGCAGTTAACATAAACTCATATTTTGAGGGACTTGCCGCAACAGACGACGACTTATTTTCGGCTTTTTCGTGATATGTAGAAGTAAATTTTTAAGATGAACAAAATATGACAACAACAATTCGAAGTTACCTCCAATGCAAACTGCTCTTCATTTGTAAAAAAAAATTTAATTTCAAATTTAGAAATTAACATTCAACTAAACTTTTGACAAAAATGCGAGTGATCGGATGAAAACAACTCCTAATAAAAATACATGAAAAACCACGAATCCTTGAGGACGTTACAAATGAAAGATCAAACTGAAACTAAGTGCTTGCGTATATTATAAAAGGTTTCGGAAAGTTAATACATACTATAGGTGCAAGTTAATATAATTATTTTTCCATAGCGATTATGAGTAACATAAAAATGAAGCGGGATATTGAATCATATTATTTGTATCTTAAAAATACGCTTTAAGTTTTACGCAGAACTTTTGAGATAAACAACCCACAGAATGGAGCATCGGATCATGTTACCAAGCCATTCTTCGGATTGTTCGAGATTTAAATTTAAAGTTTCATTGTCAAGGCCAAAATCTGCTTAAGTTCATTCATTTTATTATTCTCATGCTTTGGAATTAACTTAAGTTTTTTAAACCTCAAACGCTTTTGCGTTTAATTAATTTGCATATATAAATAATAAAGGACTTAAAACTATAACTATTACCATTTAAATCATTACAATCAAGTTCTCGATAAAACTTTATTATAAAACAATAAAAGCAAATCAAATCAATCATAACTTACGCTCTTAATTTCGTTCATTTTTGTAAACTGTCGACCAAACTCCCATAAATCAACTCCAAATTTAAGAGCCCAATTGCGCACTCTGAAAAATAAGAAAATATTTTTTAAATTATTAAATGTTCATTGCTTTATTAATTTATTTGTTTCTTATTTTCGTTTGTTATTTTCATATCTAATCGACTGAACCGATTGTCTTGAAATTGGGAACATATATCGAGATCAGTGAAATTAAGTATTCAAATTAAATTCAGGACTGTATTCGAAAAAAATTCTCACTTACGTTGTATCCCACAAATTTTCTGAAAGTTACACAATCTGACAAATTATTTCGTAGTAGGCTTTTAAATGAATGTAAAAAAGTAACGCTATCAAAATTTTTCACGGGACCATAGCTTTCCGATGGCAGAGTGACTGATAGAAAAAATCGGAGTAAATCTTAAGTCTCCGTAGTAAAAAAAAATGCGAAAAAGTGCATTTTGACGATCTTTTTTTAATTTTTTTGTGCATCCCCATCTTTTTTTATCAATAAAGTAAAACAATATTAAAAAATAAAAATTATATGTAATGTAAGAACTTCAAATCGTAGTAGATTTCAGTTAAAAAGTAGTGGAAGTCAAAAATTTTCGAAAAACGTAGTAAATTTACCACGATCGTAGCAAGGTCCGAACACTGCGCTAGACGCTTTTGTCTTTAAAAAAGGGAAGATAAATTAAAGTAAGAAAATTTTTCAACACTACCCGAGAACTGTCTCGAGAGTTAAAAAAAAAAGAGCTTCGGTGAACAAAAAAAGAAAAGCGAGATTGTGTCCATTTTGCAGAAGATCCACAACATTTCGGGCAGAAGACTGGCGCAGAAGTTAAGTTTTTTGTTCGCAAAGTCTAAAAGGAAACTGATCTGAAGGCATTCAAAGTGAAAAAGGGTCCTAATCCAAATGCTGTGCAGAACACAGATGCACAACAGCTTGCCAAAAATTGTTTTATTGGATGAAGAGAAGTCTGTTTCAGCTAACTTTTCGCAGATTCAGGCCAGGAGATTTACACTGTAGATTCGCAGGGGAGTGTGGAAGAAAAGTTTATGTCAAAACGTCATTCAACATTTCTTCGTACGAGAACTCAGAAGTATACTTAGATATATTGGTTTGTGGATATATTGGTTGTGATACCAACTTACAACTGGAAGTTCGAATTTCGTGTAAAATTACCAAATCAACCACACATACCAATACATAAAAAAATGGTTGATACTAAAAAGTTTATTTATCTTAATTAACTAATAAACTTAAATATGATTCTCCAAAAATAAAAACCAGGTTCGCCGGGAGTTTTAAGCCAGTCTTAGACATTCATCGATTTACACAAGGGTTCTGAAAAGACTTTGTCAATTTGGTCGTATGAAGTTAATTTCTTTACAATAACACGGTGGACATTTTTATTCAACAAATATTAAGGGTAAAATTAAAAGACCCACACTGCAGCGGATGTTAAATTTTGTCGCAGACAAAATAAATTAGCAAACACAAATAAATTCCAATAAAACCAGCGAATTTCAATGACAGCAAAGAGGAAGAGGAAGACACATTGACGTTGCCTTTCTGAACGAATATAGGAAAAAGCTTAAGAGCAAAAAAAAACAACCAAAAGAAAAAGATGCGCGCTCAGTCAAAAGCAAAGAATATTGGCTCCTTTAAAATATCTTGCCAAAATATTTGCACAATTTTATGGCATTATCTGAGAGATCAATAAAATAACAAAAACAAAAAATAAACGAAAAAAGAAACCCAAGATGTGGTGAATGCTGTGACAGAAGACACAAACGCACCAACAGCTTCCACGGATACGCATTGAAAGTCGAAAAGTGCACATTGTATCTAGATACAAATAAATAAAGTGCATAGCAGTGCTTACGTGCTTGCATACGCGACCAGATACAATCGCTAAATGCGAATCTCGCAACTTTTCGAATTGACACACAGAAAGTAAACCAAAAACAAAAAAACACACGAAAGAAGGAAACCCAACAAGGAAGAAGAAGAAGAAGCGAATAAAAAGGGGTAAAAATAAAACAGGAGGAAATGGCGAAAAGCACAAAACAAAACAAACTTTTACGCGTCGAGTTCCGATACGAGGCAGTGAATTGCATTTGGTTGCATTTGGGTGACCAACCTAACATTATTTATGAAATATATCATGACTTTGTCAAGCTTTCTCGCAAACTAATTGCTAACACTGTTTTTTTTTTTAAGATATAAAAATGCTGCAAAACCAGGCGAATATCACAAATATGGAAAAATAAATGAGATTTGTTCAATTTAAAAACCAATGAAGCAATAAACATACATATATAAGAAAATACGCAGAAATTGTCTTGTTATAAAGAAAATATGTTAAAGTGTCGTGAAAATGCAGAAAAAGATCGATAAATCTTTCATTGGAAAATATTTATGGATTTTATGTACATTCATACATAGTATATAGAAAAAATTAGTAAAATTAAAATATGTAAAAAATATCTTTGCCTATGCGGAAGCTTTAGAGAAATGATTCTTGTAGCTCATATGTGCTGTATGTATCTATTATAAGTAGGCTTTGTTCTTATCCGATCACTCCCATTTATTGTGAGTAATTTCAGGTTACTACTAAAGTGTTAAATACTAAATTTAAACTGGTTCTCTACACTGAAACTATTTATTGTATATTAATGGGAGGGGGAGTAGTTTTTGTCCGGTCTTTCTCATCTTAATCTCCGTACATACATATCCAAACATCATATATCTCTTAACATACAACTGTAATCGCTGGGACGAACAGATGGACGGGCATCGTTAAATCGACGCAGAATTCGAATTCGATTATTTATTTATATACTTATTACAAATTAATATTTTATGATAACTCCAAAATACATTTTGCGATCTTCATTTGGAATGGTAGAGAATTAACAGTACTAAAATTGTGTGAAGAAAATCCAAATCCAAGTAATCTTGTAAAAGTACTCTTGGTAACTCCGATCGGTATGCTCACTTTTTACTTATATTTTTTTATTTCCCTTTTACAGACAATTTTATTCCTCCCGTTCTGATTTTGAATTGAAAACAAAACAACACAAAACAGTGATGCATGTGCGGGAAAAACTGTATGAAATTTTATTATGAGTACAACACTGAGCGAAGGCTGAGGATAGTATGACGGGTAAGGCGGAAGGACGTACACTGGTTTATTGTCCTTTGAGGTCGACGTCGTTGTCCTTCGTCCTTCGCTTTCCACATCGTTGTCGCAGTCGCAGTCGCTGAGTGAAGTACAAAATACAAACACATAAAATTACTTACAGTGAGCGAAGTTCGGGCGGATAGGCAAGGAAAACGGTGTCCCATTATTTTGAAAAGTAGAACGCACACTAAGGATGTGTCCAATGCAAAAATACGAAATAAAGTTGCGAAAAGAAAAACATAAAAATACTAAAATAAGCAAAAATTACAAAATTACGCAAAGAATTCGCTCGCAAATAAAAAGGTAAAGAAACAGAAAATAAACAAATAGAAGCACGATAACAATGCGATGAACGGACGGACAAGCAGACAGACTTCGTGTCGTCTCTGACAAAATAAACTCAGACAGGCGTAATTAACTCGAATTTAAGATGTGTCATTCTAATAATTTATTTACAGTATATAATTATCCTTATCACGGGGCAGGGGCGTATTATGTACTCCAACTTATACATAACTACATATAAATAAATATGTTTTTTGTGTTTGCTACTGTACATATACATACACACTTTTTTAATATTGAAAAAATTCACACATGCAAATGGTTACACAAACAATTTTCAATATTGTCAATTTTAATTTTAATCAAAAATCGTTAAGAACATGGACAAATGATAAAACCATCGGATTTGTAAAAAAAAGTAACTGGTAAGCTAGCTAGCTCGACAGATAGTATTAATTCATGCTACGATTAAATTATATTTTCAATTTAATAATTAGTACCAATAGAACCGATTTATATCGAACAGTTCTGAAGGACACGCATTGACTCTGGATAAATCTCAGTGGAAGCGTTTTTTTTAAAGCACATAATTTGTGTTTTTATTTAGTGACAATAGAACTGATTTTCATAGAAAGCTCTAAAAACCCCAATGAAAGAGATTACCCCAAAAACGAAGGGGTTTGGTATCACTTTTGTTCCAGTAGATGATCAAACAACCAAATACAAATAACCAAATGCATAAAATATATGTAACAGTATTTATTTCCCTACGAAGCAGCGGTTTCTACAACCAGATCTATGCTATCCTTTATAAGCAAGGTAGAAGTGATTCTAGTGTGGTAAATGGATTTTAAGTAGAAAAGATCTTCAATGGTCGCAGACCTCATAACACTTAATGGTTAGCCCTCAAGGTGTTTTACATCTCCCTAAAAGACTTTGGTCTGATTTCACTTGCTAGATAAGGAAATGTGTCCTTGTCCTGACGTTACGTCCCCTTTTGATTGCTTGTTTGATAAAGTAGAGACGACTTTTAACATAATTAACATTAAAAAATCATTTATGAACAAAATTTGATTTATCAGTTATTAAACTGGTCAAAACAAGCGTCTTCATATAACTTACAAACAATTCTATTGTTGACCATTCCAAACCGAACTTATAACATTTACGATTTAATTAAAATAAGATTTATTCTAAAATATTTACAAGGCAAAACTGAATACTTCTAGAACTCGTAATTAGGAAAGTACAATCATCTAACAGTTATACAACAAATGCTTGTTGGTATAGTTTACTGGGAGCAGTCGTTTTCAGTTGGTTTTTTTGTGTTTTTTGTATTTTGTTATTGTTGTATTGTAATTAAATACACTATCCAACTGCACTCAATTCCTTAGTCAATTCATCAAAATAAACACAACAAACAGCAACAAATCTTATGAAGAATTAAAGAATCAAATCCCCTCAAAGACAGAAAATAATGACAACGCAAAGGGTTAAGCACGAAGGTGCCTCTCAACACAAGACGCAGGAGAAAAAGAGTGAAAAGCAAAAGAGAAAAAGGGTAGGCCCGAAAAATTAAAGGGCGGCGGTAGTAAATGCAGCCTCACCACGACACACACGCAAACAAAAGCAGACAAACAGACAGACAGAAAGACAGACACACTTTTCGAATAGTGAATGATGAGGCGGAAGGGGCGAAGGGGGCCTTGTAAGCTGAGCGTACTCATTTTGCTTTTTGTGCCCTTTTTGCGTCGTTCACATGGAAAATTCACAATCATCGTGTGTACAAAGGGACAGAGGATGTCACAAGTAGACGGGGAGAGAGGGGCGTGTCTTTGCATACAGATTTGTGGCAAATCGCTTTATATGCGCTCCACCTATTCGTCTACCCTCGACTGGATAGCCCACTGCTACTTTCCACGTGCGTTGAGCTTCTGTGTTTTTTTCGTGTTAGTTTGAGGAAGCGCGCCTCCGCCACGTTTTGGTGCAAAAGCAAACGGCAATTTAAGCCTCCTCCACATCATCATCGTCAGCCGCTGTAGTCGTCTTTTATTCACGTGTTTTGTGTATATTTTTACCTCTCGTTTTTTTTGTTTGTTTTTGTTTCTTTTGCTTGTATTGTTATTTTGCGCCACTTTTTAAAATGCATTCTTAATTTTACTTATTCGCGCTCATCAACGCAGGAGCGTGTTCGTTTCGAGGTGGTTAATAGTAGGCGGATGGCTGCCATAAAGAAGACACGAAGACTTTTGTAATATATGTAGTATATACGAGTACACTTGTGTGTGTGTGTGTGTGTGTCGGTAGGCGTGTGCGGCTTTGAGTTTTTCTGTTGTACTTGATAAAAATTTAATCTAATTAAAACGCGTTTGAATCGTAAAATATTGCATCTGCACCTTTTTTTTAACTAGTGTAAAAAAATTTTAATTGTAATTTTAATTTTAATTAGAGGAGATTTTCATAAATTTTCATTTGAAAAAATGTTAATGCTAACATTAAGAAAGTCACTGAGTTAAGTTAAAGAAGAGGAAACAAGGAAGAAGCTTGGTCGATCTTTTGAGTACTTTTGAGTTTTTTGGTCCTTTGACATGAAAGCCAGAAAAAAACTTCAATATATAAAAAGTACAATTTTATTGTTATAAATTATCATAATTCTGAAGTTGTGATAATTGTCCATTGACAATCACTAATCCTCTTTCGCATTTCAATATAACAATATAGAAAATTTAATAATTTCTACCAAAGCATGATCTGTTCAAGGCTTATGATTAAAATTACAAATTTTGCTGCAGATATTTATTTTGTTTAGATTTTAAACACCTTGGCCTGAATTTGATCTTAGTACTAGAAAAACACTTGTACACACGATTTGCAAGCGCTTGATTTCCAACCACGCATAATAAGAGAATGCACGAGAATGTATCTTACGACACAAGGTGAATAGCTTCTTGTAAACTTTTTGTATCTATTCGATTTTTCTGAATAGAGACCAAGTGTCAAATACACTTCAAGTCATCTCAATTGACTTTGTTTGCTTTTTGAAACAACTTTACACTTTTTATTGTCAGTTGTGTGAGTTTTCTGTATCAACAACAACAACAACAGCATTTCCATTGGTAATTATTAAATTTTGTAAAAATTATGATGAAGATAGTTTTGTTGAAAATTAAATAATGAAAAGTAATAACTTCCTAAAGGCATACGATATTGAAGCTTGTATCTTTATATATAATATTTATTGTTTTTATCTCTCTTTCTAGTATGTATCTTTCCTTGTACTATATGCGCTTCTATGGAATTGATGTTCTATAATACATAATGACTATAATTACCAACCCCCAGCGAAAAGTTACAGGAAATTGAACATGCTAATGTTTTAATGTTCTGAATCTATTCAAGTATAAATATAATAACTTTCTTTAACATATTAAAAATAGAACCTGTGCAACGCCAGGTACTATAAGCTAGTACGAGAACTTCAATAAAATTAAAGTTTTGGACTTACAACAAAAACGTGTAGCCTCAATTGCAAAATAGCAAATACAGTAAGTAACAAACTGTACTTAATGAAAAAATAAAATGTTTAAGTTTTTTTTTGTTGTTGTTGGAAAATTTAACATTTTTAATTTCTTTTCGTTTGGCAAAACGTGACAAAGCCGTATTGCGCTTGTGTCCGAAGCAGAATGCCGGACTGTTGCTGCAGGCCAGAGGCGTAGATAGTTCGTTTTAGGTAAAATCTGATATTTGTAAAATTTAGTTGAATGAATTACATTCGTAAAAACCATTAACTGCAGTTTTTGATATTTACATATGTGGACGACATCATTGATCTAACATAAGAGAGAAAAGAGAGTCTGTATGTGAATGTATTACCATCAGATGAGGGACAATTGTCAAGATACAGATTAACGTTTATAAATGATTGCTGAAAACTTAAGTTACTTTTTATTTAAAGTCGTCTTAAAGTTTAGAGCACATATAAATCTAAATATATTTTAATTAGAATTTTATTTAATTAGCTTAAAAAATCAGTTTTGGATTATAAAACATATCAATTTACAAAACTTGTAAGAAGTTTCTAAGGTCAAGTTCCACGTTTACTTTTTTAAAAATATTGTATAACTGAAGTTTTTAATAAATATAGTACTTTTGATTTTTCCCATCGGAGGAGTGTCGAGTCGTGAAAGCCCCCAAAATATGCGCACATGCTGCTGATTGTGCCGCACGCGGCGCACCCGGCTATTGAACAAAGAAGTTAAGCCTTAAGTTTGTGCAACACATTTTGCACTCGCGGCGAGTTGTGAACCCGACAGGAGCTGGTGGGCACAGATTTAGGTCATTTCCATCATCATTGCCGACGCCAGCGCCAGCGCCAAAGCTAAGCCAGCGCGAGCAAGGCCCGTCAGCGTCAGCGAGCAACATCGATTTTAATTGAATTTCTTCTGCACGATTCACAAGAAATACATAAAATATTTCGCCAAATTAACAAAATTAAAAAGTTTTTTTGATTTTTTTTTGTCAAATATCTGAGAGATACGCGTAAGTAAGGAAACTTTTTCAATAAGAATTATTACAAACTAAAAGAAGAAACACAACAACAAAGATATTAAGCAGAGATACTGACTCGGCTTCTAGGTTAATTAAGGATCTCTGTGTTGCGGAGGCGGGCGGCGTGTGACTCTCAGACGACAATAAGCAAAATCCTATTATGAATCCATTAGAAACGCTCGCATGCACAAAGTATCTACGACGACATTAAAAATGCGAAAACCAGATGCCATACGCGCATACATAAAAAACAACAACAAAATAGAACACAATACAAAAAGAAAAAAGAAAATATAAACTCTGTGCGCCACGCCTGCTAACGGGCGGTGGTGTGAGGACATGATGATGTAAGTCAACGTACACACACACACACATCCACATCCACATCCTTGACATCCTTACTCACATTTAAACCGCCGCTGCACGTTAATACACTTTGTCACTAATTGTGAAAGTATTTTTAAGAGATACCCAAACGCCTTTAACCACCCACCACGCACCACCCACCACCACCACCTTGTTTGTGTACTCCTTCTTACGATCCCTGCAGAATGAACAAATTGGCTACTTTATGTTAAAATCTTTGTAAAACAATTTTACGGTAAATATTTTCACCAGCATTTTTCAATTGTTGTTTTTTTCTGTTTGTCTTGTTTTTGTTAATATTTGTTTTTGTATTATTATGTTTTTTGAACCACTACGAGTTAGCTCAAATGTTTAATTTAAAGTTTCATTTTTCTACCATTCAAAGTGTAATTATTTATATACCCTTTGCCAAGTGGAAGTGCACTTATTGAGAGTGTTCTTCCATTTGCAATGCCCAGAAAGGGGCGTGGTACGTATGACAAAGTATTAGTATAATTGATCAACATCCGATTCTGATTAGATTTAACGATGTCTGTCCGTCCGTCCGACTGTCCCAGTAATTACATCCGTAGTTAAAGAGCTAAGTTTTAAGATGGGCAAGATCGGACCAAACCTACCACTTACTCCCATACAAACCACCCCCTTACATGCGAAAAACAAAATTAATTAAAATAATTGCAGTGCAGATATCGAGTTCAAATTCGATATTTAGCACTTTAGTAGTAACACAAAACTGCTCACAAAAAATGAGAGTGATCGCATAGGAACCACGCCCACCTCCAACACAAACCACCCCTTTATCTATATATATAAAAATGAAATTTTCTATCTTTCTTTGTACCAAATGGGCGTCTAAACCATTCATCCGATTTTGATGCCAACTTAGGTTTAGGCAAATTTTGCCACGCCACCTATTACGCCCACAATTTGTAAAACTAAGTTAAAATATTCGATTATTTCGCTAATGTTGCTCCTAAAAATCTAAAAATTGGTATCTGAGTTTGTATAGACACTGTCGATAATCTCCCCAAAAATGGGCGAGGTTGGATCAATTTAACGCACACTTTCAAAAAAAGGGTGGATCATTTTTACGCCTACCACCATTTGCTCAGAAACTTGATGTGCTACATAGAAAAAAAACATGAATAACAGGATATACAAAATTGTCCACGCCCACTTATTACGCCCACAATTTGATTAATTACGTGATAATATGCGATAACGTGGCTAATATTGCTCCTAAAAATTTTGGATTTTGTTTCTGAGTTTGTATGCCGATAATTTCACAGCCGTAACTCAGAATCGCTACAGCGGTGAGTACCGAGAAGTTCCGCTAACTAACGGTAGTACCGGGAAGTTCCATTACTAACGGAAGTACCGGGAAGTTCTGCTACCATTTTTTTTAATTGGCATTGCAACGCATGCCGGGCATTCGCTAGTTTATAATAAAACATATGTGATAATTTTCATTTCTTAATCTCCAAGTCCAATCTGCGACTTAGTAATAGTAGTACATATAAGTGGAAAGCTGGTGGAATACCACCAGCACAAGTAACGTACTTAATTCCGTTTTGAAACCACAATCTCCTGAATGGGGGGAAGGATCAATGCTGGAGCCATCCTGAATTGTTAAGGAATTGTAATATGTCCATTAGAGGGAAGTCAGAAAGAACTTCCGAAGAGGTTGAAAAGGTCTAGTGGAGAGTGCGAAGCCTGACTCTTGCTTAATCCGGACATTCGCAGAAGAAATGAAACAGTATCTCTGACTCACTGTTATTGTTGCAGCTTCGATAGTAGACATTATAGGGGATTCCCAATCTCCCAGGCTCGCCAAGAGACCAGTGCCCAATGCAGATGTATGTAATCCGCGTAATGTCACGGCGTCTCCTGATAATAAGTTTAAGGGATCTTGATAGGTTGTAGTGCGGCCAAGTCTTTCTGGATACTACGCACCCTGCTACTTTGTTTCATCTAGACTTGACTTTCTTGGGAAGGAAGTGAAGATGTCAGATTTGACTTCTCCAATAGGTACAAGAACCGGATCAGCCAGATCCAGCGCCAATGCAGATTTCTTCCTGGTCAGGTCATCAGCCACTTCATTACCTACTTTATTTCTGTTTGTATGAATCTATTTCATTCCTGCCTTGGAGAATTAATTTCGAGGTAGTACTATTTAAATTGAGAAAAATGTCAAATTAAACGTTTTTAATGACAGATTAAGCAATTTTCTTTCCTTTTTTGAATAAACAACTTTATTTGTTGTTGTTGTGTTGAACATAAATAAACTTAAAGAATTTATGAAAAATATAAAAATGCATTCAAAAACAACTTTCTGCTAAGCTAACTCAATAATTTTATTATTTTTTTCAAATAAACATAATTTTAAAAACCGAAATGTATTTAATATTATACGTTATTAGGTTCATATATTCGTTTTTACAATTACACGGTGCAGCGCTGTTCAAATTCATAAAACTCATTTAAACTCATCGAAGAACCCAACAAACCACCAAAACCCACAGAAAATCACTCGGCACTGAGCGTAAGCAGAGCAGAGCAGAGCAGAGCAGAGCTGCTCTGCAAATTTAATAGCAAACAAAATGTTGACATGAAAATTAAAGTGATTTTTTCGAAAATAGTTAATATCGACTTACTCATTGTGCGGAATGTCCTCATCCTGATCCCCAGCCACGGCGAAAACGTGCAGCTTGAAGACCAACGCGGCGAGGCAGATGGCGAGTACGCCGATGTGTTTACGCTCCATTATGACTGAATGAATGACTGACTTACTGACTGACTGACTGGTTGACTGAATGCCTTACTGACTGATGGCTGATATTGGGTATGATGGGGCGTCAATGGCAATTTGGTATTACGGTTGTTTTATTACGGTTTCTTTTGTATTGTTTTGTTTGTTGCTTCGCTTCGCTTCTCTCCGGTTCCGGTTTGGTTTAGTTCGTTCGGGTTTAGTCTCGGCGATATTATTTGCAACTCTGTAGCCGCACTTCTGTGTGAACTTGTTTATGTGTGTGTGTATGAAGGTGTATTTGTTTGTGTGTGTGTGTTTGTATGCGAATAGATTGTTTTACACAGATACTCAGTCACTCACTTGTACAGAGCAGAGTTATAGATTCAATGCAAACGCGGTAAATTTCGCCCGATGGGAGTTTTTTTATCGCATTTGTTAATTGAAATCGTGATTGTTTCTTTTTTGTCTCTTCTCTTTTTTGTTTGTTTGTATTTTAATGTTTTTCAATGGTTTTCATAAACTGCGGACATTTTTTCATTGTCTCGATTTTATTCGTAATTTTTTTGTTCTGATATTTGTTTATAACTTTGCACGTAAAAGTGTTCGAATGGGTTTATAATTTGTTATGCTTTTTGCTCTTATTCACTTTCCCAAATGCAATGTGACACAATTGTATTGCGTTTCAATGCTTGATGTCGATGCTTCTGCTGATGGTTCCGTTGGGGTCGTTTGGGTTCATTTAAATGATCTTCTATTTCAAATTGCAACTCAAAGGGTGAACGCATTTTTTTATCACTTAAGCACGTTCAGGGAAATTTTTGTGGTTTTTTTTCTTCTGTTTGGTTTACTTCTGTTTGGTTTCTAAGTACTATGCCATAATTTCATTCAGCATACACTCATCAGCCAGCTTGCATAAGATGAGCCTGAAAAGAACCAAAATAAAATATAAGTAAGTAATCAGTTATTCGAATACGTGTTTGAACTTTTAAGATACAGATGTAAATACTAGTTATGTATTGATTGTTTCGATATGTATTAGATGCGATTGGGAAGATTTGTGTGCAAACATTCCTACAGAAACAAAACATGAACAAAAAAATGCCCAATCCCCTTGATTAACGTAATGACCCAATTTTCGATTTCGAAATTGGCAAATGTGATTTCCTTCATCATTTACGCCATTATCTGCATCAACGGCAATTCATTACACGACATTCGTTCGTTCATTCATTCGTTCGTTCATTGGTTCATTCGTTTGTTCGTACGTTGACTTTTCGCAAACAACTTAAATCGATGTTCGCAACTTACAAAGACTGACTGGCATTAAAAAGGGAATGGCGCCAAGTCATCAAATCATATCACACGCTGCGACAAATTCTTAACTGGGAATATCGAAAAGGTAAAATTCGAATTTTGTACTAATAATAATAAGAGAATTGTCTTCAGTTAAACCGAAGTTCTACTCTAATAGAATTCAAGAAATTCAGAATCAAGTAAAGTTCTTTAAGCCCAAATCACAATGTCGCGTTAGGTCGTCCGAGCTGTCATTTAACTTTGTTCAGCTTCACAATGACTCGACGATATTTTACTGTCCAACGCGCGAACCATGTCTGTCAAATCAAAATATAACTTTGAGTATTCGTCCGATTTTAGTTATATTGGGAAACATCATGTTAACTTCAAAAGACCTTAAAAAAATACGAGCTAACTTTCCAAAACTCTTTATGAGTTTTATTCCTCTGAGGGTCTACTTTTATTTAGAGTTGAATTCATTGAGCCTCAAAGCGATGAACCAAAATTTGTGGCACAGTGTAATTTGTTGTTTTGTTTCTTACTTAATCGCACCTGTAGCAAATGAAAGCTATGAATATGGAAGGTATGGATATGTAGAATCTTTTCGTCATAGCTTTCTTTGCAGGCTTAGATTATGCTAGCTTCGAAGCTTCTAAGCAGAACCAACTCGTAGACTGAGGCATACACCATTTCAACTTATCAACCAACAATGTTCGTGGACTTAATACGAAATTGAAAGATCTTTTTTAATTTGAGTCATGACTGAAGCATAAATCTTTAAATACAGAAATTCTTTCTCGAAACTAAAATATTTATAGAAAAGATAGAAACTCAATTTCAAACATTCGATCTTATTAACTTCATATTTATTGAAGGGATATTGAATCTTCTAATTATTTAGAACTAACAATAATTATTCATAAATGTTAAAAATAATTAACTGCAAATTAAGTAAAAATAGGAATTAAAACTGCTTCAGACAAGTTGTGTTTAAAATTGTTTTTTGGTTTGTTTTGGGAGTTTTTAGAGCAACTTTCTCCTTAATCAGGTGAATCCATCGTCTTGTAACAAAAGTTTCCTTTGGGATGTTTTTTAGTCTCTTGTGATAGACTACAGTATGAATTTCGACCTCTTGAGTCATAAGCGATATTTTTAGGTCCTTGTGGAAATTAACGTTTTTCATATACGAGTACCAGGAAGAATTGGTAAATATTCGTAAAATTTTTATAAAATGTAGTTTTTATACTTATTATTTATTAATTGAAAATAAATTAGTTTAATACAACAGATGTGCAGAGTATGACACTTGACTAGACAGCAGCCATCGAAAGGTAGGATATCCATATAAATAAAAGAACAAAGTTGCGCTTCTGGATTGAATTCAAACTAAATTTCCAACTAATTGTTTCAGTAAACTTATTAAGAAAATTTGATTTTCATATTTTTAAGTTGAACAAATTTTTAACTAATTTTTAAACTTTTTATAATTATATTTTATAACAACAATACAAAGATGAGAAGATCGTGACTTTTCTTTTGTTTTCGGTTTTGTTTATAATTCTTAGTAGTGTATAGGCGAAAAATTTTTATTTTTAAATTAAATTTTATTTAAATTAATTTTATTATAAAAAATTATGAAAATAATAATTCATTTGAGAAATGAGTTAGAGCTTTCTTTAAATCATTTAAAATCAAATTTGAAATAAGACTTGAACATCTAAAACTACTTTATTCAGTTGTATTATTATAAAAGAAGTTTGGTCCATATATGAAAATGAAATAATAGAAATATTTATTTTTATTATTAATTATTTTCAAAGAAAATGTTTTTATAATAGTTTTTTCCTCATAGAAACATATTTGACCTAGAAAAATAAGTCGCATACAATCACACAAACCGAAACTCAAACGCATACATACAGACAAACAAGGATGCACATAAACAAATCCCCAATACACGCGCTAATGTACATAAAAACATTAAAAAGAAGCACAAAACAGTCGTAAATGCGAAATACGTTTCTGGAGCGACCGACTTCGGACGAAGGACTTCGGCGCTCGTCCAAAAGAGTAAAGTATTTGCTAACATGTCATTCCTGTTTTACTCTCCCTCTCTCTCTCTCTATCTCTCTCCATTCATTTCTCTCTCTATCCACAAGATTTCTCTTTATTTTTTTCATAGCTGCATTCTGAATTCAAACTCGTGGCACACCTCCCACACACTTTCCCTTTGCAATACACGCCCGCAACATTTGTTGGCACTCGAAGGCTATTGCAACATCCCCAAGGATATCGCACGATAATTTCCGTTATTATCAAACTTTGTTGCTCGCATATATAAACATAATACATACATACATACATACATACATACATACATACATACATACATACATACATACATACATACGATAAAACGCACAACCATGCAAAATATCCGAGTAACAAAATAATAACAGTTACCAGGCACAAAATTTTACTTTAACACATTTTTTAATTATTTAGACCTAAAAATAATACTAAAGGTCCGAATATTAACGCTTAATTTTGTTTTGCCTTGTGCATAAATTGTCTGCTGGGCTAGCAACGACTATCAGTACGAAAGAGTATTAAAAACAAACAAAAACTAGTAAGAGAATTATCTTTAGCTATGCCGAAGCTCATATACCCTCCGCCATTTCAGTGATACCAAAAAATGTACTTAAGTACTACATGTCTCCATTATATTATAAGAGGTAAGATAAGTTAGTGTGGCGGCATATATGCCTCTCATATGCCAATTTAGGCCCAACGCGATACTACTTGCTCCACTAAATAGGAAAAAGTGTTGACCTCGATTCGTATTTTGATCCATCTCAAGAGTCTCAGTCTTTATAGCATCGGATATCGTTAAATTGACGCAAAATTCGACGCTGATCATTTATTTTTATATATTTTACCACATCTCCCTATGGGCATTGCAAATGAAAGAACAAACTCAATATACCCTGTGGACTTACGCGTGCTGAATGGTATACCAAGAGAACTAATCTTTAGCAAAGTGGAATAATGGCAATTTATCGAGAATGCATTTGCTAAGTGCATTTTTCTCAATCGGTTCAAAGTATTGTATTTGATTCTTTTAAATACCTCTTTAAATTACTCCCAACAAAACCCGAAAAAGTTAAAAATTTTATTTACATCTGAATATGTTCCTCATCACAACCTTCTCAAATGCTTTTCAAGCTAAGAAACTTTCCCGATGTTTCTTTAATTTCATGAAGTAATCAAGTGATTTTTGGGACAGCTTTCCTCTTTTATCCTCCACAACGTGAAGAATCATAATAACACTTGAGATAAGTTTAAAAAAGCAACAAAAAAAACAAATTTTGAGAGCTTTTATGCAAAAGAAAAAAGAAAGAAAAATTAACGAAGAAACGAATTAAGTATAAAAATCAGGTGTAACTAACCGCATGCCATGTCGCATGTCCTTAGCTAGAATAATCTACTCGAAAGAGCCATAAAGAACCAAAATTCTCTTAACCGTTTTCGAAAATTAAAAACAACAAAAACAACAAAATCAACACCAACACGAAACAGTAAATAAAAAAGAAACACGGGAAAGGAAAACATCACAGTAGAAAATGAGAGAAAAATAAAATTAAAGCAAAGCAAACAAAAATCGAAAAAAGGATAATACAGATTTTGTTAGTAGGTATCTAAGCATGGCGAATAAATGCGCGCCGAACGAGACGCAATGCTGGCCGAAGCTAGATTATTCGAAAGGAAAAAGAAGCAAAAGAAAATCAAAAAAAATAGAAGCAGAAAACACACAAATTTATAACTGTCATTATGGTGGCCATAGCGGTAGCCATATTGGACTGGTGGGCAGAGCACGAGGAGGGCGATAGGAGAAGAGAGAGGCGGCTACGCAGATAGTACTACGATAAACAGTTTTTTTATACTATGTACCGCTTTTTTGTATATGTATGCATGCGTGTTTTTGAGCATGTATTACTGTACGAGTATGTGTTGTGGTAGTAGTATTTGTTGTTGTTGTTGTTGTTGTTGTTGTTGTTGTTGTTGTTGTTGTTGTTGCACATTTATTGATATGCGACTTCATTTGTGTGTGTATGTGCGAATGTAAAATACAGGCGCGAAGAACCAGAAAACCACATGTGCTCTCCCTACCTCCCCTAAAACGCCCTTGGGTCAGATGTCGAAATTTCTTATTTATTTATTTATTATTTTTTTTTTTTGTGGCATTCGTTTAAATTCGCTTTATTTTTGTTCTCACCCGAAAAATGAAGATTTGTTAAACAATTTTACTGAAATCAATTCACAGCACAAAGTTCGGTTTCATTCGCTCTCTTTTCATCCGCAAAAAACTCTTTTTTTCACTTAAAAAAGCAAAGTTGCCAACTTTTATGGCGAGGACTCTTCATTTTTAAATGTCTTATTTTTTCAATAGAAATTACAACTACAAAAATATTAATTTTTCTAAATTAATTAGGTAACCAAAGTTTTCCAAAGATAGTTTATTAACCGTAACACAAAAATTGAGTTCATACAGAATATAGCTTTTATATCAGTATATTATGATATGTAATGCGAAAATTAACGGGTAATCGATAAGTTTTATATCTGATACTCTAGGAAATCATTTTTTTTTTTTCATTTATTAAGTTGTCAAACTTTTAAAGAGGTTACTATCGAAAATAAAAAACATAAAATTTAATTTACTTCGAGTGAGACTTGCACCGAGCGTGCTCAATAGTTTAAACGCAATACCCTCATGAGTTATTGAACTCCACGATTTAAGCTTTGATTATGCTTGACAAATGTTACACCTGATAGTGTATAGTGACACAACTCAAAATATTGCATTTATTTTCAGAAAACGCAAAAACTGTTTTTGAGCTGATGTTTTGAATTCTGTAAAGTCAAAATTTTTGCGACTGACTTGCCAGCTATTCGTATTCATTTTTCATTATTTAAAATCATAATAAGACATTAAATAACCATTATAATTAATATTTTTAATGGAAAATGTCAAAAAACGTTAACTGTATTTTGCTTTCAGACTCTGCCGAATAATAATATTTTTTTATATTTTTTCGCAAAAAATTACTTACATACATACATACATACATACATACATACATACATACATACATACATACATACATACATACATACATACATACATACATACATACATACATACATACATACATACATAGATACATACATACATACATACATACATACATACATACATACATACATACATACATACATACATACATACATACATACATACATACATACATACAATAACAAGAAAACTGCTCACTTGGTGTCACTTACATTTTTAGTCGCTTGTCTTCAGTGATTCTAAGTTTATGGTTTACATATATGTAAGTATATTGCGTTTTGTGATCCGATCAGGTGGGCATCGGCAATTAAGAATTTAATTTCGTTGCTCCGAGAAAAGTTAACAAAAACTCAACTTCGTTAAGTTAATTTCGTTAATCTCGTTGAAAAGTTAACGTCGTTAAAAATTTAACGTACAAGTTAACATATCTATATCTGTATAGCAAAAACCAAAACCTTTTTTTTTAAACTTTGCATTTTAAAGTTAATTAATTAACTTTTAACTGTTTAACTAGTTCATGCTCAGTTCTGCGATCAGGGTTAGGACCCAACTACTTCATAGCTGAAGCTAAATAGCAACATTTTGTTTAATAAAAACTTAAAAACTGAAACGGACGGACAAAACAAAAAGCGTAATAAACTTACTACGATCGTAGCAAGATCCAAACACTGGACACGCTGCTTAAAAAATTATAAAATTTTGTTTAGGTTGGACCATAGAAGTTTGTTCCCGAAATTGTTTAGAAAAACCTGTTTTTTAGAGAAATTTCACACAAACATTAGTGAAATATTTTGTGTTATGACGAAGGTTAGGTTAGGTTCTAATGACTGTCGCTTAAAAATATACCCACTCGGGGTAAGAACACTTTGTGATGCCATGCGGTATTTGAGCTATTTCCGCTGACTGAACCATTCTGTACTCTTTATAAAATATAGAATACTATTCATACTCCTTTTGAATAATCATCTAATCCTACGAACAAATGTTTTCCAAGGTGAGTATATCGCTTGTTACCCAATGCTCGGTAAGCACATTGTTGGTGTATTTTAGTTTCTTCCTCCTCATCATATCTACAGCTTCTGCAGTAATCGTTTGAGAAAATACAAAATCTTCATGAGTGAATAATAAAACTACGCCCTGATACTGATTTGTGACATATTAAGGGATATAAGGTGAATTAATCATTTTAAATTTAACTTTATCGTACGTGTAGCGTTGCTTTTACTACTCCCCATCCACCTGAATTTAGTTTTCTCAAAAGAAATCTCTCGTGGAAGGAGTTAACATGCTGATAGAGGAATACCTTTATTTGGTAAAATTACTTCTGTTATACTTTGTCATGCGAGTTCATCGGTTTCGCAGTTATACGGAGCTTCGCATTACTCCCCGTTGTGGGTTAGAAATATTAGTTATTATATTTAAGATCACATTTCTAACTGTGGGTATTAAAATGACCCAACCACGTCCATTTATGGTGAAGTTGTCGACAGTGACCATTCAAATAGAGATACAAATTTATAGATTTTTAAGGCGCAATATTAGCGATATAATCGAATTCCTTTATAAGTTTCCGATAAAGCTCATAGAGTTCCTGAACTATGGTGGTGGGCGTAAAATTTATCGGACTAATTTCTAAAATTGTCAGTTAAATTGATATAACCACGCCCTATTTCAGTAAAGTTATTGACAGTCACCATACAAACTTAGATATCAAATGTATTTTTATTAGAAGCAATATTAGATAAATATCGGATATTTTCTCATAATTCCACAAATTGTGGGCGTAGCCCAAAATCATTCGGGCGTGAACACAGCAACTCAACAATCGCAATCGAATGAACGCGCATAGATACAAAGAATCATTAATTTATATATATATATATATATATATATATATATATATATATATATATATATATATATATATATATATATATATATATATATATATATATATATATATATATATATATATATATATATATATATATATATATATATATATATATATATATATATATATATATATATATATTTTTTTTTTTTTTTGTTTCGGTTTTGTCTTCACAAAATAAATAATTTCTTTGTTATCGATTTTCTTATTCAAAAGGGAAATTAAAAAAAGTGTTTACCGTGTTAATATTTTAAGTTAAAATTTCAAAATTCGAAATAGAGATTAATTATTGTGAACAGTCATATCGAAACTGGACATTTTAGAATTGTATCACTTCTTTAGTGGGTGTGCAATAATTATTCATCGAAAAATCTAGAATTTATACTGGACTTAATTTTGTTGTCTTTTACTATCATTATAATGGAGACACCTTGTAAACAATTTCACAACTTGCGTAATAATCCACTTAAGAAAGCTCTTTAAATATACACGAAATATTATAAAAACAAAAAATACAATAAGTTTTCCATTTTATGCAATTTAACGATTGTATTTGTTGAAATAAAAAAACACCGCTAAAAATGTGTTCGAATGTCAAAGCACAGAACCACACGACAATTGCACAACGCCAAGGTGGGAGGTAAGATGCGGCAGCTGGTGCATTGCATCAAAACAATTCTGCTCGAGATGAAGTTAAGCAAATTGCTGGAAATTGTAGGTGAAACGAGAAGAAAAAAAATTTGTTTATATAAGACTCGTCGAAAATGAAAGTTTAAAATGATTATTTGCAAACTCAGCGTCAAGGCCCAATATTTGTCAAGTTGTACATAAAATTGTGTTAAAATTCCATTAAAAATTTATATTGCAGGGTTATTTTTTTGTTCCACAGTTCTATTAGAATCCCACTAATCAGTGTTCGCACCTTGCAACGATCGTAGTAAATTTACTACGCTTTTCGACTAAACTCAAATGTACTACGTTTTAAAGTTTTTACATTGCATACAATTGTACTATTTCTATATATCTATATATATAAAAATGAATTCTTCTTTTTTTCTTTCTTTCTTTCTTTCTTTCTTTCTTTCTTTCTTTCTATCTTTCTTTGTACCAAATGGGCGTCTAAACCATTCATCCGATGTTGATGAAATTTTAGGGAGTTGTTGTGCTCCCGCCAACTTAGGTTAAGAAAATTTTGACACGCCCACCTATTACGCCCACAATTTGTAAAACTAAGTTAAAATATTCGATTATTCCGCTAAAATTGCTCCAAACATTCTGAAATTTGGTATCTGAGTTTGTATAGACACTGTCGATAACTTCCCCAAAAATGGGCGTGGTTGGATTAATTTAACGCACACTTTCAAAAAAAGGGTGGATCATTTTTACGCCACCACCATTTGCTCAGAAACTTGATGTGCTAAATAGAAAACATGTAACGGGATGCACCGGGAAGAATAACATGATATACAAAATTGTCCTTATTACGCCCTCAATTTATTTAATTAAGTAAAAATATGCGATAACGTGGCTAATATTGCTCCTAAAAATTTTGGATTTTGTTTCTGAGTTTGTATGCCGATAATTTCACAGCCATAACTCAGAATCGCTTCAACGGTGAATACCGAGAAGTTCCGCTAACTAACGGGAGTACCGGGAAGTTCCGTTACTAACGAAAGTATCGGAAAGTTCTGCTACCATTTTTTTAATTGGCATTGCAACGCATGCCGGGCATTCGCTAGTTTATTTATAAAATTTTATTCATAAAGTGTTTTAATATAGTGAAGGAAAAAAGACAAAAAAAAGTCGCTTGTTTTAACAAAATTATTTATTCAGTTTGTGCTTCACAACTTTACAATTTTACTACGAGAAAATTCTGGATTTGCTAATAATTTTAAAATCATTCTCTACGCATTCGGAATATAGTAGACCGAACCCTGCTTCTAATATTGGGTGGTCGAAAAAGTATTTTCGTATTTTGTCATTTAAGCAAAAAAATTAAAAACGGAGAAGTTGAAAAAAAGTTACAGCTGTTCAAAAATGAGTGAAAATAATGAAGAAATTCGCTATATTTTGAAATTTTTGTATAAAAAAGGGAAGAATGCCACGCAAGCCACCAATGAAATTTTTGTGAAGTTTACGGAGACGGTGCTGCATCAGTTCGTGTAGCACAACAATGGTTCGCTCGCTTCCGTTCTGGAAATTTCGATGTGAAAGATGCACCTCGCTCTGGTCGATATATCGTTGAAAAAGTCGATGAAATTATGGAAAAGATTGACCAGGACCCTCACATAAGCAGCCATGACAACGCCAAGGAACTAAACATTCATCATCAAATGGTTTTGAACAATTTAAAAAGGCTGGCTACAAAAAGAAGCTCGATGTTTGGGTACCACATCTGCGATTCATTGCTGAAACGAAATGAAATCGAACCATTTCTGAAGCGAATGGTAACAGGAGACAAAAAGTAGATCAAATACGACAATAATGTGCGAAAAAGATCATGGTGCAAGCGTGGTGAAGCTTAACAAATGGTCGCAAAGCCAGGATAGATGCCTCGAAAGGTTGTGCTGAGTGTTTGGTGGGATTGGAAAGGAATCATCTACTTTGAGCTGCTCCGGCCTGGTCGAATGATTTATTCTACACTTTACTGTCAACAACTGATGAGATTGAAGCAAGCAATCGAAAAAAAAACGGCCAGAACTGATCAACAGAAATGGCGCCGTCTTCCATCACCACAACGCTAGACCACACATCTTTGATAACTCGGCAAAAACTGGGAGAGCTTGGCTGGGAAGTTGTGATGCATCCACCATATAGCCCTGACCTTGCGCCATCGGACTTCCATTTGTTTCGGTCAATGCAGAACTCCCTTAACGAAGTAAAGTTCGCTTCAAAAGAAGACTGTGAAAATTACTTTTCGCAGTTTTTCGCCGAGAAATCACAAAAGTTTTACACTGATCGAATAATGTCTCTAGCGAAAAAAAAAAAAGGCTTTCCGACCACCAATATAAGCATCCCATACAAGTTTATTGGATCTTCTTGCCTTTTACCAGAGTTATATTTTAAGATGTCCAACTATTTTATATAATTTACAATAAATCGATAATCGCATTCGGAATATATTTTGTTTATATAAAACAAAACACTACCCACCCGTCATCTTACATATCTGTAACATGTCTGCAGTAAAACATTCGAAATACATTTAAAATATTTTAGAAATAAAACTGAAATATTACAGAAACATGAAATGTTCGCAATCTTAGTAATATATGCACATATGTATGTATCTCTATTATTTTAGTTATATATATATATATATTTCACTACCATTTCAAATGCAACACAATGCAATGTTCTGCAACATAATCTAATAATTGTGACATAACATGCTGACTAGGTACGCACCGTTTGCTAATTAAATAAGTAAGCGAATCTGTCCATCACAAAATAAGCTCTTTTTGTTTAAGCATTTCGAAATTCGTATTCAAATAATAGGAGGTTAAGTTCTATGATAAGCGGAGGTTAATTGAAGCTATTATAATACTACGGACGGACAACATGTATAAGAAGTCATGATCAGATTCATTCCTGCCTGCATTGCAAACAAAGTTGTTGTTTTAATATTAAACTTGAAGAAAATAGCAAATATTCGAAATGTTGTTAATTAGTTAAAATCTCGTAATTCTTGTTTTAACATTCGCTACTTTGGAAAGAAACACCAGTATCTCCTGTTAGATTGGCCCAACTTAATATACAACCGAAGTTTTCGTTGACCAGTATTCGCAACACTTCACATGCTGTACTCGAATCGAAAATATTTCGTTTTTACGAGTATTTTGAGGCATTTTCGTTTTTATGGGAATGCAGTTGCTTCAATTTTCAAAAACGGCTGATTTAAATGTTAGACAAAAATGGTAACACTGTCAAACACTCACACACACACACACACAAACGCACACATCGCACTCACATACTTTCAAAACATTGCAACCGCTCTTGCAATGCACTGCAAATGTAGCTCACTCTTTCTCTTCAGCAATCGCTCTCACTATCTGTCTCGCCATTTTTCTTTCGAACTTACTCGTACTTCCGTTTCGAAAATTCGATATGGTGTTCGAAATCGGTTTGTTTTTGATAGCACGCCAAAAATGGGGGGCGGGGCGGTGAAAACCGTTGTCGTAAGTCACCCCAAAAATGAAAAACAAAACGGACAAAGGGTGGAGTGAGGGAATGGCTTTCGATCGAGTAAACTGTGCGGCGTACACGTTATTCGCTCCTCGTTTTCTCTCTCCTCTACTACGTGCTCGTCGTCTTCCTCCGTTACGCGATGATTCCTACACTAAGGACGAATTCGTCGTCGTCGTCGTCGTTTAGCATAAGGAATTGTGGTGTACAGAGATTTTCTCGTTCGTTCGTTCGTTCGTTTTTTTTTTATTAGCTACAAAATTTCTTTACATCCAAAACGAAATTTATTGCTATTATTATTTAAACCGATTAAACTGATTCAACTGCTTCGATTCTTAATTTCAATTAAAGTATTACATTTGTTTGATTTTTTTAGATTCCAAAAATTTTCACTTTTCAAGAAACTGCACACACTTTTTTTTATAGGTGGATACAAAATTCCACCACCGAGTTTTTTCTACTTGATTCTTTGCGAAATGGGAAACTTCAATGCCTTGCAACGGTTTAACACTGCTGGCGAATTGCTGTGGATTTAAATATTTGTGGGATTTATTTTTGCGAATATTTGTTGGTTGTTTCAACACTTTTCAATATTTCAATTAAATTATATTAAATTCCGAACAGTGTTGTAAGCTATTTGGGTTGCTCGTAGTTCGAAAGACATCCGCTCTTGTGGGGTTCACGCACCATACTGAGGAGCAGTGAATGTGACTGTGACAGACAGTCGCCTTAGTCGCGCATTAGTCGTCGTTGTTCAGGCTCCTCGTATGCGAATACTCGTTGTGCTCTTGTTCTCTCGTTCCTTATGAATGCGCTTTCGCCACCCGTTGCGCTGGGTTGAAATCATGGTGGGGACAACTTCGAACTTTCATTTTCGAAATTGTTTTTTGCTTTCCGGTTGTTGGCTATGATTTTCTAATTTAGTGGTTTGCATTCAATTTTTGGAATGACAGTCAAATTGCTTGGGTAGGAAAAAGTATTTCGTTTTTTTTTGTTAACAAAATAAGAAGTCACTAGATCACCCATTACCATAATAAATAGACTTTCGGGTGTCCAGATTTCAGTTAATTTCTTCCAGCGTGCCAAGGTTAAATGAAAAATTGATCAGTCTGGGTTTTTAACTTCTTAAGAGTTATAAACAAACAAATTAGTGTGAGCCGACCTTTGTTTTTATTTTTTGGAATCTTATTCATGCTAGAAGATTTTCCAAATGTTTGCCGAGAGTGCAAAAGGTGCATAGAAATATTTCTGGTTTTTATCGTCTACCGAGGGTCGAACCTGGAACGTTGCGCGTGGCATTCCGCCACCATCTTTCTAAATTAACCTTATAACTTGTTGTCTGTCTGTTAACAGTGTACTAATTCGTTACTTTGAAAGCACACAAAACTAATGAGAAGCTTTTTTCATCCATGCTGAAGCTTAACATTTTTAGAGAAAATAATATTTTTTTTTTCAATCTATATTTTTAAAAATGAATTCTCCTTTCTTTCTTTCTTTCTTTCTTTCTTTCTTTCTTTCTTTCTTTTTTTCTTTCTATCTTTCTTTGTACCAAATAGGCGCCGAAACCATCCAACCGATTGTGATGAAAATTTGAGAAGTTGCTATGCTCACGCCAACTTAGGTTTAGGGCAAAGAAAAATGTGCCACGCCCACCTATTACGCCCACAATTTGTAAAGCTAAGTTAAAATATTCGATTATTTCGCTAATGTTGCTCCTAAAAATCTGAAAATTGGTATCTGAGTTTGTATAGAGACTGTCGATAACTTCCCCAAATATGGGCGAGGTTGGATCAATTAAAATGTGCATACATTTTGTATACAAGGGTACTTAGCCTCACCGCCCGATGGAGGCCTACTTTACAGACTAGTAGTTTTAGTCCGATCTTGCTTATTTTAGAACTTAAACTCCGCTTGGAGAATTAGACCTCACAAACCTTGTAATCTACGGCGGTAATCGCTGGGACAAACGGACAGACTGGCGGAAAGACAGACAGACATCATTGAATCAAATCAGAATTCGAAGCCGCTGTATATATATATATATATATATATATATATATATATATATATATATATATATATATATATATATATATATATATATATATATATATATATATATTGTATATATATATATATTGTATATATATATTGTATATATATATATTGTATATATATATATTGTATATATATATATTGTATATATATATATTGTATATATATATATTGTATATATATATATATGTATGTATATTGTCATACCTAACATGCCACTTATGGGGCATTACTAATGGAAGAACAAACTCAATATAGCCTTCGGCACGTGACAAAGAAGATCACGATTTTGTTGTGGTCAACCAAGCAACTAAATCGACGTGAAACATATTGCATTTTTATTATCAGGTCCCATCCGATTCCAGTGAAATTATTTTGTTTAAAAAATATCTCAAAGATGGTTTTTGGGTGTGGTCGAGAGCACCTTTGCTAGTCCATAAAAATAACTGCATCCATGTAAGCGAGAAGTAATAAAAACACATTTTTCAGTTTGGTTTTGTATTTTTCAATAAATTTTTTTATTTTTTTAGATTTTAGATTTTATTGACATTTCAATGCAAAGAAGCGTAATTGTTGAGTTTTTGTATTACTTTATGTTATAATGCAATTATCCATTTGTTTTACAATATACAATTTAACTAAAATATATTTTTTATAGTACCATTTCATACAACTTATTAATTAATAACTTAAAAAAATATTCATACAAAAAAAAATAAAAAAAATTAGCATATTTATTGAAAATGGGTTCAAAGTTATAACTTAAAATAAATGCATTGAAGAGCCGCTGGGCGATAAAAGAAAACTTCGAATCGTTTTAATAAGTTACGTTAATTAAATTTTAGTTGAAGTTAATATTGAAGAAAAAGTAACTGCTTGTTTATTCTTAGGTACATTGAAACTTTTTTTTTATTTACCTGAAATTAAGCGTTTTTTTTTTGTGATATATTTTACATGCAAAGTTTGACATGTTTCGAAGGTTGGTTCCACTGTGCAAACCTTAAAACAGGTTTTCTCTTTCACTCTCGTTAACATTTTTAAAATAAGTTGTTGTTGTTGTTGTTGTTTTTTTTTTGGGGTGGAGGGGGTTTTGAATTCTCGAATCGTATGCATTCATTTGTATAAAAGTTGTATTCAATTTTCACAGAAATATAAACACAAAGTCGCATGCAGCACTTGGCTAAAAATTTAAAAATTTTTTCTTTTTTTGGGATTTTTGTTTTCAATTTGGTTTATTCTTTTTTGTTTCAGAAATTGTTTTTGTTTTGTTTTGTTTGTTTTTGTTTTTCAATAGTTTTAATCAATTTACATGTTTGTTTATTATGGTTTTAAACTAAACTAAATATTTGCTAAGCAAATTATGGCGAAATCTTAAAAATATTTTTTTATATTTTGAATGGAATAAAAAAATTTGTCATTTTTAAGCGCATTTTATATATTTACTTCCGGTAGTTTTCGGCTGGTCGAAATCGTGTTAAACAAAAAAAGAAAAGTATAATAACGATACAAAAATAAAAGGTCTGACTATTTCCAAAATCAAGTCGTGTCATAGAACTGATCATTGTCATCGATTAGGTAAAGTAATGAAATTGTTATTAGGTTTTAGTTAACATTTGAAAAAATGGCGTTGATCAATTAAAAAAGTATGGAAAATAAATGTAAGCGCATATGTAGTTAATGGGTTAAGACGATATGCTCCTCAACTTAAAAACTATGTTAATGTATTAGTTAAAAAATGTGTTTGCGGTTTGCGTGTGTAGAAGGATTAAAGTGGTTAGTAGAAAATAAAATACAACAAAAGAAATATGTGAAGTGTTGGAATAGATAAACAAATAAGAAATAAATACAAGTATTCATAATGTAAGCAACACGCTCATCCGAAAATACAAATACGCACGTTGATGACCAATAACTTTGTCTCTTTGTTTACTATCTTTGTCGTTATTTCCGTGTTTCTTTCTGTGCAAGTTTTCTGATTTGTATACAAGTTTTTCTGTTTGTCTGTTTTGTATTTTGTTTTTTAACAATTATATTACCCACATGTCCCCCAATTTCAACCTTATTTTTTGTGCTTTTTAAATAGTTTTTGATTTTTAAATAATCATTTTAATTTAAACTTACTCTTAAAATTAAAATCTTAAAATATACTTTACTTTAGATTGTTTATGGTAATTTTATCGTGTCGCAAAGCTTGCCCACCTCGCTGTGATAACGTTTTATGTACACAAATTTGATTGTCGTTTTAAAAATTACAATAAAAAAACCGATGTTAAATTATATTAAAAGCTTTTACTAAAGAAACAGAAAAAATTATAATAATCAACAGCTGTGGGCAATCCGCGACCGAGAGGCCCATCCTTAATGGAATATTTTCTTTTTACATTTTACATAAGTAGAGCTACAACGTACAAAAGTAGTTAAGAGACTAAAATGTTTAAATTTAAACTACGCAGATATAAATTATAGATAATAATAATAAAATTATGATTACTAACTGATAGTGTAGTGTACGTATTGTTATTAGTTATTAGTATAATTGAAAATAATAATATTAATGTTAATGTTAACGTTAATAATAATAATAATAACTATTTAGATTTTTAGGAATAATTTAGTATTACTTAACAAAAATAATGCTCAGGGCATGTATGTAGGCGGTATCAAACGCACGCCTACAAAAGTCTTCTCAATGTGTGCTGCGGGTAGCAGCGGCGACGGCAGTGACGATAGTGGCATTGGCATTGGCGGCGATATTTTTGCGAGCTTCCATATTCGTATCGTCTGCTGCAGTGCCAACGCTACTACTGCCATCGACACCATTTTGTTTGCGACTGGAGGCAGGCGGTGTCAACAATCCCTCCGGACAGATCAGACCAATTGCCGGCGATGTCTCTTGTTTAATTTTGCTCGCCAAAGTCGAGAGGTGATATTGCTCTTGCAGCAGACAGGCGCGATCCTGTTATTTAGAAAAAATAAATAAAATAATAATAAACGGCCGTGTCAAAAAAGCGATCAGAAGACGAATACTTACAAACATCGTCATGGTGGTGGTGTGCGTTTGTATGATGTGCGAATCGTCTGTGACAATGTTTGGACATATGTGTCCTAAACCGTGCTTTGAAACGACTTGATCGTTTTGTTCCATCAAATGCAAATGATGAGATTCTTCGCATACGATTTGGAAAAAAGGCTCCATCCAGCGAACACACGACTCTATGGCTTCCCAGTCGAGGCCAGAACAACGAAGCGCAGTTTCTCTACAAAAAAACACAAACAAATATATTTAAGCAACTTCGTATTTTCTGTTTTACATGTAATTGAACTAAAGATAAAAGAAGCGTTAGCTTGTTTGTTTATAAACTTAATTGACAACTTCTGTTGAAATAATTTAATGATTTTTTGAGAGCTTGAAACCAAAAAGTTGCATTTAGAGAAGTGCAACGCTGAGTAACAGCGAAATATTACTTTTTAGATTAATGACATCTAAAAAGGAAATGTAGCAGCCGAGCCCTTATAAAAGTCGGGCAACAAGTACAAAAGTCATGATAACAAATTACGTTAATTCCAGCGGTTGTTATCGAGGTAAAAAACAAAATTTGCTCTTGTATTGAGATACTGCCCACATAAACTTTCAAATAGGGAGATGATTTTTTCAAACTATTTTTTTATGATCCATTCTAATGTCCATTCTCGTCATCATTTTATGGAATTGTATTTGTATGCATATAGTATGTGGCAAATTAGGTACTTTCACACCAAATTTTAATATCTTCGCATGCGGAACTCCCCGTTGTGGGTTGGTAATTATAGTCATCATACTTTCGAGTTACGGCGTTAAATTCATTCAACCACGCCCACTTTTAGTTAGGTTGTCGACAGTGATCATACAAACTTAGATATGTATACGTGTGTAATGTCAAGTTTTAGTTTGATCGTAAAATTAGACATAACTTTTCACAAAAACTAAAAGATATCCGAAACCGATTTAAATAAAACAATTCCAAATATGAACTTACCTATCAAAAGTATGACTCATGGCGGCTGCTGCGATTACTGAATAACTAAAATTGCCTATGCCCAAATCTAGCGAACACAAATCAAGAAGCTGCGCTGTCTGCACAAACTCCATACCCGAAAACTGTGGATAAATAAAGGCATCATCGACTTGGACGTTGGCGTTCGCTGGCGATGCATTGTTAAACGAGGCGGGCGTACGATTATTGACATTCAGTTGCATGTAAACACCCAGCCAGCCCATTGGCGTCACCGGACTTGTATTCCATTTAAGCGCCTGCAACAGCAGTATCTCATGTTGCAAAATTTCCGCCTCTTGACAGGCACCATCGGTTACATAGGCAAACTCGTTGATTTTCGGCGGATAGATCTCCTCAACTTTGGCGGCTATAAACAGACACGTGATGCCAATTAGCTGCAGATGTGTCTTTTGCACTTCCTTCTGCGTGCTGAGGTAACGATCAAGATAATCGACGGCCAGATAATACGTCTCTCGATGCAATTTATAGACCTCGCAGACTTCAATTAGCCAATCCAAAAGAATGGCGCGCATTCGTGACCCCAAACCGGGATGCGACTCAAGCATAGCAGCATTGCGCAAATACGATGCTTGCTCGTCTTTTTTACACATCAACTGCCAGACGTCGGCGGCATTGGCCCATGACAGTGCGGGCAAAGGACACTGTCGTATAGACGAGTCCGGTTCGGTGACAGGCGTCATACATTCAAGGGCGCTAACATAGTCATCGAATGATTTTACAACAGACACAGATGAATTGCACTTATTTGCTGTCGCTGGCATACATTCGCCCATAGAATTTGCATGTGTAGATGACGAACTGGTTTTCGCGGAATACGCATTCTTACGTCGCGTAGAACGGATTGTCGGGACCGAGGTGTATTCATTTACGGCGGGCGATGAGTTTCGACTCGCCAAGATGATCTCATCTTCTTCGTTGTCGTCGCCGTCAATCTCGTCATTATCGTCGCTTTCGCTGTCACTGTCACTGTCGTCATCGTCACCGTCTTCGTTGTATTCGTCATCACCTTCGGCGCGATCCTCGGCGACAGGAGCTTCGTGAATTTCGAAATTTGCGAACTCTTGATATTGGAAAAGTTTCTCTGCGTACGTCGTCGAACTGTCGGACGAGTTGATTATGTGTTCTGGCGACCCATTCGAATTTGATTGCCCTGCTAAGAGGAAGTCTGAAGAACCTGGACTACTGGCGGTTTTGTAGCTTCCGTCTTCGTCCTCGTTGTGCGGCGTTGGATTGACTGATAAGGCCTGCGAGCTGGCGGAATCGCTTTGGTAGTGGGTAGAAGACACTCTTTGCAGGCGCTTGGCAGATGGTGGCTCAAGGCTCAGTTCAGGGTCCTACAAAGAAACATTTAGAATTATTAAGTTGTAAGTATTTCAAATGTACGTATATCAACCTCCGGTAAAAAGCCGAAAATGTCGTTTTTAAGAGACAACAAAATTATGCATCCAAATGTTTCTATCTAAATAATCCGATAAAACAAACCTTATTACTATGAAGAAAAAACAAGTTGTCCAGGATTGTTGTGAAATAAAGTCGAAATTGCATTTTATTGGAACAAAAAACCAATTCCAATTTAAAAAGGTTCTTTTCAAAGGTAGCAAAATTCATATTCGAACCATATTTTTTATTGGTAAAATTTTTTGATACAATTAAATTCAAATTCTTTGAAATCTTTCTCGTAGATTATTACATATTTACTTTAATAAAACAATCAATTTACATACATTTTTAATAAAATGTCCAATCGAAACCAATGAAAAAACCAAAACCAAAAAAATTGCAAACTTGAACATGAAACCCTTCAATGAAAAGCAACTTTTTTGTCGGTTTCAAATCCATTTCCGATAACAAGCCGGATTAAAAAATATTAAAAATCTCCATAAAAATTATACTTTTTCTTTAACTCTTTCATAGTTTTTGTTTTTTGTTATGATTTCCGACCAAGACCTCTTCTATAACGTATGATCGCCATATTTTATTTTATATATTTAACAAAAAAAAATTCTACACACGTATGTGTGCAAATACCTTAAATAATGTTAGTCAAATTCTATCTTCTTGTAGCCTCTTCTTATAACGATTTCATTATTTAAATGCTATTTAAAATAGTAATGTTTAAATTCAATGATTACTTCATATTTGTGGCGGAACATAGAAAAAAGTATAGTATGGCATATTATTATTTTAATAATTTGGTCAATTTCGGGCACAGAATCGTAATCAAAGAATATAAAACCTTTTACATTTGTTTTTTGTATCTTTAATTGGGATGCATTTTATGCAGGGCAATAATTGCTATAACATTTGCGCGTTAAAAATCGCAAAATAACTATTATGAGTAAGATTTATTTTGGTCATTGAAAAACTAAGAACTAAACAAGAAATATTTTTATGTTATTTGCTCACTTTTATAAAAGAGAAATATTTTTTACATTGCTTCATATCAATTAAATATAAGGAATATTTTCAACGTTGCTCCAAAATAAAAATATTTCTTATTTATAAAAGTTATAGATCTTGGCAATAGAAATTGAAAATCCAATGATTCTTAAAAAATTGTCCAAAATTGTTATCCGAAAGATAGATTTGTCAAAATGCTCTCCAACATCTTATGTGTATTGTGATTATATAGATATATAGATATATAGATTTGAATTTTTTTATCGGATTTTATATCATCTCTTTAGTTTAGGACAAATATTAAATGTTATACGTAGAGTATCAGTTCACAATTAATTCTTTTATTTTTACCATTTCAATGTATTTCCGTTTGCGCTCACACTTCATAATAACATGAAACGTTTTGAAACAGGACGGGGGACTGGAACTGAGGACAAAGATCCAAAAAGTTTCTCGCAAATTCAAAACGAGTTGAATTTAACGAAAATGATGTGGGCGCCTGCAGTGTACGAAGAAAATGTAATCCAATTCAGTTGGGACACCCGCACAACACTCGCTAAATAATGCAAGAACACGAACGATCACGGAGGTAAAAAAAAGAAAGCGAAGCGAGGGAATTGAAAAAAAAAAAATAAGAAATAAAATATTGCACTAAACTTTTAGTCTCTTTGGTTTCGGACAGTCTTTGGTGATGCAAATCTTTGTTGTTGTTGTTTGCACGTATTATTTAAATTTAGACTTTTTTTGTTTTTTCAATCAAGCATATCGAAGAGCAATATACTCGGCGATTGAGAATAAGCGTTGTGTGTTGATGCGTTGGCTTTCACTGTTAAACTGAGAGCTCTTTCGGTTTGGCGCCGACGATATCCTGTGCAGCTATGTTGCCGCACAAGGGTTGCAACGCCTAAAAACAAGGATGTGCGACTGTTCACTCTGCTCATTTATTTATGGTCGAAGTAATGCCACACTTAAGGGCAGAGCGAGAGAGTACACCAAGAAAGATCGCGCAAAGTAAACTACACATTTTTCAAAGAAAAGATGTTTTTGACACACGAAATCGCAGGACCCAAGAAATGAAAATCTATGGATAAAAGCGAATTGGAAATGGAAATAATGCAGTTTTGATGAGGTTCGGCTTCGAAATCCCTGCTGATCCTTTTCTCAATTATTTTTGTCAATATCTTTTATATATATATTTTTTCGTTTTTTTTTTTTTTAAACAACCTCAGGTAAACAATAATTTTCTTCTTTTTTAAGCCAACGCCATACAGTACTTTAAAGTCGAATAACAATAGTCAAAAGGTATTCGTCTCAGTTTTAAACTATGTATGTAAATTCTAGAAGGAACAAATCTAACACTTCCTCTAGTCTTACTTGTCTCAGCATAATTTTAAGTAAGTACAGCGGTCATTTATAAAATTGTTATGTTATGTTTTATAACTGCAATAATATATGTATGTATATTTGTATCAATTTTGCGGACGAGTCAAAGTACTGTACGTCGTTTACTAGAAAAAAAGAACGGTTGACTCGTCATCGTCTTTGTTAATTTTATCTCGAGTTCAAGGTGATGCAAAGACGACCGTGTGTAGCAACCAAGGAGTAGGCTATTCTGGCAGGCCTACAGCAGCAGCAAGCTTAGCTTAACGATTGCAATATACTTTGCGGCATGAATCTCAAAAGAAGGAGCTGCAATTTCGTCCATAAATCTCAGCAGAGCCGGGGTAAAAATATTTGGAAAATGCTTTGTCGTACCACCCTAACAACAAATTTGTTATGAAAATGAGTTCAAATTGACAATGGAAATTTTACGATTATTTATGTGACACAATCGCAATAACGACTTTTTGCATTTACTTCTTGCAAGTTCCGGCTAGCCAAATTCGAATTATCAATTGCGGAGAGGCGCAGGCAGGCAATTCGCACATTTTGATGCAAGATTCAAGACGCAAGACGCTAGACGCATAACAAAGAAGCATATGCACTGGCGCATGTCACAAATCACAAGAGAGAGAGAGAAGAGCATAACAAATCCCTGCATACATATTACGTCTTATTGATTGATTAAACAATAGAATGGGTCGAGGAGAAGTCGGACATATGCCATAAATATGGCCAAAGAGCTGGAGCGACACATTTTTATTCTTGTTTTTCTTATGTTAAAACTGCAGCAGCAGCAGTAGTAGTAAGCAAAAGCAGCAGCTGCCGTTCATCTGGACATTGTTTTGAATGCTCTAAGAAAGTCATTCTGCAATTTCCACGCAAATAAACAACTTTTAAGATTTTATGACACTATTAATAGAAGAACATTTACTTTTGCCACACCCCAAGATAGAAATTATGCAACAAACATCAAGTTTAAAAAACAGTTTAAAGAACATTTTTAATATAATTACTCCTTACTCTAAATATCCCATTTCAAGCAACATTTTTTCTTAATATTAATAATGTTAACAACATGTCACTCTAAAAGTTGGTAAATATGTTTGAAATATATAAATACCAAGACCAAAGCCTATGCTTGGTAACTGAGAACGAATTGCTTTTAAAGGATAGGATCAATTCTGAATTTATTGAAGCAGGATAATATTCATTTATCATAAATTAGATGAATCCATGTCAAAAGCGCGAAATCAATTTAGCTGACCGCGAACGAATTCAGCGATTTAACCCCTTCTGACCACAGGTCACAGCCAGGCTAGCTGTAATTAATCATTTGAAAGAAGGTAAACATCGCACAATCGTTACAGCGTGAAAATTCTACATAGGAATAACAAACTATATGGATATATTAAAAGTTTCAAATCTTTATACATATTTGCTTAACTGGATCAACTTCTGGTACGATTTCACTTGGCTGTTAATTAAAGAAATTCAAATATTAACGTTCTTTTTAGTTTGCGAACAGTATTTCGATTTGAATTTCCGAGAGCATGCGTTTAAGTTTCACCTGGAGCTAAGTTGACAACGCATTACAACCACCACCAGAGCAACACAACTTAAAGGTGTTTCGTATGAACAGTTTACAACGTTTCTGGAGAGCCATTCACTGTCGTCCTTCGTTGTAAAAAATATAAAATCCAAGGAGCACGACTCAACCGCTGTAAGAAGTTTTTCTTTGTTCGACAACGCGCATGTGCAATAACAATTGCCTTTTGTATACCTTACACCAAGCGCACGAAGCAGTTTGGTTTCATTTGTAATACCATCGATTTGACGATGCCCTGCTTCTGTCCATATCACGTCAGTGCGAGTACAGACGTATTTTAAAATCGGACACAAACTACATTTTTTAATGAAATAAAATCAATTGCAGTTAATTGCAGTTAATATAACGGATTAAAAATGTGATTTAGCAACAAATAACTACTGACACAGATTCGGCAGAATTGAATAAGAAAAAATCCCACTTCCAACATATGAAAAATGTGCTACGAATAAACACTTTTTGTCGGTCGACATGATACAATCAATTTATTTCTCTAAAATGGTGTAGGGTATTAAGGCTTCGGTATATCTGAAGGTAATTCTCCCACTAGTTATTTCATTTATGTATTTATTCTTTGTTGCAATAACGTTGTTACTTCAACTGACGACAAAGACTTTGACACGAACGTAGTCGAAAAAGTTCTACTGAAATGTTTTTCAAATTCGATTCTATATTTTTTTTTAGTGAAACGCTTATACATATTTTTTTTCGCTGAAGCGAAGGCTTATAATAAATGTTGACTAGTTACGATCGGATGACCCTTTAGTATACCAACTTAACTCGCGATTCTTATCGATTTAACAAGTTTAAATATATGAAATATTAAATCTTGTTACTTATAAGTATATTACAAATTCGTATAGACTATGTACATACAAATATACAAATTTAATATAAGTAAAAGATAGAAGGAAAAAATGTCTCTTCTCAGTAAAATTTTAGGAATTCAGACAAAGTTATAACAGAGAGATGAAATTGTAGCGAAAACGCTTACTGCATTATTGGTCCACTTTAGATTTTTGTTGTTCAGCCTAATGACATTTAACTTTTTAAATTAGTAACTAATTTAAAAAACTGATTATGTTTTCTTCACAGATGTACGTGTGTATTTTTTGAAATTTTTAATCATTACTCTTTACAATCCATAACAGGTATTAGTTTATTATAATAATTATAATATTTTTTAACTTAAAAATCTTGAGTTGCAAACAAAAGTCAATCCTACCAAGCATTATAAGTCCACCATGTTGTATTCAGCCCAAAAACTTTCAAAATCAGTTTGACTTAAGCATTCTGATTCTGATCAAGAATTTGCAAAAAGTTTATTTGTCATATATCAAGATCCAACCCTAAATAAGTACTTAGCCTACAAAAGAAAACCGAAAATTCCGGAAAAGTGGCTATTTATTTCTCAAACTAGTCTACTTATCGCTCGATACACTTCACCAGCGATGCTCCAACATCTTTAATCCGTCTAAAAAATACTTTTTCTCAAGGTCTGCAAAGCAGGCCTCCATCGGGTGATGAGGATAAGTACTTATCGGACCACCCTCGTATATGTCTATATCTATCTTTAATTATTAATTGTTATAGACCACTGAGTAGTGCATAAAAACTAAAGAAAATTGTATTCTTCGTGATATAATTAAGTGTGCGAAGAATATATTTGCTTTAATTAGGGTTGGATCTGGCCATATGATAAATAAACTTTTTTATTGAAGAAAAAAAGATTTTACTTTTAAATTAACACCTAATAAAACCAATTATGTACAACTAATTTTACAACTTCTTTTTACTTGTTTTAGAAGCTGCAAAACATTTTTCAAATTTTTCATTTCTGTGCGACGGCGATAAGGGCAATTGCAAAATCCAAAAATAAAACAACCGAAGGACCTCTGTAAACTAAAAGACATAGACAAACGGCCAGACAGACAGACAAATAAACAGAGGCAGATGTGTGAATTGCAGTGCAAGAAAAAGGAAAACAAAAAGGAAGAAGAATAAGAGAAGCACAAGTCAAGATATGGAAGAATTAAGAAATAAATAAATACAGCAGAAAAAAATTAAACTTCAACAACTCCTTCGTTGCAAAAAAAAGGTACGCTGCTGCGAGTGCGATAAATAGAAATGTGCGCAGCTTTCGTTTAACTTCGTGTGCCCGTCCAAAGGAATTGCGGATGAAAATGAAAAGGTATATTAAAAACAAAAAGTAAAAAGTAAAAAACAAGGTAAACACAAAATTGTCCTTGTCACATGCGCCCCTTTCGGTAAACTGGGAAGGAAGAAGAAAATACCTTTGGTTGAGGGGTGCCAAAATGAGCATGTGTTCCGAAGTGACTCGATGTGTGTGATGCAATGCAGCGGCAAACGACGTTGCGCATGCGTGAACACCTTGAGGGGTTGTTTCTGTCGTTTTAGAGCAGCTCCCGCTCCCTCTTTTCTTGCAGACGTCGTACTTTTGTTAATTCAAAAAAGGTATGGAAACTCAAGAAAAATAAAAAGTCGTTAAAAGTAGTATAGTAGTATTCTTTTTATTTTTCCTTTTTCTTCAGCAGTCGTTTCATTCGTCAGCGTTTTCACAGGATAATGCACAGAGATATCGCCTTAATCAGAAATTACGACGACTTTTTATTTTTTAACTATTCTTATTCTTTCCGCAAAAGGTTTCGTATGTGTAAATGCGTTTCGTGGTCAGGCAGAACGAAAAAAAAGAAATCGACTTAGCTCTATGAAGACACAAAATTTTTGTTGCTAGTGCATCAGCATAGATACAGTCCGTGTCCAACTTAACTTATTTTAGTAAACAAAAAAATATTAACTAACACATTTTCTCTAAAGTGTGGTTAAACTCTGTAAAAACTTAGCACTTATTCCATGACATTTCTAACCAGTCCTTTTAAAAATATTGATATATATGAATTTCTTTAATATTAATTTCATATTTAACTAGTAAGAGAATTATCTTCAGCTATACCCTCCGCCATTTCAGTGCCACCAATAAATGATCTTCTTTTAGAACATTAGTGCTACATGTCTCTTTTATAAGTGGGCGGATCACGCCCATTTTTGGTTTGTTAAATACCGAATTTGAACTAATTATTTGCACTGTAACTATTTTAATAAATTGTTTATCTTGTATGGGATGAGGTAGTAGTTCTATTCCGATCTTATTAAACTTAGAACTTAAACTCCGCTTAGAGAACAGGAGTTCACATACCAAATTTTATTTAAATATTTATATTGTTATACTTACCACACCCCCTTATGGGCGTTAAAAATATAAAAGCTAACTCAATATCCTTTTAGGTACGTGCTTGCGCGCGGCGAAGGGTTAGTATTCTCCAGAACACTAATTAATACTATACAATCAAGATGAGTGATTTTTTATTTAAGACAAGGACTGTACTAGTCTATCAAGGGATGTCCTTTTTTGGGACACCACATTGTCGCTGTCTAATTAAATATTCATCGAGACGACATTTGGTCTAAAACTACAGGCCTACCATCATCGACCGATATAAAGATAGGCGGAAAAAAGAAAGCTGCTGGTAAGGACGAAAAAAAAATGAATAAAAGAAAACAACAAGGAACTAAGATATGCATGGCAGAGGACAAGCCGAGTCACGACACAAGTAAGAAACGAAATGTTACGATATTTGTGACGTTGACTTTATGCTAATGTAATATTTTCGCATATGCTACTTCTTAGATTTCCGTTAAACTTTTACGAAATGTTTTATGTACAAAATGAGTTACTGGTAATGGATGTTTCTGGTTTCTTCAAGTATACATTGGAATTAATTACTCTGCACAAGTGATGAGAAATGTTTTATTTGTTTGTTTTTTCGACGAATTAAGTGGGGTTAGATGGGACTAAAACTACTATCCCCTCCTATACAAACCACCCCTTCCATGCGGAAAAAAAAATTATTAATTAATATAGTTTTAGTGCACACATTCAGTTGAAATTTAGTAGTAAAACAAAACTGCTCAAAAAAACTTAACGTGATCGGATAAGAACCACGCCTACCCCTTCAATACAAACCCCTTTTTTTGCAGAAAAAATCATTTAAATAGTTGCAGTATAGAGAATTAGTTGCAAATAGTGTATTTAACACTTTAGTTGTAACGCGAAACTACTGACTGACGTGTTCAGATAAAAATAACGCCCACTTACAATGGAGACACACGAGCATAGAACTTATGTGCTACACGAATCATATTTTTTTTTCTTGTTTCTAAATGAATGAAAATTCTCTTACTAGTATATATACAATATATAAAAATGAATTCTTCTTTCTTTCTTTCTATCTTTCTTTCTATCATTATTTCTTTGTACCAAATAGGCGCCTAAACCATTCATCCGATTGTGATGAAATAAAAATTTGTCACGCCCACCTATTACGCCCACAATTTGTAAAACTAAGTTAAAATATTCGATTATTTCGCTAATGTCGCTCCTAAAAATCTAAAAATTGGTATCTGAGTTTGTATAGACACTGTCGATAACTTCCCCAAAAATGGGCGAGGTTGGATCAATTTAACGCCCACTTTGAAAAAAATAGAAAATATGCGATAACGTGGCTAATATTGCTCATAAAAATTTGGGATTTGTTTCTGAGTTTGTATGCCGATAATAACTCAGAATCGCTTCAACGGTGAGTACCGAGAAGTTCCGCTAACTAACGGGAGTACCGGGAAGTTGTGCTAACATTTTATTTTTTTAATTGGCATTGCAACGCATGCCGGGCATTCGCTAGTTTTGTATAAAATTTGAAGCAATCTAATCTGCCAGCAGATTCAAGTCAGAAGCAGAACTTTTAAAATTGAAAATTTACCAATTTATATCGAAATAGAAACATTTTTGCGTAATTTTACAAATATTTAAATAATTTGCATGCACTGATTGAAAAATAAATACAGTTTTAATAAACCCACCTTTGTTAAGCTCGATGATGATATTCTGCGTTTGCGTCGACTATATGACTGATCGGCCGGATAGTTAAAGGCTAATTCATGTTCATTTGAACTTTGGACATCCGATGGAGCCATTGCACCAAACTCTTCTCTATGAACAACTGCCCTGACAGATGGCAAAGATGCATTTGAATTTTCCGGCGATGCGATGCGATCGAATGGAGACATCGATGAAGACGATGTGCAATATTCCAGATTATATGTAGCGCCTCCATTGCTATTGTTGCTTTGGCTGCTGCTGGCGACGGAAGGAGAAGGGACATATAATGGTTGTCGACTGTTGTTGTTGCTGCCGCTGTTGCTACTACTGCTGCTGGTAGTTCTGTTCCTATTGCTGTTGTTGATACTGTAATTATGTACAATATATATATTTTTTAATAAACTAGCGAAAATTTTACGACTATACAATGACGATTTAAGGTTTTAATAATTAAAGAAATTTAAAAAAAGGATGTGTAGCTTCAAATCAATAAATACATATTTATTGATTTTAATATTGTATATTTTTCTTGTGTGAAATAATTGGTTAACATAAACTTAAATTAAAACTAATAAAACGGTTTAAATTAAGACATTTCTGTTATAAAATGATGATGGCTACGAAAATGTTTTTAAAGATAATTAATAGAAACTTTATGTACACAAATAGGTACAGTTAGATTGAAATTGCCAAAATTATTTTGAAAAACGAAAAAGGGGAAATTTAATACTATGCTAAAAATCGTATTGTATCAAATTTACAACATGAGACGGTCACGAGAAAAGAAAGTAGAAAGCATCAAAATTTAAAAATAATTCATTATAGGGGCGCTCAAGTAGCACCCAATGCAGATACAGATGCACATTTCTACGTATTTAGATGGTCTCTTTATCCAAAGTACTGCTGGCAAACAGAGAAGCAAATGCGCTTTGAATTGGCGTTGATGCGTGGCTCATTATTTTAACATCCGGGGAATGATCGGGAAATGATGATGCATCATCCTGGGACAGCCTCAAAGAAGCACTCAAACCAATTGTTCCAAATGAAGCAATTATTGAAATTTGGCAAATTTGCATTAGTTTGCATATCCTTCAGATCGCGCGAAAAGATAAACTAGTTAAAATAAAAAAGGGTTGCAACATTTGTAATATTGCATTTAACGATTTGTTTGCGCAATCTTTTACTTGATTCCCTTGGATCTTTCGTTTGCCCTGTCTCGCCTCTTCAGGATTCGGTGCGTTTCGCTGGTGTCAAATGAAGCGCGAATAAATCGCAATTTACGACGACGGCCGTGCAGCAGCCGAAATAAGGATCACAGTCTCACATCCTTTTTAACCCTTAAGGTTGATCCTGCGCATTGTAAATCGTAGACTCATTAAGAAGCCGTTGAAAAAGGGAAACGAAACAAAGGACGGCGTGTGGATTTTTTAAGTTGATTTTCTTTGGCTAACGGATAATGTGGCAAGAAAAGAAAGGTTCGTTCAGGGGCGCATGCGAAATGGTGTCGTTTTCAGTCTTGCTGCTAGGCAATATTTAATGTTTAATGATGAAGAAGCAGCAAAAACGTAATCACGTTGTAAATTACATGAAATTTTCAAAATTTTAAAAACATTTGTACGCCTCATGTTGAAATCCTTTTGCTCCTGTTATTTCTGCTGTTATTACTTTCGTGGAGATCGCTTTTTCAGCCGGCCTCATTTTGTATATGGCTTCACAGTTTTTACATTTGTGCACAATATGTTGGTATTTAATTGAACCGGTTTAAATGTACTGTTTGCTGTTTCGAAATTGATTTTTATTAAACACTATCTTACAGTACTCAGATATTGTTTTGATTAGAAATACATGAAAGATAATTAGTTAGCGAAACTTCCCGTTATAGTTTTTTTGAGTTACGCCGGTGGGCGTAAGTTAGAAACATAATCATAAGATTGAATATATAAAATAATAAGACAAAATTTAAATGAGAATTCTGGAAAAAATTATAACATAACTTGATTTTGATTATGTAGTTTAATTGTAATTGTCGCAATTTTAAATATTGGTAAATGTATTTCAGAACTTGACAATTTTTGTTTATTGTCAAAATATAAGCATTAAGTATTCCGTTACGCATGAAATTCCTTAACGGCTCTAAAACAAAGTCCAAACATAATTCGATTTTCTCACATTAAAATAACCCTGCTCTATTGGATTCAGGGCAAAATGACCGCGCAATTATGCCATTAAAGGACATCTTTAGGTATCCGTACATGTAAATAAATGGGGGAGTGCTCGAAAATTACGTTCAATTAATTTGATAACAATTATGATGCGTCAAAAGTGCACACGAAGAGGACACGTAAATACAACGTCGACGATTGCACCACACTACAGGCAGCCCTTACAAAACTGAACTAGAAACCGCAATGAATTCAAAATGCAAAAAAACACGTCACACAAAATTGACATCATCATTCTAAACGGCGACAGGAGGTGTAGGCGAACTTATTGTGGCACTAACGCATATGTTCTATGGCCCAATAAGGCATCTAAAGGTCGACATGTGTGCACCGAAACCAGACTTAAATGATTGTGCATTACCAGCACTGGTGGAATGTGTTTTTGTTTTTTGTGACATTATTGCACGCCGCAATTAATTTTCAATCAATTTTTTTTTTTTTTACTTTTTATTTTTAAAAATGACTTAAGGAATGCGCGGCGATCAAAAAGCGCAACGTTTGGAACGCGTAAAATGACGCTACGCCATACCACACGGACTACCGCAGCCGCCAACCAATTTTAACACCTCGACCAGCTGTCGTTGGTGTTGTAGCTGTAGTTGTAGTAATATTGATATCCTGGTTGGAACCTTTTTAATTGTGGAGAAACGATAATGCCGAAGAAAATGTACATAAAGTAAATGTCGTTAGAGCGGAGTTACAGCAAAAGTGAAGATTATCTATTAACCACGTTCCTTTTTTGTCAAAAAATAGCTTGGAAAAACGCTCGATGCGAACTCATCCAGAACGACAGTTGTAACTGCCGGCGACATTAGATAAAAATCATCAGAGTACAAAAAGTTAATAATGGAAATTGCTACTGGACACATTTTGAATCCTAAAGGAAAGCGTTTGGACTTTGCAAGTAGTTTTGTCGACGTAACTAGAAAATATTATGTGCTAAATTGGAAAAAGGTTTAAAAACGTTTTAATTAAAACAAAAATTGTTTAGATTTATGAACATATCGGGGAAATGTTATGTAGTCAATATTGTCAGTCAAAGGCAAGTTTAATATTCATGAAAATTATATTTCATAAAAACCATATCATAAAATCTTCAAAAAATCTTTTTAAATTTACGCTAGAAAATTTGAAAATTTGAGTTTTTTAAAGTTTCTAGAAACTTTGAATCGAAAATGCAGCCTAGGACTAGGACCCGATTTTGAATAAACAATTTTGCTGCACTTTCAACTTAAGGCGGCACTTTAGTCCCATAGCTCCTTAACCCAATTTTTAGAAATTCTAGAAAAAATTTTATTTTAAGTTTTGAATTTCTCATTTCTAAGTCTTATTTCTGTTGTACTACATTTTTGTTGTTTTTTAAGTATTGTGAAAAGTTGCAAACTTTACATTTAATTGTTCTTTCATTAAATAAGTTAAGATTGATTAAAAGGCTTCTTTTCTGATTTTTCGAATTCTATATATTCTTGTCAAGTTTTTTTTTTCTCTTTTTTTTCTAAGAATGACATGTCGACATTGGGTGTCAGACATTTCTCAATGTTTATTTTTCGATGCAGATCTATTTCCCCGTTACACTAGCCAAATGTCTGCATCAAAAAATAAACATAGCAATATATGAACTTTTAATAGACACTGAAACGTCTATTATCTACTATCCATTAGCATTTTTACTTTTATCAGTATTATTTAAACGCCAGTGTGTATCAAGCACCTCTTCGAATGGGTGTCCCATATCTTAGAAGTAGCCGCCACCAACCTCTTATCCTTCTTAAAAGATAATTAACAAAAATTAACAACATCAGCATGAAACGAGGACCGCGTACCAGGCAGCCGCTAAAAACAAATATATATCTACATCACTCCGAAATGTCTCGAAATCGAAATTTATGTAATAGTCCACAATTTTGGTTACTACGAGATGTAAAAAGGACTCGAAACGATAGCAAATATCTTGCCAGAATCCAACATGAACGTCTGCACTTAATGTATCAGGATTGTCACGAGCATTATAAATATCACGAATAATATCGTTGTCAGCCATGTTGGGGAAAATTTAATTAAAATTTAAAAAAAGGGACAAAAAAAGTATTAAAAAAAATAACGGAGAAAGAAAACAAAGAATATAACCAAAAAAAAAATTATCAATTAAATAAATTAGAAAACTTACCTTTCACTACAATCCATAATTGAACGGCTGTATATAATCGATTGAGCGGATAACTCAAACGTATTAACAAGTATGAATAGGTTTTCTAAAAAACTGAAAAATACAAAATAAAAAAAAAACAAAATTATTAAAAGATATATACAAAGGTAAAGTAAATCAAAATAACAAAGATTAAAAAAGCCACAATGTGAGAATTATCAAAAAAATATTCGATAATAAAAATAAAAAATAGGGGATGATTCGATAGAACACCAAATAAGTCGAACGAAAAACTATTAAATAAGGCATATCCGCAATTAGTGTAAAAATGACGGTTAAAATGCGTTATTCCAAATAGGAAAATTCCAACACATAAAAACTGCCACAAGAAAAAAAGTTAAAGCACGAAAACGAAAAATTACTACAAACAAATTTAAAAAGGCAACAAAATACAAAAAAAAATGCAAAGGTGTCGAAATGAGTGACATAAGTTGAAGTTGGCTTAACGCAACTCCACGCCGTTTTGACCAAAAAAAAACATAAAACAACCATATGCCACAAATCCTTTAAAGGTAGGCAAGGCGATAGTCAAAAAGGGAATTGGACGTGGCGTGCTATAGCCGCAAGGACATAATTAGCAAAATGTCACGCAACAGGATGTAATTCCTTCAAACAAATTACAAATATATACAACAACAAAAAATGATAAATTCAAATCCTCTTCCTCTTCCTCTACAAGAATTAACTGCAAATTACATTTATTGGCCCATAATGATAATGATTTCCAATTGGAATAGACGAAACTGAATGAGATATAAATCGATAGACACAATGCGAATGACAGCAGCTGCAGATCATTCACCTGCCAACAGCAGCAACAGCATACGCCTGCGTAACAGGTGTCAATGCATTGCGTTAATTTAAGTTTGGAGTTGATCGATCCAGCGAATACAATTAATTCAATAATGGCGGCTACCTCCTCCTCCATTCGGTAAGAAAAACAACTAAGGAGTATACAACACATGTCTAAGTCTCATTAAATATGCACCTGACCCAACCTAATCCTGGTTTATTCAAAAATATCCATACTGAAAATTCACTAAAAACGTCTAAACGGCGTGACAGCTGTCGTTTTGGTTGAAGTTAAGTACGAGTACGAGTACATGTGTCCACGAAAAAACAAAAACAAAATTTAGTTTAGTTGGTAAGAGGAATAGTTGTATACAATTAAATTTAACACAATCATAAATGACTAGTGGAAATGTTTACTTCATACAAATACGGGCGATCTGAACTAAGAAGGATACACCCGATTATTTATAGCATCGAATGCAAATGTTTGATGGTTACTAATGTAAATGACCACATGCAACGACACATGTTGAACTTTACGGAATATATCAATTCGTTTGTGAATAAATTGACAGAAATTTACTAATTAAAGTTTTGTTTCTCGTCATGGAAAACAAAACTAAATTCCAAAGTTTTTTTTTACTTTGATCAAAGACATTTGCAGGTGAAACAAATATAAGTTAAATTAGCTTTAATGGTACTGAACTAGGGACATAAAGTTATTAGAACAATTTGTTATTTTGTTTAATTTATGAACTTGACACAAGTTTATTGTTTAGAAAAAGTAAATCTTTCGAAAAATGACACAAAACAAGAATCTCATGAAGGAACGTTTTAGAATTGTACCTGTTAAAAATGAAGTAATTAATTCTAAAACTAAATCAGCTTCGTTACAACTGTCAACAAAGAGACGTGAGTAATCTCCATCATACCCAAGTTGCGATCTGTTATCGAAAAGGATATTTATTTCTTCACTATCGCAATTAGTCGCCTGAGCAAATAAACTTACCTGTTATGGTAGCGCGTAAAGTGTATTAAGGCCAAGGGTATAAGGCAAATGTCTAAAACCCAAAAACAACATCGACAACAAATTCAAAATTCGAGTTTTTATGTGGAATTGATTAAAATGAAAATATTTACTTTATTTTCCCACAAGGAATTCACAAGCAGATACATTCACAAAATAAATATGCGTACGCAGCTCAAAGATACGACAAAAAAAAACTGGTCGGGAATAGCAAGAACAGCTTTAAGAATATCTGCAACGTCCTTTCTCACACTCAGTTCGCAGATACATTCCAAAGATACTTGAGAGTTTTGTGTGTATTCGGTAGATACACACAAATCCCCACACACACACACACACTCACTTGCATATCATATGTAGAACTTGCCGCTGTGGTCACAGTGGAACAAAAACAAACAACGACGACGACAACAACAACAAATAACTTATGCAATTAGTTGGAAATTTAATGAAAAAACGTTTTAAAACAGGAAAAATAAAAAATCAAATAACGAAATGTTAAACCCGCCCATCTATCGTAATCATCTCTCAAAGAAAATGCTGGATGCATGCATCACTCTTCTGTGGCGGCAACGGCAACGGCAGCGATGAAGACGATGCATCCATCCTCATTGTCCTCGGCATTGTTCAATGAATTTTTTATTTTATTTACTTTTGTTTTCATCATCTTGGGTATGATAAATTCTGATTTTAGTGTGATTTTCTTGGAATTTCTCAATGAAAATCCTTGAAGTAGCCGTTCACAGATCGTTCGTCTGTCTGTCTGTCCGTCTGTATGTGCGTTTCCCCGGCACCGTTACAGTGCTTAAAACGAGTTTTCTATCTTTTTGACTTTTCTCTCAATGGTCACACATCGAAACTATCTATTTGATTGGTAATATATTTATTTATAGTATTCACGACGACACTCAAGGTCGGCGGCATTTTCTCAAGTGCCTACGAGTATTTTCCTATGGTTTATGCTAGCCCTTTTGGAAAAATTCCTAGGGAATTGCTTATCATTACTTTGCTTATTGTTGTTTTAATTAAAAAAAAATATATAAATGCATTTGTAAAAGCATCATTTTGAAATGTTCATGGGTAGATTTAAGTGTCACAGTTTTATTTGAGACCAAAGCAACCAGAATACACTTCAAATATTTAAAAAAAAGCAATCTCAACTTCTTTTAACTTTTTATTATTTTAATATTAAAAATGTATCATAATTAATATATGCATTGCAAAATTAGCAAAATAATCGATAGTTTTCATTTAATTTGGCAGATTTTGTATATCCTATCTTTCTTCTCGTTGCATTACTATATATGTTTTCTATATAGAACATCAAGTTCGCGAGATATGGTGATGAGCATAAAATTGATTTAACCTATTGCAAAAAAAGGCGTTTAATTGATCCAACCACGCAATTTGCAGACGGTAATGCCCATATAAAGTCCCATAACATACAAAGGTGGTCCGATAAGTGCTTAGCCTCACCGCCCGATAGAGACCTACTTTGCAGAACTTGAGAAAAAGTATTTTTCAGTCGGGTTAAAGAAATTGAAGTATCGTTGGGTCAAGTGTATCGACCTAAAAGGAAACTATGTTGAAAAATAAATAGCTACTTTTCCAACATTTTTGATTTTCTTTTGTAGGCTTAATACTTTTTGGAACAGCCTCGTATGTTTCCTATATAGCGCATTCATTTCCCAAGATATGGTGGCGAGCATTAAATTGATATTAAAAAGGACGTTAAATTGTTCCAACCACGCAAGTTGCAGACAGTAGTGCCCATATCAACTCCGATAACATTTTTCAGATTTTCAGGTCATGTAATCGAATATTTTTCTTTCTTTATATATAATATTTAACAATAAAGTCGATGAAGTTTTATAAAAGACTAGCGAATGCCCGGCATGCGTTGCAATGCCACTTAAAAAAATGGTAGAACTTCCCGGTACTACCGTTAGTAACGGAACTTCCCGGTACTCCCGTTAGTTAGCGGAACTTCTCGGTACTCACCGTTGAAGCGATTCTGAGTTATGGCTGTGAAATTATCGGCATACAAACTCAGAAACAAAATCCCAAATTTTTAGGAGCAATATTAGTAATGCCATCGTATATTTTCACTTAATTAAATAAATTGAGGGCGTATTAAGTGGGCGTGAACAATTTTGTATATCCTGTTATTCTTCCCGGTGCATCCCGTTACATGTTTTCTATTTAGCATATCAAGTTTCTGAACAAATGGTGGTAGGCGTAAAAATGATCCACCCTTTTTTTGAGAGTGTGCGTTAAATTGATCCAACCACGCCCATTTTTGGGGAAGATATCGACAGTGCCAATACAAATTCAGATACCAAATTTCAGATTTTTAGGAGCAATATTAGCCACGTTGTCGTATATTTTCTATTTTTTTCAAAGTGGGCGTTAAATTGATCCAACCTCGCCCATTTTTGGAGAAGTTATCGACAGTGTCTATACAAACTCAGATACTAAATTTCAGAATTTTTGGAGCAATATTAGCGAAATAATCGAATATTTTAACTTAGTTTTACAAATTGTGGGCGTAATAGATGGGCGTGGCAAAATTTTCTTTGCCCTAAACCTAAGTTGGCGTGAGCACAACAACTTCCCAAAATTTTATCACAATCGGATGAATGGTTTAGACGCGCATAGGGTACAAAGAAAGATAGAAAGGTAGAAAGACACATTCATTTTTATATATATAGATTTGCGCACGAGATTTGTAAAGTAAAAAAAACACTACTTCAAAAAAAAAACGAACAAGATCAGATAAGAACACTCCTTATAATTAAAAAAATTAACGGTTAGTTTTATTTAAATGTTTTACTTAAAGATGTTGAGTATTTGAGCTTCTGCATAGCTGAAGGAATTCTATTACATTTGGTTTAGGTTAAGTTTGTATTTTTATTATATGTATGTATCAATGAAATTAAAATCTTTTATTAGCTTATAACCAAAATAAAACTTAAATAAAATACCGTTGTTCGTCTCAAAATGGTTTCCTTCTACATGATCAGTTTTTGTGGAGTAGCGAAACTATTGTTAGATCATTAAAATAAACTCACATTGACGTAAAATCATCTTTCATTAGATTCTTAACTATCAATCTTTGCAGGTTCCTTAGTTTAGGGATGCATTTAATTGCAATATACGCGAAGCTTCTAATCCGAAAACGAATTATGTGTGAAATGTTTACATTTCGTTAGATTTGTTTTAAATACATTTAACGGATCCCCTCCTTACCCATTACCGTCGCGTCACTGATGGTATTTCCCACCAAAAATGTTTTGCATTTGCGCCACTATTGACACAGTTTCCAATTTCATTGGTTCGGTTTGGTTTGGTCGTTTTGACGTTGAACGCTGTTTTTTTTTGTTTAATTGAATAATAGTAACTTCTACTCTCTCGCCAAAAAAACGAAATGCATTAGAAAAATAATAAGAAAAATAAATTTAAAAAAATAATAATTAAAAAAAATTTGGCGCAAATTTGTCGACCATATAACATATAAAAACAATTTTACCGCCGAAAGTTAGGGTAAGCCGCGCGCGCAGATACAGATGCCCACCGGAGTCAGCCCAACCGAGCGAACCGAAACAACGAAAGCAGGCGGCGGCAGCGGCAACCTTCGAATCCGAATTTGCTGAAAGCTGAACAAAAAAAGAAACCACACCACAACAACAAAGACTTTGTGAATTTACAAAGCGCACGAAAAAGTAGAGAATACTTGCTAGCGATTGCGGCGAATCGCTCAGCGAATTCCCACCTCGTCCCCCTCCGCACTTCCACTGACAAAAACTTACCTAAACCAGGCAGGCAAGCAAAGCAGAAGAAGAAAAGCGAACGAAAAAGGCGGTTTCTATTGCAATTTCGCGCCTTGAATTTTTGCTACTAAAAATGATGCTATTTGAAAATTTTCAACGTGAGCGTCTACTTGACACTTGCACCTTTCCAACGATACCAAATATGTGAAGATCCTTTAAGGTTATGATAATGAAAACTGCAATCGAAAATATCCGTTCGCGTACGCAGGCAATTCGATCGCGCCAAAACCAGATGATCAAGCGCCAAAGTAACTAACAGCAACAACAAAAACAACAGCAGGCAGAGCGTCAGCAACAACAGCAAACGAGCTTGTCATTTTACTCAACATTCCCGAGAAGACGACGACCGCGGCCGCAAAAATGGAGAAAGAGAGCGATACCGAGAGAGCATAAACTGCCACCGCAGCGAAGAGAGCACACTTACCCCCATTTCAATGGTGGAGCTCGATCTATCCTCCCGTGCCCGTGCCCGTGCCCCACCAACACTGGCCAATGATACCATTCACCGTGTTGAATCAGCTGTGCTGGCGTAGTCTAACGGAGTACGCGCGCGCTCAAAACAATGTTGTAAACACTAGCAATTTGGGCCATTTAGGATGTAGTTGTAATTTCATTTCTCTAAGTTTTCGAGTACTAATAAACCTTCTGCGATTGTCGAAGCTTAAATTTTGAGCGTTTTCCCTAATCTATTTAGTTTCCAAATCAAATTTATTCTTTAAATAAAACAAAAACAATTTCTTTCTTTTAAACTGATAACTTATTATAAAGAAATAATATTTAAGCTTAGAATTTGATCAAAATAAAAAATGCATTTATTGCTCAAGGTAACCTTTGAAGTTTTAAACGAGAAATGAATGATTTTTAAATTTTAATTTTCGATATGAAACTGACTTTTAAAAAGTGCAAACTTTTTAAAACTTCACTCACATATACTAAAATTTATGAAGTAACATCGAAAATACTTTTAGATACATTTAATGTTAAATACGACATTTAACATTTTAGTAAATATAAATTTTATGTTTTGTTAAAATGAATGATTTTAATTACGATTTAGCCCAACCAAACAAAACAAAAACAGACGACCCAAAATCACCAGCAAAAGAAGCAACACTGTTTCGACACAAACAAACAGCGAAGAGATGTACACAAAACGACCACCACGTCGACTCAAATTTCGCGTTTTCGAGGGCGACTTCAACAGCTTTGAACGCTTAAAATCTTAATGAAAACCCAGTCATATATAAAGGCATCCCTAACGGAACATCCCACAGGATCAGATTCCGTTGGGAAAATGAAAATCCGTGAAAAACTGCTAAAATTGTGGACACTTGATTATGACGATTTTGGCGCGCGCGGGCTTTTTGGCTAAGAAAAAAGAGCGAGCACGAGAGCTAACATTTGACAGCTGTTGCTACTGTTGTTGGAGCGATCGAACAAGAGCAATAAAGCAAATTGGGAGCGAAATGACAAGAGGAGCAGCCATCGCCACCACCGCTGCGGCCACATAAGTCGATTTTTTTATTTTAGAAAAAGCGGCAAAATCAAGAATAACGACGACGACAGACAGGCGGACGGACGGGAGACGACTGCTGCAGAAAGTCGTAAATGAAGCCGAAGTGAGGCGGCGAACTAAAATAAAAAAAAATTTAGAAATTTTTTCAACGCAACTGAGGGGGGTCAGCGAGAGGTTTTCTCCAGCCACGATGCAGAAAATGAAATTTTCATAGAAAATAAAAAACTGTAGAAATGTTTTTAGCCAAGGATTTACACCAACTTAGGAATGATGTTGTATCGAAAAGGTTGGTTGCCCACAGGGGCAGGGAAACCAAACTATAGCTGCGACAGGTGGAATTTGAATTGGGCTACTTGAGTCTTAATGGGTGCACTCACCTACCTCCGCTAAGTCTTGCCGAACAGGATGAATATAAAACGAATTCCAATTACTTCTCTGCGAAAGTGGCCAAGTGGGCTGACTGGCTCGGTAGGGATGTTGGTTGATTCACCTTGCTGGTAGACTGGCTGTTTGTTGCGTAGACGTAAATTGTGTTGCTTCCAGCTGCTGCTGCTAAAGACTTTCCATTTGATAATTTCGACGTAATTCTAATTATTCAGGGCGGATGTTCCAAGATAGTCCAGAGTTGTAGACGCGCCGAGGAATTCAGCACATTGCAAAATTTATTAGGAAATGTGGCCGAGTTGGGCGGTACGATTAATATCTAACACGCGTTTTATTTTTTTTCCAAATGGCAAACTGGCTGCGTGCGTTCTGTGCTTATCAGTCTGTCTTTTCGGGACAACAATTGTGCAATTTATTAATTTCTTTTGCCACTTTTTCACTTATTTTTGGGCTTCTTTCCTTTTGTCGATGACGGCAGCGAAAAGACGAAACGATGGCGACGACGACGTACAACGACGACAGCACAGAACCAGAACAAGGCAGTAAATGCGTTATTTTTTCGCGCTGCACGAAAGGTAGGAGAAGCAGCAACAGCAAGCAAGTTTGCGGCGCACCGATATTCAATTTTGGTGGGAATATAAATTTCTGCGGAGAGCGAAAAATGTTTGCAAGAGAGACGGCGCCTGCTTTGTTCGCCGGAGACTAGGTTCGCTTTTGGCTGTGTTTGTTGTTATGTTGTTCTTCCCGTTGCGCTTCTGTCAATTTTTTTCTCTTTTCTTCCTCTGGCTGTCACTGTCAGCTGATGTCTTCTTCTTTGTTTTTGACAATACCACAATAGGTAAAATAACCCAGTGGGAAAAATTATCCCCGTAATTTTTGTGAATATGTTTTTGAACGTTTCTTCAAAAATAGTTATAAATTTATATTATCACAATCATACGAAAATACAAAAATCATTTATTAAAGGAGAGAGAGACAAAAAATCAATTTAAAATGCAATTCAAAATCCTTTCGAAATTATAAAAATTTGGTTTTCGAGTGGACATTTTTTTTATCATGGTATCAATGGCCTAGTCTAGTTAGAAATCATTCAAATAGGAAACATTTTTGTCTTTCAATAAACCAATTAAAAATCAAAATTGGCAAGACGTATAGTTAACTAAACGAAGTTTTCATGGTTATGTGACAATGCCCGTTGTGGTACGAGTATCTTACCTAATCAAATCCAATTTAATTTTTTTTTCAGACAGCCGTTTCATGGATTTATTTCTTAAGAGTTGAAAAACTTATATTTTCATTACTTAAAAGTTTTTTATACATTGAAAATATTTCACATAATCAAAATCTATTTCACTTTTTGGAATCCTTCGTTATTCACATTCAAAAACGAATTTATTATAAAATTTAACTAAACCACAGAATCATTATATCACCGAAAAAAATTCAACTGTAAAACTCAAAAAGAAGAAATTAGTAAATTCTGCAATAACAATTTTTGTTAACGTAAAAACTTGATGATTACCTAGAAAAAGCATACGAAGAAACCAAAATAAATAAATGTAAGAAAGAAATATACAAAACGGAACTTTGCTGTATCAGCGAAAATATGCAAAATTAATATAAAAAAAAACAAAAAAGCCGCATTGATAGACTTTTATTGTAGTTCACATTGCGTTAGTACGATGCATAACTCTCGCTAAGTAGTTTCATTTTGTAATTATTTTAGATTTATATTTTACATAGTTTCGCTTAAGATTTATAAGCACTTCAGCTGTGCTTCGACACCACAGAACTCGATTTTAATTCAAAACATATATTTTGAATTTACCCGATCTATATAGGTGATTGCTTAAAGCCACGTGCAGCATAGTCTTCGCCCTTTGAACGTTCCGACAATTTAGGATAGCCCTCATCTCCAGGGTTGCACACGGGGCGCGATTTAATTACACGCCAGCCACCTTTGCGAGTCCAATCCTAAAAATAAGTACATTCAATATTTTAAGTAGCCATTTACTTAGAAACCTTTTTTATATATGCCGCAACTTAAAACTCGATTCTTCCATAACAAAGTTCTGAGAACTTATACAAATAGAACTTTAGGTATAAGTACAAGAAATAAAGCACGTTCAATACAAAATCTTGCAATTGAAATATCTTTGAAAATAACTTTGTGAAGTCGGTGTGAAACAAGAATTTGTATTGTAAAGGTAACGGTTTTTAAATACCATTAAAAAATATAATCATTGGAACCTTTAAATCTTAAAAAAAAATAAAATAAAAAAGAAGAATTATATTTTAAACCAAAAATAACTAAAAACAATTCATTATAATTAAGTAAAATAACATAAACTTATATCATAATTAAACATAAATCATAATAATTAGAAGCGGGTAACGCTTTGCACAAGGGAAATTCCAGAAATGTCAGTAGTCAAATGTACATGCATATACACTTTATATATTTATATAAATATGCTCGTAATTTTAACGTTCAAAAATCGCTGATATTGCTTTCCTATTTACTAAAGCCTAAAAGATTTATCTTATATGTATAGCTTTGAAGGCTATTATTATAGTTTTTTAACTTAAAGCCTTAAAGTATAAAATAAAATAAAGAAATTAGAGGAAGCCCAAAAATTGAGATAAAAGATTAATTATAATTTTTTTAAGAACAAAATCTGGCAACATTGATAAGAATCAGTTTAGAAAGAGAAGATATAAATTAAGCTATGATAAGAACAAATCAGTTCATGAATTATTAACATCAAAATTTAAAAATTAAATTGGAAATTTTTATGTTCCTTTTCGACCTCATAAATTATTTGTCAGTAGATTTGTATTTCAAAAAAATTTTAATTGAATGAATTTGAACTGGTTATCTGCACTGTAATTTTTTTTCTAGATTGGTATACTTAATGTGCTCGTTGCGTTCAGTTTGTTATTAATTTTTAAGTGCCGAATTTTTACTTAATTTAATAATATCCATCCGTCTGTTTGTCTCAACGATTACTGGCGTAGTTCAAATAGATACCAACAAGAAAGAATCTTATTTAAGCGGAGGTTAAATTCTAAGATGAAGCAAGAACTACTTCTACCCCCATATAATCATCCATTTTTTTACAGAAAAAAACTAATTGCAGTGTAGATAACCAGTTCAAATTCACTATTTTACATTTTGGTAGAAACACGAAACTACTTAAAAAATAAAATGCTGTAGAGTATTAGAGCTTCGGCATACCCAAAGGAAATTCTCTTACTACTTACTAATCAATTATATTTAGAGGAAATGCGATTACAACAAGGGGATTCCTTTAAATGCAAAAACTCAAAAAGCTCGAAAAGTTTTGAGCCTCTTTTCAGAAAAGAATTTTTTAGGGACCTCGAAAAATTTGTGAAATTCAGTAATTTAACAATTCTGGATTCATATGATTTTTTTATAATAAGTTTTGTCTGTTTTTTTTATAATACGCGAAACTTTTCGAGGCTATTTTAAAAGATTTATTTGCCTCGAAGATTTCTGAGGTACACGAAAACTATATATCATAAATTGTTTAACAGTTTCTTATCCGTGGTCGAAAACTTTCGAAGTTTTCGAGTCATTTTCACATGTGAAGGACTTTTTGCATACATACTAGAAAATCTTGTAATGTATTTCTGTTCAATTACAAGTTCAAGTAAGTGACAACAATTTCGTGGTGGCTTTATGAAACGCGCATAAAATTAAAGGAATCAACGTATATTAGTGCGTTGAGTGTGCTGTGCACGCTTGGCGCTTTTATAACTCAGATCGTTTTATACTCGGATCAAAGTTATAATTAAAATGTTTCTTATTGATCGAGGTCACTTCTCAAAAAGTTTTCCAAGTAATTTTAATCAGAAAAATTTATTTCTGAGAGTAAAATTGCAAAATACATACTGTTTGCATTTCGACATATGCGTGTATGCACTTATTTTTTTAAGGGAAAAATATAAATTAATTTTTAAATATATATACGTACATATGTACATATTTCAATCTATTAGTTTTTAAAAAATATTTAACTTCTACAAAAAGCGAAGAATTTGAAGTTATTTTTCATACTTTTAAATTTCATGCCTCGAAAACTTACATTCGCATTGTACTTGAAGTAATAATATCCGGCGTAAATGCTCGTCAACGCCAAAGCTGCTTTGCCTGTCCAGAAACGAATGGTGTAGGCGCGTTGATGTCCCTAATAATAAAATTATTAAAAAATAGGAAAACAGAGAACTAAAAATAAAAACAAAAATTATTTGTGGCCCGATTGTCGGATACTTTGGATGTTTTCACTGGTAAAATGTGGTTACATAATGGGCAAAGCGACAAACAAGCCAACAAAAATCACTTCTGTATTTTTGGTCGCATAAAACCTACCAAAGCCGGCGTCAGGACGTCACACAATTTGTCCAAAGGTGCGCGATAGAAGCGACGTATCGGATTATTCAACTCCAATTCAAGCGCAGGCACAGTTCGCGGACCGTGGTGCAGCTCCATGTCTTTTAGGTACTGCTTGCGCCAAGCACGCTCATCATTGGTCATTCCAATGAGACGCTCACGTTCACGTACCATGCGCCCGCCAATGGCCATTGGCTTCACACCACCAGTCTCTGAAGCAGCCATTATTTATATTGTCCTTTACTACGGAAAAAATCGAAATTAATTTAATATTCGGAGCAACATGAAACAAAAATACCTCGATTTACGTAGAAGGATGACAGCAGCTGTCAGTGTTAAAAAACAGGAATGTTAAAAAAAATAATCATATTGATGCGTTCATAAAATTAAGTAATAAAAACTTGTTTTTTAAATATTATATAAAAATTAAAAGAAATTACGGAACAAGTAAAGCGTGCTCCGTTGACTCCGATTTTAATTTTTTTTACCAGAAATATGTCCGTTAGAGCTGAATTTTTTAGTGCAAAAAAAAATGATAGGAAAGGCGTGGCACGGGGGCGGTGAAGCTTTAAAATTGAAAATTACGTTTTTTTATAATTTGAAATACTCGCTGAGTATTGTATGGATCAGTATAATTGAAAACTGTAGGGTGACTTCTGTTGAATCGGGCTCGGATTTAAGGCCTTACTTAAAGGTGTTTTTTTTTAATTTTCCGGTATTTAGGTTAGAATTTATCGCAAAAATAAGGAGTAAGGTAAGACTTGTTGTATACCAAAAGGTAATTGATGGAACTTTAGCCCTATTTTATTAAAATCGGATCATTATAACGCATTTTTACGAGAAATTAACCCTTGAATGCAAAAATTCCAAAAAAATATGTAAATGCTTTAATCTCAAAAACTTTTAAAGATATCACAAAAAATAATATAAGGTTTTGAAGAACTCTTTAATACCTTTTATTTAACACCTCAATACTGAGGTGATCCATACAATACTCAGCGAGTATTTCAAATTATAAAAAAACGTAATTTTCAACTTTAAAGCTTCACCGCCCCTATGCCACGCCTTTCCTATCATTTTCTTTCGCACTAAAAAATTCAGCTCTTTCGGCCACATATCTGGTAAAAATAAAAATAAAATCGGAGTCAACGGAGCACGCTTTACTTAAGCCGAAATTACCAAACGCGTTAAAAGTGTATTGTCGAAAATATGAGGAGCTAAAATGCTACGGCAGATCAAGAAAAGTGATGTGTAATTTTGAAGAAATTGAGGAGAGTTTTAATCGCTTAATAATTTGCTCAAATGTTGAAGTTTAAAGCATTCTTCAATAAATTGTGTGTTTATTTAAAATTAATAGGTTAATTTCTCGAAAAAAACTGAGAATAGTAGGACAAAAAGCCGTATTAATCCCTGTTGCCGTCCTTGGTCAGTGCCCCATTTGTCAGTAGTTTTGTGTTACTACTAAGTGCTAAGTATTGTATTTGAACTGAATAGCTGCCCTGGAACTATTTAAAATAATTTTTGTTTTGCAAGGAAAGGGGTGGTTTGTATGCGAGGGGGTAGTAGTTTTTGTTCGATACCATTTTTCAGCTCTAAAGCTCTTAAACTACGGCTGTTATCGCTGGGACGGACAGACGTTAAATCGACTCAGATCCGACGCTGATCATTTATATATACTTTGTCATGCCTACCACGCCCCCTTCTGGGCGTTACAAACGGAAGATAAAACTCAATATACCCTTCGGTAAGTGTACTTGGCGAAGGTTATAAAAATAGGTAACTAATGGGTAAATAATAACAATTTTATATATGGAAGACTTAGTCGAGTCTTTTTTTAAATTTGCATGGAGGCTGACTGTTTGCCCAAATAATTGGTAGGATCACCGATCACATCCTATGGACCAGGGCCTACTGGAGCTCCTTACATCCAAATCAGCCACACAGGTTTTTTTTCTATTGTAGATTTTTTTTATTTTTTCTTTCTAAAAATTGCGTTTCATAAATAAAGTTTTTTTAAACAAATCTAGAGACTTGGCTGCCACGTGTTTCATATTACTACAATTATAACATCGAAGAGAACATTCTATTTTTGTTTTAAACATAAAAAAACTAAATTTTTTAATTGTAATATATAATAAAATATTTCCTTTCAAATATTTATTAGATATTTTCTTTTCAATTAATAATTAAAAATTTTTTTTGTTTTTACATTTGTATAAAAATGTTAACTGAAACTAATAATTAGAATTATTAAAATTTTATTTAAAACATTATGTTTTGCTTATTATTTTTGGAAAGGGAAGGGAGAGAGTATAACGGAATTTAAATTGGTATTCTAATAGTCTTATTGTTGGTCGTTAAAGTTTTTTCTGTAAATTCAATGTAAAATTATGTCGGTTTTTTGTTGAGATTTATTTTGAATTTTACTTCCGGACAAAGTATATATTGTATATAAATATCAGCGTCGGAATATAATATAAAGCGTATAAATATCTGAGTCGATTTAACGATGTCCGTCCGTCTGTTTGTTCCATCGACTACATCCGTAGTTTAAGAGCTAACGAGTTGAAATAGTTGCAGTGGAAATAACCAGTTCAAATACGGCTGTTAATACTTTGTTGGTAGGAACACAAAACAACTGACCAAAAAGGGAAGTAATCCGATAAGAACAACGCCCAGTTATACTAGAGACATGTGGCATAGACGAAGATAATTCTATTTCATGTTTAAATTAAATTGTTTATAAAAGTCAATAATATTTTAGAGGAATTTTTTTATGACATAAATAATTTTTTTAAATAATTATGGATTAAATTTCAGGTAAGTAAATAGTAAATATAACAAGGTGTAATTGCTAAGTATAAGTTAAATTTGGTAAGGATAAAAAATGCATATTTGGTAGGTATAGCAAAGGTGTAATAAATTGTTTTTTTTCTTTTTTTCAAGTAAGCAAAGGGTTAATTATAAGGAAAAAGAACACACAATACAAACTCATATCAACGACAAAAATACTAAATTTGTTAATATACATACATATATGATAATTTGGGCCAACCTTTCACATATGTACATGCGCTCATGTAAATGTTTAAACAAAATTTAAAAAAATATGAGCACTTGTGCTATCTCCTTCTCAAATAACGTTTTTTCCAATTTGTTTCTTTATGAATGTTAACAATACCTTGTTAAATTCATGGTGTAATAAATATAAGGTGAGAAAAGTAAAAAGGGTCATCCTCGATATTGTTTCGCTCTTTGAAAATAAAATGTTTCCTTTTTTTCTTATTTATTTAATTTATTATATATTATAACTAAATTTATATTTTTTTATTTACTATTAACAAACATTACATAAAAATAATAACAAGATTATATACAGTATTGTCTGGGTATAGTGAACACCCTATATAGTGAACACCTTGATATAGTGAACACTCAAATTTTTACATAGAGTACTCTTAATAGTAAACAATCGAAAACCACCAAATAGTGAACAAAATTTTGAAAAAAATTTTAAGAAAAAGCTACAAAAAACCAAAAAGGAATCAAAAATGAAAGAGTGTATTCCCCCAATTTGTATTTTTGCTGTTGCCCAAAACATCTATATTCTATATCGGAATGAACGAGTTTAATTCCTTTGACCTTCTTTCAAATGTAAGAAATTAGTTTTGACTTTCTTTTGTACTCTTAGCTGCTACCAATGTTGTAATATAAAGTTCCGATCCCTCCTTTTATTTTTTAAGTTTCTAAGGATATGGGGACCTCTTTTTTTTGGTACATTCAGTGAACAAATTGATCAAAAGGAATCGAACGAAACAATGACATAAAGAAGGACAATACGTACACAGATAGGTAAATTTGTACAGTTTTGCTATACAAGGTGGCGCAAAAGAAATCACCCTATTGGAAGATGCTCTCATTTTTGCAAATGGCCGCCAATGTCAAATCTGTTTTGACATTTGTGGACTAGACAGATACAGAATACTAGTGAATAAGCCATGGAGCGATACACTCCCCAAGAACGCGGAATAATTGTGTCTATTTTTTTACGTAACAATTCGTCTGTGGTGTTGGCAAAAATCATAATGAGCGATGAGGCTCATTTTCACCTCAGCGGGTACGTGAACAAGCAAAATAATTTGATTTTAATATAATTATAACTTTATGTTTGTTTCAGGCGGCCGTCTTATAATAATAAAATTTTGTATGGAGGTATAACGTATTAGAGCAACATAGTTCATTTTGATGATACAATTCATGGTTGAATAATGAGGTTAGGAAAGTAGAGAGAGAACGTAAATTCTTCGAAGTCACCTTGATTTCTGCCTTATTGTAAAGTTCGATTTTTTATGTTTGTCAAAAAACGACGTTGTTTTTTTAATATACCTAATAATTTATTAATAACCGTGGCAACTACACAAAAATTAAATTTTAGAAACAATTTCGAGGTGAAGAGGGAAAATTTTCTTATATAAGGTGAGATATATTTATTACACCATTTTACAATATGGTATCATATTTAAAAATTAAATTAAATTTGGCGGATATAAATTAATAAATGCATCTTAGAAAAAATCTATATTCTCTGGATATAGGAAACTAGATTGTTCACTATATCCGGGTTGTTTTTCTTGCGTTCAAAAATAGACTTCGCAGTGTTAGTATACCCGCATCATCAGAAGAGCTTTTTTGTGTGTTTTTATTGCTATCTGTTTAAAGTTGCTTTCAATATTTTATTCACTAACCTCCAAATAGTGAAACAAATTTTATTCAGTAACCTCCAAATAGTAAAAAAAAATTGTAAAAAGCATTTTGATTGAGAGTACTCCATGTACAAATTTGGGTGTTCACTATATCGAGATTTTCACAATATCTAGACACGACTGAATATATAATTTAATCTTTAAAGTATAATGTTTACTATGATTCTAAAAATTTTAAAATCTAAACGAACAGTTTTTTATGAGAACAAATTCAATTGCTGAACATTTTTTAAATTTATCTAAAATAAAAAAAATTTGTTAGTATCAACCCAAAAAATAAAAAAGTAACACTTTTGTCCCCTTGTATTAATTTGGCAACACTGTCGATTATGTTACTATTGTGAATTTTAGAAACATATGAAGAAGCATCAGTAACATTCGTGAACGCAAAACGTGCGTTTTTTCCTTGCCTAGTAATTAACAATTTTTGAATAAATCGAAAATTATAAGGAAATTTTTGTAAAAAGATTAAAGACACAATGACAGATGTGGATGATTTATTTAATTGCTTTAATGATGAAGATGCGAGCAGCAGCGGAAATGCCAATCCAGTAGTGGCAGAAGAGGCGCAGGAGGACTCTGCTGCAATAAATATTACTGAAAGCACGAAAACGGAGGAAAAATCGTAAGTACATATAAACAATTTTGTTTAAAGCTTTAAGAAGCTATAATACAAGTATTCAATTATTGTAGAAATCCCGCGAAACGTGTACTAGAGAGCGACGCAACAAACACTCAAAAACGTCTGAAGCTTACAGAGTCCATACTTGACGATATTTGCGTGGATACACTTCGCTCACGCATCGCTGTGCATGTCATCGACTCACCCGAATCGTGCACACATGAAGTGGCTGTGTACCCTGGACAGGAATACATTCCGCTGCAGGCAGCAACTGGTCCCCCTTCCAAAGAGTACCCATTCGTTCTAGATCCGTTTCAAAAAGAAGCGATACTCTGCATTGACAACCAACAGAGTGTACTTGTATCGGCGCACACTTCGGCGGGAAAGACGGTCGTGGCGGAATACGCAATCGCCAAATCGCTGGCCGAAAAACAGCGTGTAATTTACACCACACCGATAAAGGCACTGTCGAATCAAAAATATCGTGAATTTAGCGAAGAGTTTAAAGACGTTGGTTTGGTGACCGGCGATGTTACCATCAATCCAAGCGCCTCATGTCTCATTATGACCACGGAAATTCTGCGCAATATGTTGTATCGCGGCAGTGAGATTATGCGCGAAGTCGGCTGGGTCGTTTTCGATGAGATTCATTATATGCGTGACAAGGAGCGTGGTGTAGTTTGGGAAGAGACGCTGATCCTGCTGCCTGATAATGTCCGTTATGTCTTTTTGTCGGCCACGATTCCCAATGCACGTCAGTTTGCTGAATGGGTGTGTCATTTGCACAAACAGCCGTGCCATGTTGTCTATACGGATTACAGACCGACACCGTTGCAACATTATATTTTTCCGGCGGGTGGTGATGGCATACACTTAATTGTTGATGAGAAGGGACAATTTAAGGAAGATAATTTTACTACTGCCATGGCAGTTTTGCAGAGTGGAGGTAAGCTTTTTTTATAGTATTTGCTAGCTTAAAGTACCTGGCGTAACTCGATTTTTTTTTAATAGAATCATGTTTAAGTTTATAAGTTGTTTAAGATTATTGAACTTTTAGTTTTACTCCTTTTTCTAGAGATGTATTCGTATAGGATAATTTAACACCAAATTTTAATGTCTTAACATGTAGAGTATTCCGATACTTCCGATACTGGTAAGCGTTTAATTGATCCGGCCACGCCCATTTTATGTGAGATGGTAGATTTTTTCACGATACACTTCTATATAAAAGTTTACGAATACAAAATCGCGTTCCTGAGTTACGTGGTTGTGCGTTTTTTTTTTACTTAATTTCACTTATATGGGAGTGGCAAATTTCATATTACAAATCATTTATTCCACACTCATCCCTGTATATGTCCATGTGTTAAACAAATAGGTACAGTCGCTTAGACGTAGAAGCGGATTAAACAGAAATAAAGATAGGAAAACATCTCTGAATATAATTAATATTAACTTGAGTAGGTTAACAAACTAATTTTCCAGATAATATGTATTTTGTTTAACTAACTTGTTTTACCAAACTTTACTAACATTTATTTTAAACTTTTTCACTAATTTGTTTTTAGGTGAAGCCGCCAAGGGTGATCAAAAAGGCCGCAAGGGAGGTATCAAAGGCGTAAATGCGGGCCAGTCAAATATCTTTAAAATTGTTAAAATGATTATGGAGCGCAACTTTGCGCCTGTCATTATTTTCTCATTCAGCAAAAAAGACTGCGAAGTGTATGCCATGCAAATGGCCAAACTTGACTTCAATACAGCTGAGGAGAAGAAGCTTGTCGATGAGGTTTTTAATAATGCGCTTGATGTACTCTCGGAAGAAGATCGCCAACTGCCACAGGTGGAAAATGTTTTGCCGCTGTTGCGTCGTGGCATTGGCATCCATCACGGTGGTCTGTTGCCTATACTAAAGGAAATCATTGAAATTCTTTTTGGTGAAGGACTCCTGAAGGCACTCTTCGCAACAGAGACTTTTGCCATGGGACTAAATATGCCTGCGCGAACTGTTCTTTTTACAGCTCCACGGAAATTCGACGGCAAGGATTTTAGGTGAGTACATTTACAAAAAAAAAAAAACACCAAAGGATTGCATATTGCAAAGTACTCAAACAAAAATAAACAAACTAGTAAAATAATAATATTCTCAACTACCCTACGCTATTTCAGTGGCACTTTTTTTTGGCACATAAGTGTTATATATCTCTATATAAGTGGTTTGTAGTTTTGTGCTACTACCAAAGTGTTAAATGCTAAATTCGAGCTGGTTATCTACACTGGAACTATTTTTTAAATGATGGGGAAGTAATTTTAGTCCTTAGAAATCAAATTCCGCTTTGAGCATAGGAACTCTTATTCCAGATTTCAGCTCGATATCATTTAAACTGCGGCTGTATTCTATATAACGAAATCTGTAGAGTACTTTGAACACTTTTATATAACAATGAAAAATAATTGTTATCCCTTTTTTTAGATGGATCTCCTCTGGTGAATATATACAAATGGCTGGGCGCGCTGGACGTCGTGGCCTTGACGACAAAGGCATAGTAATTTTAATGATCGACGAAAAAGTCTCACCGGCAGTGGGTCGTGGCATTGTCCAAGGCAAAGCGGATCCAATTAATTCAGCCTTTCATCTCACCTACAACATGGTTTTGAATTTACTACGAGTTGAGGAAATTAATCCGGAGTATATGCTAGAGCGTTCATTTTTCCAATTTCAAAATCAAAGCTCCATACCGGAACTCTATAAGCAAGTACAAGACAAACAACTCGAGCTGGAAAAGTTTAAAATAGTGGAGGAACATAGCGTTGCGTCTTACCATCATATACGCGAACAGCTCGATTCTTATGGCAAGCAATTTCGCCATTGGATTACCAAACCGGAATATCTTGTGCCGTTCCTGCAACCGGGACGGTTGGTAAAAGTGCAAAACGAAACGGACGAATTTGATTGGGGCATTGTTGTTAATTTTAAGAAACAATCAAGCAATCGCAATCCACTGAAATCCGAGACGGTGGTTGTTGTTGACGTTCTGCTGCATGTTACCGAAGAATCGGCGCAAGCTGACGAACCAAAACCTTGCCGAAAAGGCCAAAAAGGGAACATGGAGGTAGTGCCAATTCTTCACAAACTCATTTCACAGATTTCTTCACTACGCGTCTACTATCCCAACGATTTGCGTCCCGCAGATAATCGTCGCAGTGTCCTTAAGACCATCGAAGAGGTTAAGAAACGCTTCCCAAAAGGTCCTCCGCTCTTAAATCCAGTTTCAGAGATGCATATAAAAGATACCGAGTTTAAACAAATTGTCGACTCAATTGATAAGTTCGAGGAGCGTCTTTTCGCACATCCATTGCACAAAGACCCTGAGCTCGATCGTATGTATTCACGCTACACACAAAAACTTAAAGTTCAGGAAAAGCTAAAGGCCGCTAAAGCCAAGCTTAAGGAGGCACGCAGTCTGTTACAAATGGACGAACTCAAACATCGCAAGCGCGTTCTGCGCCGCATGGAATACTGCACTGCCGCGGACGTAATTGAATTCAAAGGTCGAGTTGCTTGTGAGCTTAGCTCCGCTGATGAGCTGCTTATGACCGAGATGATTTTCAATGGAGTATTTAATGAACTGACAACGCCTCAGACGGTAGCGTTGCTCTCTACATTTGTTTGTGATGAAAAATCATCTGAAACACCAAAGTCAACGGAGGAGTTATCGGGGTGTTTGCGTGCAATGCAGGAGTTGGCTCGTCGCATTGCTAAGATTTCGAACGAATGCAAGCTAGATTTGGATGAAGAATCGTATGTGGAGAAATTTAAGCCATTTTTGATGGACGTAGTACTCGCCTGGTGCAAGGGTGCCTCGTTTTTGAGCGTCTGCAAAATGACAGATATTTTCGAAGGCTCGATTATTCGTTGTATGCGTCGCTTGGAAGAGTTGTTGCGTCAGATGTGTCAGGCTGCCAAGACTATTGGCAATACCGAGCTGGAGAACAAATTTTCGGAGGGTGTACGTTTGCTAAAGCGCGATATTGTCTTTGCTGCCTCGTTGTACTTATAAACCGGTTTATAGGTTCATTTGATATATTTAGTTTATACTTATTTTGTTTTTTAATATAAAATATGTACGTACGAGTACATAAAATACTGTTCCGGTATTTGTTAACTCGTTAATATATACGATCTAGTTTTATAAAACTTTCCGTTTTTTGTCATTTTGAACAACCATTTCTTATCTACAATTTTAAAAATCTGAAATTGCAACCGAAGCGAAAAAGGTTCGCGATTGTTGTGTGTTCAGTCAGATTTGAATATGGTTTTTTGCAAACAATTTTTTTCAAAGAACAAGATTTGGTTGATTTTATACATTATCTTGAAAATGGCTCTAACGATTTTGATGAAACTTGTCAGCTTTATTAGGTATAACAACAATGCGACAACTTTGACTTCCAGGAAAACTAGAAAAGTGGGTATGGTCAAAATTTTTTTTAAATCACTTAAATGATTGATCATCCACTGGAACTAAAGTTTTAAAAATATATATGTTCTTGGGGGAATCTCTTCCATTTGGGATTTTTCCAGAAACTAAGTGCGTCCTTTAAAACTTGTTGCCACTAAACAAAAAACAAAAACCATATGCTCTTTAAAAAACACTTACACTAGAAATTTATCAAGAGCAAATGCGTTTCGCTAGAACTTTTAAACGCAAATCGGTTTTATTGGCACAAAGGTACCACAAAACCAATGTACTCTTTAATTATTTAAATTTCCCCAGAAATAATCTGAATTCTTCATATTATAAATTATTAAATTTAAAAACAATTTAACTGTAGTATGATTAAATAATCTAAAACAATAATAAAAGAAGATACACTACAAGACATGATAGAAGAAAGATAGAAATTTGGTGTCTGAGTTTGTATAGACACTGTCGATAACTTCCCCAAAAATAGGGGAGGTTGGATCAATTTAACGCCCACTTTGAAAAAAATAGAAAATATGCGATAACGTGGCTAATATTGCTCCTAAAAATCTGAAATTTGGTATCTGAATTTGTATTCGCACTGTCGATAACTTCCCCAAAAATGGGCGTGGTTGGATCAATTTAACGCACACTTTCAAAAAAAGGGTGGATCATTTTTACGCCTACCACCATTTGCTCAGAAACTTGATGTGCTAAATAGAAAACATGTAACGGGATGCACCGGGAAGAATAACAGGATATACAAAATTGTCCTTATTACGCTCACAATTTGATTAATTACGTGATAATATGCGATAACGTGGCTAATATTGCTCCTAAAAATTTGGGATTTTGTTTCTGAGTTTGTATGCCGATAATTTCACAGCCATAACTCAGAATCGCTACAACGGTGAATACCGAGCAGTTCCGCTAACTAACGGGAGTACCAGGAAGTCCCGTAACTAACGGAAATACCATGAAGTTCTGCTACCATTTTTTTTAAGTGGCATTGCAACATATGCCGGGCATTCGCTAGTATCTAATAAAAACTCTAAAGAACCAGACACTACACAGAAAATAAAACATTTTTGTAATGTTTAAAAGTATTTTGTCTTCAAAATAAGATAAAGTGGCTAATTGCACAAAGAATTGTTACTTATTTTAGTTTTCCAATCATAAACACGACTTTATGATCTTTCATAAAAATGAGAAAAAAAATAATACCGAATTTTGCATAGTTCAACTATGATGTTGCCATTATTCTAAAATTGTTTGTAGGGATATAAAATTAGAAGCCAACAATAACGAAATTGTTTAAATAATCAAATGAAGGCATGGCATTTAATATTAATCCTTTCTCAGAATGTAAATGAAGGTTTAAAGCAATTACTGTTGTATAACTTTCCGAATACAACAATTATTCACTTAGCGATCTAAAGATCACGCCATTGCAGTTGTAGTACTACTGCACTTAATAATAAAAGGATAGTTTGTCTGGAGGGGGTAGTTTTTGTCCGATCTTTCTCATTTTAGAACTTAACCTCCGCATGGATGATAGCAGCTTAAAAAATATTTGTTTTGTTCTTCCATTATACGAGTATAAATGATCAGCGACGAATTCTGAGTCGATTTAGCAATGTCCGACTGTCTGTCTCAGCGATTACAGCTGAAATTTGATATGTGACGGGCAAGGTCGGATAAAAACTGCTACCTCTTCCATACAGAAAAAAAAATTAATTGAAATAGTTCCAGTGGAGCTATCCATTTGAAATTCAATGTTTAGCACTTCAGTAGCAATACAAACCAGCTGCGGGAAAATGCAGATATCCAGCAAATAACACTTAATTAGTAACACAAAACTACTCACAAAAAATGGGCGTGATCGAATAATGCACAATTATAATAAAGATATAAAGCACATATGTGCTACAATAAACACATTTTTCGGTGTATTTAAAAAATCGGAGGATAGTTGAGCTTCAACATTACCGAAAATAATTCTCTTATTAGTTTTTTATACTCTTCGCTTCTTTAAATAGTTATGTGCTAAAAGAAGCACATTTTTTGGTGTCACTGAAATAAATAAATGTTTTTAAATTGGTTAAAAGTAGCTTCGGGTGGTTGTAAATTTCAAGTGTACTCTAACGTTGAAGGTACAAGGTGGCGCAAAATAAGTCATCCGGCCTTCAACCGCCTTCGGCTGTTGCTCCGTCCTGTTGGAACCACATGTCCACCAGTCCTAATTCGTCCAGTTCGGGCAGAAAAAACTCGGTCAACATTGCCCTATAGCGCGCACCGTCCACTGTTGTCGTTTGACCCGCGGCGTTCGGCCCGATGACTCCTCCAGCGTGAACAGCGCACCACGCAGTCACTTTGAGCGGGTGTAATGGTTTCTCGTGCATCACTCGCGGATTTTCGGTTCCCCAGAAGCGATAATTTTGCTTGTTCACGTACCCGCTGAGGTGAAAATGAGCCTCATCGCTCATTATGATTTTTGCCAACACCACAGACGAATTGTTACGCAAAAAAATAGACACAATTATTCCGCGTTCTTGGGGAGTGTATCGCTCCATGGCTTATTCACTTGTATTCTGTATCTGTCTAGTCCACAAATGTCAAAACAGGTTTGACATTGGCGGCCATTTGCAAAAATGAGAGCATCTTCCAATAGGGTGATTTCTGTTGCGCCACCCTGTATATTTTAATGCGTCTATAATAGATCTAATGTACATATACTGAAAAGTGTATTTTATTTTTGACTTTGATTATGGGTCACTGTTTTTATTTTTGCAGAACTCAAACCATGATTTTGGTCAAAATGTATTACAAGATATAATCTCAAAAACAAAATATTTTGAATTTATTTTCTTCGCTTTTTGAAAAAGAACTGGTATCAATAAAGTATTTTTTTTCGGTTTTCTTAGAAATCATTGGAATTCAATTTGGTATAATTCTACGATATATTTAGTTGGATTTCATTTACACACTCATTTATCTGGAACTTATGCTATATTATTGGTTAATAATATCTCAAATTTTTGAGGCTGAAGCAATTGCTCAACATCAAAAGCACTAAAATTATGGTGATAATGGCGGTGATAATGTAATGATGATGGTGATAAATTGCATTTTCCATTGTACAAATTAGCACATTTTTCTTGAAACCATTTTTAAACAAACTCCAGAACCAAAAAAAAAAATTCACCAGAAATCACTGTGAAGAATACTAGAATTAATGTTAATTTTTAGCTACCGGGCAAATGGTCAATAATTTAATGCATTGAAGCGACGCGGTCTAATGTTTGACCGCGTCGCTCCCCATACAAAACAAAAAGGTTTCCAAAAATTTCCGACTATTTAAAAGCTAATGTGGAGAGTATCTCGAAACAAAAGAAAAATTTATATATTTGGTTTGGACCTCGTTAAAAATCACCGAAATGCATTTTTATACCCTTCGCCATGTGCAAGTGCACTTACTGAAGGGTATATAGAGTTTGTTCTTCCGTTTGTAACGCCCAGAAGGAGGCGTGGTAGGTATGACAAAGTATATACAGTGGCTCACACCTTATTGCAACCAGCACCTTACAAATAATTCAACAAGCTGTAATAATTAAACTAAAAGAGATATCAAAATTTTTTAAATGCAGTTTCTTAGCCTAATGTTTTAACTTATCAAATATGATTTCATTTATTTTTTATGCATATTTTTAAATATTTTTTAACAATTAAAATCGAAAAAACAACCAAAAACAATGTCACAGCTTATTTCAACCAGTTAATGGAAATCATTATTAAGTTGAGTTTATGGCATACAAAATTATTTAAATGGTTAGTATGACCACCTTACTGGTCTAGAACCCATTTAAGCATCTTTAAAAAGGATTCAACCGACATTTAGATCACTTCCAGCGTGTTTGTGGTTCATTCCTCAACTAAAGCTGTTTTCCGATCGGACTTTTTTGGATATTTTTCGTTTTCGGATGTTTATATCCAAAATAGCCCACAAAATTTCAATCACGTTCATTGCTAAAATGGTTGGACTGAGTAACTTCACAGTCAAAAGCGTCCTTTACTTATTTGTCTAGAAAATATATTGCAAAATAAGGGGAGAAATTATCTCAACAAAATTTGCAATTCAACGGATTAGCGCTATAATGTCCGAAAAATCCGGGAAACCCTAAAACTATCTGCACCAAAAGTGGTCAGTGAAGTGGAGGCAGAGTTGAGTAAGTCTTATCAACCAAAAACTATTCCATGTGTGCTTCGGAAGCAGGGCATTAATACCAAACTAGCACGCAAAAATAATTTTAAAAGGACATAAAATCAGGTATACCTTTTAAAATTGTCCAAGGAGCACTTTGATAATGGTTTTAGATAATTTTGTATGCCATAAACTCAACTTAATAATGATTTCCATTAACTGGTTGAAATAAGCTGTGACATTGTTTTTGGTTGTTTTTTCGATTTTAATTGTTAAAAAATATTTAAAAAAATGCATAAAAAATAAATGAAATCATATTTGATAAGTTAAAACATTAGGCTAAGAAACTGCATTTAAAAAATGTTGATATCTCTTTTAGTTTACTTATTACAGCTTGTTGAATTATTTGTAAGGTGCTGGTGAAATAAGCTGTGAGCCACTGTATATAAATGATCAGCGTCGGATTCTGAGCCGATTTAACAACTTCCGTCCGTATGTCTGTCTGTCCCAGCGATAACAGAGCTGCTATTCTCCATGCCGAGGCTAAGTTCTAAGATGGGCCAGATCGGATTCAAAATACTACCCCCTCCCATACAAACCAATTTTTTATTTTAAATAGTTCCAGGGCAGCTATCAAGTTCAAATTCAATACTTAGCAATTTAGTAGTAACACAAAACTACACAAAAAAAGCACAATTCTTGTCACTGAAATGGCGGAGGGTATATGAGCTTCGGCATAGCCGAACATAATTCTTTCACTAGTTTACCATAATTTTATCATTTGATGCTCGATTTTTATAAACAATATATTGTTGTAAAGGGCTCTACGATTGCTATATGTATATTGCTTTATATTATATTATAAACTTAATTTAATACTTCTTTCATATGAAAGTAATGATTTTTAAGGGCTTCACTTCACTAGTGAAATATGATTTCAGAGATTGATTAGACCTAAAAGACAATGTAGCAATTAAGCAAGTCGAGCCCTTAATAACAATCATCAAGTGCCAAAGTTATGACAAAAAATTCAATTCGGCAGTTTTCGGAGATAATCGAAATAATTTTGTTCATTAGAGATACTCGCCACATGAGCTTTCAAAATCTGTTTTTTTTTTCGACCCGCTCTAATGTACATATTAATCATTTAATTTAATAACTTTTATTTGATTAACAATACTAAAATTCTTTATATTTCAATTGTAAGTATCCTTAAACCCATTTAATTTTTGTGGCATGGCGAGTAATGCGCCACGTCGCTATGCAATTAATAACATACGAGTATATGAATCACAAACGTAAATGACGAAATTCTGGTGATAATGTTCATTCATACAACAAATGATAACGATGAAGGACGAAAACACATTCGAATGAGAAACATTAAGTTTATTGATTAAAGCGTTACAAAAATCGTGCATTATAGTTAAGTTTCTTAAATATGTATATATTGTATATATGTATGTATATAGTTCGGTATATAATTAAGCTAACTTTTTGTAAAATATGAACGCCTTCGTGTACCTATCTAAATGCAAGTAGATAGTATCAAGTAAATTATTTACACAATGCAATTACAATGAGTTTGGACAGAAAACGAACATGAAACTAAAATATACAAATTGGACGGATTTGACTGATATTCGAGTTTCGTTGCATTAACGCAGATAATACAATACATTACCTTAAATATTTAATGTACGTTTAATAAAATACGTTTAATATTAACTTAAAAATCTTAAACTAGAAAAAATAAAACGTAATTTTAACTATTTACAATAACTTGATAAGGCCATGTTGGACAATGCAGAGGTCTAAATTGGAATGTTTGATATGGATTCGTATTCGTAGGGCTTTGCTTAATAAATGTAAACTTAATCTTATTTTAAATCGTTCACAACAACAAAAATGATTGTAAATACAATTGATTTTTATTTGTCTTAAATTAACAAGAATGATGAGATCTTAAAGACCCGAAAATGATTTCTAAAAATAATTAGCATAAAAAAAAATGTCGGTACAATTATGTATATGCAAAAAAAAATTGTATAATTTGCATTATTTGTCAAAGCAAAGAAAGATCTTGCAGAATTCGGATGTGGTAACTCTCTAAACAAAACAGCTTCATCAACGTTAATCGTTTAGCGAAGGCTGCTCCATTTAGAGAGCGGTTACTTAGACCGACGTCTGTGGCACTCCTTCTATGACCTGAGTACGCACTGGCGCTTTTGTTGGAACTTGCTGTTGGGTTGAGGGAGTGGTTGTTAGCGTAGTTGCCGGAGCGGTCGATCCCTTCTGAACATAAGGAGCAGACGAGAGAGTCGCTGTTGTTGTTGTGGTGCGCGCACTCGGTACTGGTGTAATGCTACGACTACTACTCGAGCCAGAATAGGGCGCCGGTGTTCGCGGTTTGTACATCGGCTCAACACTGGCTGGGGCTGCTGAGATTGGCGTACTCGATATAGGTGTCGGTTCCCGTTGCAGCAAACGCTTCTCCTCGATCGTTTTTGGTTTTGCCGCAGCTGTACTGGTAGTGTTGCCGTTTGTGACAATTCGTGTGCCCCGATCTGTTTCGGTACGCGCTGGACGTCCGCTGTTGCTGATCATGCTGCCACCATTAACTTCTTTTAATGATATGGCTGATTTAAGTGATGACTGGCTTCCAGACTTCTGTGTCATAGCTAGCGAACTGGGTGAACGTATAGACGTTGTGTCCGTTTGCGCTTTGCTCGCCAATGTTTTGGTCGATGGTGAATCGCGGAATTCATAAATATTGTCCCGGGAGCGGAGCGCATGATGATTTGTTACCATGTGTGCGTTGTCGACTCCTCCTTGTCGACTGTCTTGTTCCATTTGAGTGCCATCGCCGTCTATGAAAACGTCTTCGTCGTAAAACCGATCGGATTGTCTGGGAAATATCATAAATTTTTATATAACTATTTAAAGGAGCAAGCAATATTTTTAAAGTCGGATTTAAGACCATCTATTAAATAAAAACAACATGTGTAATACAATTTATTCGGCTATGCCGAAGATAATTCTCTTACTAGTTTTAAATTACCTCTTTGCATTGCGCCACATTATACAACAAATAACGACCAACACGATCAAAAAGAAACATGCCACTGACATACTCCAGAAGGCAATTTGCAGCGGTTCTTTCGGTTCCCACCAATACTCGGTTGTGGGAGGATATGTTGGTACCAAAACACCGATAACCGTTGGCAAATATTGTGTCCAAAACGCACATTCTGTTTGACGATAATTGAGCAATATGGACGAATTGTATGTTGTGTTGATATTCAAGTAACGCAACTCTCCCTGGTAAGCTCGTTCGAAATGCATTCCCAAAACCTGTTGAGGCGTTGGATTACTGAAAACAAATGAATACATATTTATATACAATGTAGAAATACTCTTAGTCACAAAACTAAACTCACCCGTATCGAGCAAAATTCGAAAAAGTCTGCATAAAAAAATGGCTCATATTGCGATCATTGTCGGTCCACATGTTGCGTTGCAAATGTGCCTTTTTCGGAAAGAACTCGGTATCCATAAAGGGCGCACCGGTCAAGAAGTAATGCTCGACTTCATGTGGATACTTGCGCCATTGTGGGAGATTGAGCGCCTCCACTGTAGTATTCAGTACATAAATATAGACTGGAACCTTCTGTTCCAACAGCAGCTTAACCATTTGATCGACGGGTGCGCGATAGTACAAGTCGGACAACATATTGATGTACTGATCCCGAATTATGGTGCTATTGTTTGGATCAGGCCAATACGTGTACATGTACTTGATGGCTTCGTAGACACCATTCGGATTCAGTGTGTAGTTATAGCGAAAGACATGCTCACGCACTTTTTGATCAAAAAATTTATTGTCGATTTCAAAGTATGGTGCAAGTGACTCATTTTGTGATACGAAGAATGCTGCTTCTTGCGTTGTCACTCCACTCATATACTGAAGGCCCTTGTTGAATTTACCCTGGCGAATAAGACTCTGTGGTGTTTCGGAAAGGAAGTGCCAATTTTTTTCACGCCAGCCCTCGTACCAGTCATCGCCTGGGACGGTAAAATTATAGTCTAATACGGGACCCCAGGGGAAAGTACCAACATCCGGTGGAAATTCAGCGTTGCCAAGCTCATAGAAGCTTCTGCCTGTGCGCAGACAATTTACCAACTTCCATGAAGACTCAATAGAGCATCCCAACAACTGACCCAAAACTCGACTGGTGTTCTGTGCACGATACTTATCCTGTATTAACGCCCAATCTGCCAATGCCGACCCTGATTGCGCTATAACACGTCTAACAATGTTTCTCGTTTGTGGCGCAACCATAAGTAGTCCTGCCGAGGCAGCACCCGCACCAGGTCCAAACAAAGTTATGGAATCGCGATCACCGTTAAAGAACTCAATGTTATCACGTATCCAACGCAATGCCATTGCCTGATCAAGTAAACCGTAATTGCCTGGTGAGTTTACATCGCCCGTCGACATGAAACCCAGAGCACCCAGACGATAATTCAGAGTCACAATAACAACATCGTAGAAGGAAGCCAAAGTATGACCTTGAAAAAGATTGGATGCACCACGAATGAATTCACCGCCATGTATGTAAACCATAACCGGATATTTCTGAGCCACACCAGCACCAGTCTAAAAAAATTTTAAACATTAATTAAACTGGAGGGATAAAAGAATATTTAAAAGAAAAACGTCCATAAGTAGGCGTATACATAAGGTGACCATAATTTTATGACCAAAAAAACAGTAAAAAAATATAATTTCGAATTTATTGATTGTTATATATTTTTTAGAAGATACAATTTTAACATTTTATTTTCAGTTTTTATGAGATCGTAGGCGAACATATTCTAAGGTCTTAATTTGATGATGTGTTTTTTCATTTGACCAAATGTTGTTTACTATAGGAAAAAATATTTTTACAGCAGCCGATATGCCAGAATATATTTTACGTTTATCAATAAGAGGTTGCGGGGAATATGCTGAAAGTATTCCGTGCAATGTCTTATCATCCGTAATATAAATGCTTAATGATGTGAATTGGTCGAGCAGTTGATTGTCATGGGCACTCATATCAAATCGATTCCTGGATGATATAAATTCTGCGGTTCTTTACATATCTCAACTCAGGTGAACATTTCATTAGTAACACAAAACTACTGACAAAAAATTGACATGCTCGCACAAGAACAACGCCCACACGGCCACCTTTAACAGCGACATATGAGCACTATGCGCTACAAGAAGCAAATCAAAAAATTAAATATGTGTCTTTTACAATCTTTGATAAGTTGCGTCACGTTTAAATCTGAATTGTCTGGGTGGGTCATAAATTATTGGACCCATATGTATATTTTTAAATAGAGACGTAATCTAAATACATATATATCTTTATTTACCTTTGGCGAGAATATATTCAGATACAAACAATCCTCATCCATATCCATGATGCCCTTGGTTGCACCCGTATAGCGTACGGGCTGTGGACATGCCGGACCGAAATCAACCGCCTGTAAAAGTTGCCAACCACGATGTATCCGTGGCGGTTTAAAACGACCCTCAAATGTAGGCGGAAGAGCATAAGGAATGCCCAAGAATACCGAACTCTCACCCATTACACGATCCACTGTAGAATGGTAGGGTCGGTAGAATGACTTTGGATCGGGATTGTCATACATGTACACCTTGAAACCCTGCACTTGACCGTAATTTGTGGTGACAAATACATCGCGTTCGAGCGTGAGTGAGTCGCGCCTTTGTTTACCTTGAAGATCCTCGCGCCAGCCGGCTAATATGCCGGGAAATGGTGTATGCGCCGCATTGGGATTATTCTGTAAAATTAAATTGAAACACTCTAGATGAGGAAAGATTATCTAATTGAGTACAACATCTGGAAAAGATTTTCACTTTAAATGAGGTCAAGTATCGGTGATCTTCTCCACTTAGAACGTTGTAATTGCTTGCATGACATACAGCCAAGAACGACTCAAACGAAATTTTGTCGCAAGTTGATGGATGGTTGTGCCTCAATGTACTAGTGTGTGTGTTGTGAGTCATGCATGATCGTATTTATTATTTCGAGAGTATAAAAACTTAATTAAAATTATCGGTACCCACATTACTTCAACAAAAATTGAGCAGATGAATGCGGTTGCTTTGTTGCGAGTTACGCACATTTTTTTATGGTGCATCAAATTTAATTAATCTTGTTTCTATAGCACTGATCGAATTTCTATGAAATTGATCTTGTTTTTATTTAATAGAACACATCTTTGAGTCAGAACAAATTTATAGTTTATTTCTCAAAGTCTTTAGCTTTTTATAATTAAAGCAAAAGTATGTTAGAGAGTGTAACACTTGTTCAGTCGTGCTCCCTTTATTAGGTTTATATTATAACTAATGTGGGCATAACAATTTTAATGAGATGACAGAGATTTGGGGAATGAATGTTGTCCATCACACCAAATTTCAAAAAAGTTAAGATAGAAAAATTTTTTATCAAATAATTCTACCTGAAGTTTGATTAATTTAACATAACCCAGTGGGCTTATTGGATGTACATTGATTTATTTATTGGCGTCGCAATTATATAGCAACGAACCAGCTCATACCTAAGGTTAAATGAAGTTTGTTTTTTAATTTGTAACGCCAATAAGGGGTGTGGTAGGTGTGACAAATTATAAATACAAAAATGATCAGAGTTGAATTCTCTAAATTTAGTATACGAGCTCCTATTCTCCAAACGGATCGGACAAAAACTACTCCCCTTTCCATACAAACTCCCCTTTATTATTAACAAATTTATTTTCAGCGTAAATAACTAGCTCTCATTCGGTATTTAACACTTTTGTTGTAATAATAGGCGTGATTCGATAAAAACAACGCCTACTTATAATGGAGACATATACAAGAAGCACGTTTTTTGGTGTCACTGACGAAGGCGAAGGATATTTGAGTTTATTTGAGCTTCGGCATAGGCGAAGATAGTTCTCTTACTAGTTTTTATAAATTTTTTTAATTAACGACAAAATAGTTGTGCAGAGTATCCAAGCAATCTAAACCATTGCTGAAAAAGAAATGTAGTCACTTAAACTTACCGCATCGAAACGGAACCGGTCTTCATTCGGCATTCCTTGTGGATATTGTCCTGGTGAATTTCGGCCTGGGTAGTTGGCGCCGTATCCATTCGGTTGATAGTGTCCATAACGCCGATCGTTAAACGTGTAAGTTCTTTGGTAAGATTGAAAAAATTATTTTAATATTAAATGGTAAATGTTCTTGTAATTTATCGGTGCAAAGCTTCGCTTACCTATAATCAGGATCACCAGGATTCGGCCACTGAAAGTCGTTGACCCCCACGCGTGAATAAAATCGAGGATCACGAGTTTGCGCTTTGACGCTGCAAACCACAAGCTCACTGAGCACTGTACAGCATACCCAGATGGTGGCTATAAATTTCAATTTGTCACGATATTTGAAATTTCGAATTTTACTTGTAGTTTGCGAAGGCGCAGTGGTAGTAATAGTACTGTGTGGATTTATTTGCATCGTGGGCAAGAAGCAGAGCTAAACTCAACTCTTAAGTTTGATAGTTGGTGGCTGGCTGGCTGGCTGGCGTATACGCTTGTTAGTTTAGATGTTAGCAGGAAATCATGTCATTCTGGGGGAAAGATCTGCAAAGTGAAAGGTTTTTCGTTGGTTAACAAAATGCAGCAATGGTTTATGCAAAACCATAAACTTTGCGTACATGTGCTAAAAATATCTGCACATGTTTTGGACAATTTTCAAATTTAGAAAATTAATTGTTTGATTTCTAGTTTTAGTGAATAAACTAAGGCACCGTAATAATTATAATTTCTTTTCGTTTTTTTTTATTGTTCGGGTTTTATTTATTCAGTTTTCCCATAGAATTGTTTTTAAAGAAATTAAAAGTACTTTTTGCAAATATTTTTAATTTTTAATTTATAAAGTTGTACATTTTTTAAATTGAGTAAATTAAAATTTTATAAATGTGGCAACACAGTCACAACAGACCGTTACAACTTTTTTCTTTTTACTTTATTTTAACACTTTTCATGCGTCTGTTTTGGTTACGAATATTTCAACTCACCGCGTATATGAGTACGGAATTTTCTCACCAACGAGTAAAAATGAGAAGGCGAACAAATTGTTAATAACAAAACTTACAAAATAGGAACAGAAGCCACAACAACACCAAAAGACAACTTCAAATGTTAGTAAGAGTGGACAAACTGGTTTATCAACGGGCATATATGGGAACGGCTTTTTATAATACCAGCCGCTTGTAACTTATATAACTTGAGCTAATGGCGAAGCAGCATTTCAAGCTGACTGATAGGCAGGCGTCAGTGGAGTTTTGCGGCCTTAGAACCAGTAACTTGGTGGCAAGTAATCGTCCAAAGTGCCGTTCGAAGAGACATACAGCTGTGGACAAAGGTGTAAGATTAAATGAAAGCACATTGCCGAAATTCGTTTCGTTTTTAGCCAAACCGTAAAGTAATATTAAGCCAATATTTGGCGGAAACCAAAATAATTATGTTGAATTCATGTAATCGAATTGCAAAAACTGATTTAAAAAATTATTTAATTTTTATTGCTTTCGATTTTTTTGACGAATTGATCTGGTATCATATCAGTTTTAAAGTTGATCTTCAATCAATATTTATTGACTAAGTATTATTATAATTATTGGTATAAATTATTGAATCCGGTTAGGTTTTGTGGTCTGTTAGCAATAGTTACATGGTGAATAACACCATAGTAAGTGGTCGTAACCTTTGTATAATTAAGTTAACTTTTTGATAGATATGGTCAATATGCGCCATATTCCACTATAATCCAATACGTACTAAAGTGGCAGTGGCAGCTTTATCGTGAAAATCCAAATTTGATTACTGTGTATCTTCATATTAAACTATATCATGGTGAAGCATCAAGTTTCTGAGTTATTCACGATCAGTTTTTTGAAATGCAAGATATAATCACCTCTACGCCATGTTTAAAATTTGTAGCACATTACGTAACTGAGTGGGTGTTAAATTTTTTCAACCACGCCTATTGTAGGTGAAGGTGTTTTTAGCTGCCACACCAAATGTTTAGTTTCCACTGTCTGTTTAAATAAATTAGTTGTCGGCATAATTAATGGGCGTAGTATTCATTCTATATAGCTTTTTATATAGCAAGTTAAAAAAGAGTCGCTTTTTTAATGTTATACGAAATTTGTGTTAGAAGAAGGAAAAAAGTAGAAACAAATTCAAGTCCAAGTACAACCCCATTTATGGGCTATTGATAATGAAAAAGAAAGTATTTTATGTCAAGCGGATAGAATTCAAATTTCAAAAAGGCATTTTACAGTATTTAACGCATATTTATGCATTAACACGAATTAATGTTACTCTTGATGTATTCAATTTGAACCTGTGGCCTTCATTTAATCAGCCACTGTATTGGAATATTTGACCAATTCAAACTATACAAAGTCTTTATTGAGGATGATAAGATATAAATGTGGAAAGCGGACAGCATCACAACTGACTGACATTGGATATATATCCCACAAACACTTGTTGACAATCTAAGAATTTATTCTTTGTCTACCTGTCACATCGGTCACTTTGTATAATAATTGACATTTGGTCATATACAAAATTCCATCTTCAAATTAAGACCTTACAACATATTTTCGCTGCAATCTTTGTTAATATTCTACGATCTCATAAAAACTGACAATCACATGTCAAAATTATATCTTCTAATAAATTTATTTCCAGTTCTGATGGCAACAACAACCAACAAAACAACAATACATATATTCGAAATTAGACTTGTGTACCGGTTTTTGATCAGAAAATTATGGTCACCTTAAGTATGTCTCCTTATGGGTGTTAAGAATTAGAGATTAAACTTACTCTATGCTATTATTTAATTATGTTTGCTTGTAACGAGATCGGACTAAATCAACTACCACCTCCCATACAAACTCAATCTTTTTATAGAAAAACAAGTAAGAAAATAAAGTCAGTCATACCGACTGCACCACATTGTAAAATATCAGAATCAAAATTATCTTGGACCACCAAAATTTTATAAATCTTAAACCACCCTAATTGGATTACTCTATTCATTTAAGATCGTTTGACTATCAAAATATTCTATTAAAGTTTCAAGGGCATTATTTAAACATATAATAACAAAATAACAGACATGGACCACCCTAATCCTTTCCAAATAGTCGGATAAGAGTAACGGCCACTTATAATAAGACATTCATATATCACATATGTTTGTATGTATTTGTCACAAAAGGTAAATTTTTATTGTGGCTCTAAAAAGCCTTTGGCATAGCGGAATATAATTTTTATAAGTTCTGCCTTTCTTTAAAGTTTGTTTTTTGATTTTTGACTACAAACTACGTTGTTGTTTTTGTTTACTTAGTAATTTTGTAGCAACCATGGCAACTACACAAAAATTTAACTTTTAAAGAGAGAAAAAATTTCAAGGTGGAGAGGGACATTCTTCTTCTCTTTTCACCTTATACACCATGAGTAAAACTTAAGTCTGTTAGATTGATTTGCGTTCTGATTGTTTTTTATTGATCAGTGAATCCATGATGTTAATTAGGAATTTCTCAGCGGCACGTAGCACGATGGTAAGTGTATTGTCCTATGGAGAGTAATGTCGCAGGTTCGACGCTCAGGTGTGGGGGAAATCAGAAACAGTTTAGCAAATCTTCTGAGAGTAACCACAACTCAACTTGCCATCTAGAAGATCATAAATAGCTTGGCCCACAATCTTCTAGAGCTTGCGCCAAATACAATATTTATTTGTTTCATTTATAATTTAATTTTTCACTGTGAATTAATATAATTCTCCAAATTTAAAAATTTTACTATGTGCTTCTTATTTAAAATGTTCTCGATTTTTTTAATTGGCATTTGGTCAACAAACAAATTGTGAAAAATGTAGAAACTTTTAACTTAGGAAGGTCTAAGTCTTTTGACAACTACTGTAAGTAAGTACATACTACTTTACTTGCATGTGTGGTGATATGATGAGTTGGAGTGTTGCCAGAAAACACGCGCACAATAAAGTGGAACAAGGACTCTGCAAGCGATGCAGTTCGAGTACGATTGGACACATTGAAAAGGTGCAATAACCTTTTGTAACTGCATTTTCTGCGAACACTCACACTCACATTCACTCACACTCACACATACATGCACAAAACACGCCTACAAATAACGTTATAAATAAACATAATAACAATCATTATTGTCGCATCGATTACTAAACTAGTACAACAAATTATACGAATAGGAAGAAACCAAGGCAATGGCTTAGGTTTCGTGTCGTGGAATTGAATTGAATTTCCCAACAACACTTGTTTCACTGGATACGAGATGGATACGAGTTGCTTTTGGTTTAATGAATGAATCACTGGCGAATTCGCAATAAAAATAAAACCTAATTTGATTTGAAATATGAAAAGACGATTAGACGGAAAGTGAGTGTGTTGTGCACTGAGGGATGGTGAGGTGTGACACGTACATACGTACCTAAATGTTAAATACTGCATGAGCGAGAAGCCACTTTAGACGCCAATATGCGTTCCAGCGCTGATGTGTTGTTGTGCTCCAATTGTTTCGTCGTCGTACGAGTAAGTAAAAAAAAGAACTGTAAGCACGCAGCACAGGTGCTTCGAATATTAAACTAAAGGCGGGGAACGTTTACGCACTCTCACTTATCTAATCTAGAAATTAAAATCAATTTTGCAATCGCTAGGTTAGTTTTGTGCCCAAACAAAGCGTTATTTTTTTTTTTTAATTTAGTTTTGGCTTTCGTTAATTTTTTACTATTATAGTATTTGGATTATTGAGACAATTTAAAATTTTAAAATGTTCGCCAAACTCTATCGAAGACGCGTTTTCAATTTTATTTCAACACGAAACTATTCCAAACCTTGCGCGACAATGCCCCGAAAAAAGGCCAGAATATCGTCGTAAGTCGTTGTGTCTTAGCGTTACAATGCACTAAACAAAAAATCCGCTCGATCACCAGAAAAATACACTCACAAACACTTAAACGTTTCCAGCCAAGTTAAAACCGCGACACAGCAGGTAGCTACGTTTTACACTATTCAATCGGCGATTGCTCAATTTTCTGGCTATCACTTATACGGCTCTGTTCTGTGTATCTGTGAGATAGTTGTTTCCGCTCACTCTCGCTCGCTCGCTCGTCGCTCTAACCAAACACTATTCTTTTATTCCACTCACTTATTTCCATTGCTCCGTTCGTAGCTCGCACTCGTACCCGTATTCCAACCGACACCGACGACGTTAGCTGCTAAACTGTCAGCCAAACTGCTACTCCGATGTGACTTAGCCGAATAATCCCCAATTCGAACCAACGTTTGCATACACATTCAGCTGGCCTATTTGCATTTGGATCGGTAGTCGCGGTTTGGCATGGTAATGCTGTACGAGAACTTAAAAGTCTTAAAAGCTCTGCCTCTCTTCTTCTATTTATGTCCCATCAATTGCTGGTTTACGGATCGCTTTAAAGTTTGAACATTGTTAGCGAGTAACAAGATTACGAGAGTTGGTTAAAACGTTGAGGGACAGTTAAAAAGTGAATAAAGAAACAGTGTACCTATACAAATACATAAATAGTGGTTGTGGGTGCAGAGTTTTTTTGGTTACCTGCATCTAGATGAGCTCAAGTAAATGACACTGTTGTCATTCAAACGTTTTTTTTTTTTAATAAATGAAAAATTTGTTTTTCTATTTTGTATTATATTTCTTGATACTGTATAGTTTCGAAGGGTTTCCTAACTATTTATACATTCACTTCTGCTCCTATTCTAACTTCCAATGTATACATAGTTTCAGTATACGAGGGTGTTCCGATAAGTACTTAGCCTGAAAAAAAAGAAAATTCTGGAAAAGTGGCTATTTATTTCTCAACATGGTCTCCTTATAGCTCAATACATCTGTCGTTGCGTTGCTCCAACTTCTTTAACCCGTCTGAAAAATACATTTTCTCCAGGTCTGCAAAGTAGGCCTCCATCTGATGGTGAGTCTAAGTACTTATCGGAGAACCTTCGTATATATTGTCATATATTTTAAGTTCAATATTCTTTTGTTTTGTGTAAATCACAATTATCTTAACTGTAAATAATACGTTAATATAAATTCCAAATGAAAGAATATTCTGCTTGGATGGGTTTGTCAAGTTCAAGTGCAATTACCGAAGGGCGTGGTAGGTATGATAAAGTATAAATTATTAAAAATAGTTACAGTGTAAATTACCAGTTCAAATTCGATGTTTAGCACTTTTTTAGTATCATAAAATTACAAACCAAAAATAGTCGTGATCCGATAAGAACACGCCCTCTTATAATAGAGACATGTAGCACTTAAGTGCTAAAAGAAGCACATTTTTTGGTGTTACTGAAATGGCGGAGGGTATATGAGCTTCGACATAGCCGAAGATAATTCTCTTACTAGTTTTTTTTTTTATTTTTATTGTGAACCTTTTTTCACTTTGGCTTTCTTAGTTTTCCGACCAATTGAAACCAAACTAGTAATAGAATTGAATAAATTGTCCTCTACATTTGAGAGACAAACATTTTTTTCTTTAAGCACATCTATTAATGGTATGTGTCTTTATTATAAGTGGACGTTATTTTTATTCGAACATGCCAATTTTTGTCATTAGTTTCGTGCTACTAATAACGTGGTTTCTATCCGAATGACCATTTCTGGTGAGTAGTTCCATGTTAAATAATGAATTTCAACTGGTTTAGGTATAACAAATAATTTTTTTCCTTTAAAAAATGTGGCGATTGAATGGGAGGGGGAGTAGTTTTTGTCCGATTTGGCTATTCTCCGTTCGGTAAATAGAAGTTAACATATACAATTTTAGATATACTTAAAACTACGGCTGTAATCGCTGAAACAGCGGACGGATATCGCCAAATCGACTCAGAATTCAAATCTTATGTGCTTATCAAATGGAAGAACAAACTGAAAATAACCTTCAGACGGAAAAATGCGTTCATTTTAAGCGTGGGCGTGAAGATTATTTTATAGTTAAAAATTTTACCTAAACATCTCAAAAAGTTTTACAACTGTGAAATAAACATTTCAATTAAATTCAAATTGTTTACTTGCTTAAAACGCTCAAAATTTTAGGAAGTCCAATTGAGTTACCATTCTAATGCTAATGGGCGACTTACAACACGCGGTCGAAATTGATTAGCAATTATGCAAATTGACTTAAATGCTTCTTTAGGTCTACCATTGAAGATGACAACCATGTCACAGACGGGATGTTTACTCATCTCGGCACATTCACCAATTAAAATTTAATTTGAGCAGTTCACGCTTCTGACCCTTTGCAGATAGCAAGAAACCACAGAAGGCACGAGCAGTGTTTTTAATGCGTTAATGCGCTGTCTCTGCCTCTGTTGCTCCACCACTCGTAATCATTTGTACTCGTAGTTTCTTCCGATTCAGCAGTAGCAGCAAGTGTCAGCAAAAGATCGCTCTGCTGGTATCTTAATTTGCCCTTTGCACTTGCTGCCCTACAGCGATGTTATCTCGGTTCTCAGTTGCGTTAACATAAATTTGTTGGGGCCATTAACGGACTACATCTGCGATGTGTACAGCGACGTTTTCGCTCAAAACTTTAATACAACTAAATTATTAAAAAAAACAAAAGGATTTTAAAAAATATATATTGTACATAAAACATTTTTAATCACCAACCACTCTAATTTGATAACCCTAATTGGATTACTATTCTTATTTTAGACCGTTGTGTACCAAAATAACCAAAGTTTAAATGGCTTTATTTTGATATATAATAAATTTCACTTAGTCTACGAATATTATTCATTCCAGCCGCATCAAGATTTATATACTCGTATGTGTAAAAAAATAAAAAATAAAAATCATTATTTCCTCTAATGGCTTAGTATATGTATATATGCACAAATACAAACCAAAATTGAAATTTATTAACTTTATCTAAATGTGTTGCGCTTAAAAATTAAATTTTTCTATAAAGTCAATTGTTCTTTTAATCAGAATGCTGCACAATTTGATTTACCTGCTAATCAAAGTTTAAATACGCTCCGTAATTTAAGAGACACAAATAAATGTGCTTCTTGTAGCACATGTGTGCTATGTGTCGCTATTATAAGTAGGCGTTGTTCTTATCCGATCACGCTCATTTTTTATGAGAGTTTCGTAATACTAATAAATGTTAAATACCGAATTCGAACTGAATATCTATACTGGAACAATTTAAATTAATTTTTTGATATAAGAAGGGGGAGTTTGTATGGGAGAGGAAGTAGTTTTGGTCTGATCTTGTTTTGTAGTTTCTTCCTCGGCCGGTTCATTGCAGCTTCAACAAATTTTTTTAGATAGATAGATAGATAGATAGATAGATAGATAGATAGATAGATAGATAGATAGATAGATAGATAGAAAGGTTGCATTGTTTTTACTGAAAGTTTAAGCGGAGTTAGTACTACTGGAGGATCGCTACATCATGAAACAAAAATTCTCTTGACGAAAATTTTTAAAAAAAAAATTTTGTCGGAGTCACGTTATCAGTACAAGTTTTTCATGTTTTACGTGTTTTCCAGAGTTTTCCCACAAGAATATAACTGCGTACTACTAATACTATTGCAGTAAAGACCCAGAAAGGTTTAAGTACAATCTTACCTTTTTTTACGTATAGTACAATGTTTGTTTTTTTGACACGTTTTTTAATGTTGGCCTCTCAGGAAAGTTTTTGGTCTATAATAATTCCCAAAAACTTCGCCTATGTTTAAGACTACCATCAATTGCCTACTCGACTCTTTCTTTGACAGTCAATAGTACATTATCATTTTGGAGAAGTATCGGTGTGCTATGTTTCCTTAGGTATCCAGTTTCAGATGTTTTTTCAATCTGATCGCAGTATTTGTGCCAACTATGACTTTTGCAGAATTTATTTAAGGTGTTAATATCGGTTTTCTGTTAGAGGACAAGAAATATTAAAAGCTTCGGTTAAAATTGACGAAAGTTTTTAATTTTCCTCTTCTACTTGAACCCCGTACAAAACCAAACAAGTAGTTATATCTCTTACAGTATTTGAGAATTTTGTCCAGTCTGTATTTTCTCCATTTATGGAAAATTTTTTTAATATTGGTTTTATAAAAATTTATTTTGAATAAAATATACTTGTGATCTGAAATTGATGCCTTATCGTGGATCTTCATATTAATATAAATATGATATATAACCCCATATTTGGTTTTGAGAGTTGGCATCAGTCCCACAAATTAAGTTGCATCTGATTCCAAGGTTTGGAGATTCTAAACGACTCCTTTGCAAGCTTCCAAATATTAGCGGAATTTAATACTGGAGATGTACAGCTTTAATCACTTTAGTCACTTTGACTGGACTTATGTTATAGAGTTGTTTTTTTTTCAAAAGTAATCAAAATGACAATAAAGTTGCCAAGCCGCAAAATTTTTAACAGTTTAGGTAGAAATCTACTAAGGACGACTCTATTGCAAATTGTGCCATGCAATGAAATCCACAAGACGGAATAAGAGCATGTCTGTAATCCTACAATTTCTCTCAATCAGAAGCTAAAACTGTAAAAATTCTGTTTTAATGAATGACACTAATTCGACAATTAAACAATTAAATTATCATTATTTGATTTATATTTTTAATATTTTCTTAGCACATTTACACATTTGCATTTTTGAAATGAATCTTAAAACATGTTAATTTGGAATATAGCATAAAAAGGACGTCGTTATTTCTTATTTATTTTTATATTATAAAATAATTATTTTCACACTTAAAATGGAAGGCTTAACTCCAGAAACTTCAGTTACGCACAAAAACATAAATTTAATGTTTTTTGCATAACTACAGCGAAAGCAAAACATATATGAACTAATAAAAAACATAAAGAACAGCAAACTTTGATAATTGCAAACATTTTAAATCGGTTTTTTTTCCATTGCTGTTAGCAAAATAGTGTAATTATATTTCAAAGTAATTGATTATGATTAAAATGTTTAAATAAAAGTTTATTACTATTAATTCGTACACGCAGAAGTTTTCTTTAATTATGTTGTAATTGTAATTGCTTGAGAGAACATACATACATACATAAATACAAAATAGGTATTGTATTTGCAGCTGTGTTAATATTTTTTTTGATTACCAACGGAGGAGCGTAGGAGAAACGAGTACTTAAGTCAAATGCGAAATATCAATTTGCTAGTACACAAAGTGTCAAAAAAACGTTTCGTTTTGAAACGAACATACGAACTTTACAAAACCATTTAATACCACATTTACTTTTTGGCTTCAAGTAAATCAGTGCATTTCATTTAACATTCAAATATCATCATCGGCTCTTATATTCAAATCCAAAAAGTATGTCAGCCACACATCTGTTCGCCCAGCAGCCTTTTAGTCGATATTCAGTGAGGACATGCGCTTCTCCACACTAAAAAGATTAAAAGAAAGCATAAATAAAAATGTATTTATAAATAAATTGAGGTACAAATGTTGAAAATAAACAGCAACAAATTTTACACATCAACGCACGTGATTTCAATGTCCTGGAAGAGTTCGCCGATCCAAGCCACAACCAAGCAATAGTGCTGAAACAGCTGCACTAGCAGCTCGCCCTCATCGAGCATTTCCAGACGTTCGATGCGGTGACGCTCCGCTGCTGATATACTCTGGTAGACCTGCACCATATCCCAGGCGCGGCTACCACTCCAACCGCACTCAAGAAATCGTCCCATTTGCGTGTCCAATGAAAGACATGACTCAACGCCGGCCAAACTGCAGCCACGACCTCGCAAGTTATTCAGCATCACTTCGCCAAATCTATCGTTCATGTTAACCTTCAAATGGAAATGGTTTTAATTTATTGGAAAACAATATGTTTATTCGTAAAAAAAAACTACCGTCACAAGCTATAGCTTATGAGGCAAGTTTTCATTTAAATAAAGTTAATAGGAATTACTTTCAGCTACACGTTAATCTTGCAAATATTTTCGAAAAGAATATTTTCATTTTTTAATGTTTTGTAAAAACTTAACCTTTAATAATGTTTATGCAAACTTACCTGCTCATAATTGACAAACACAGCGGTACTAAATTTGCTGGCAATCCATTTTAACAAGTTTTTGCAATTTACCACCTCGATGTAAACGAGCACACACTCAGCAAGAAATATCGTCGGCAGCGTATAATCAATCTCTGCCTGTTGTAGCTTGTTATCAACTTCGTCGATGTTGCGCAAATCCACGCCCATCAGATGGTAGTTGGGTCCATGCAAATCCGTGGGGCTGAGACGCACTTCACCATCCTCGTCGTGAATCTTGGCTAGAAGCGCTTTGTTGCGTTTGATTGTGTAGCATTTGCGCGCTGTGACTGTCGGAAAGTCAAGCTCTATAAAATTTTTAATTTGGTGCGGTGTGTCGCGCAGCCGAAAGTAGAGTGTGTCGAAGCCGCACCCGAGATTTATGATTTGGCAATTACCATCAGTTTTCTATAGAAAAGAGAAAAGTAAGTTTTATTTAAATTTAAGTAAATATTCAATTCCATTAACAGATTAAAATATGAGCACTCTTTTTTTTGTGAAATAGTAATTTAATACTTTAAATAACTTTATTATTAAAGTAAACTATAAGTAAAAATGTTGCCTAGTCAAAAGTATCTAGACGTGGTAGGTATGAGTGGTCGGATAAGAACAACGCCCACTTACAATAGACATATATGTATACACAAGAGGCACATTTTCTCAAATGGCGGAGGATATTTGAGTTCTCTTTTTCTTTCAAAATTAATACAAGGATTCGTGACGGAGACTTGACGCGATATTTTGTGCATTTGCCTTCAACGCGGAAAGTTTCAGAACCGATTTATGGTGAAATATATTTCCTTTTTTTTAACTAAAATTTTTGAAATTTTGTGAATCTCGAAAGCTGATCTACGTTAAAATTGTTTGTTTAAATGTGAGGAACCAGCGCACAGTTATACAAAATAAATAAATTTAAACCGATTTAAAATGTTTGACATATTAACTTTGACTTTAGAGCTTAGAGTTAAGTTTGGGCTGGTATGAGAACATAGCTCTCAGTCTTCATGGCCCATTGTACTGTATCCACAATAGTGTCGGAATATGGGACTGAAGTATATAGATGGGAAAATTCCCCAAACTTCTTTGTTTCACGAATAAATTTCAGGAGATTAGGGATAGAGAGAGTATGATCGTTTTTCATACTCAACACAATACCACCCAGTATCCGCAGTTTTGCTCTTGCAAATCCAGGACACATTCTGAGGTTATGATCTGTAGTGTCGCCGCTATCAAGGCTGGGCTGACAAATTGGATCGTTGAGTATGACCTTCAAAAATTTTTTGTTTTTCTTCACATCAGACTTCATACGGAAAATACAATATTCATCTGGCCCCTCAGAATTATATCAATCACTAGCTACCAGAGCTATCATAAAAATGTCGATTTTTCTTCGAAAACGTAAAAAAAAACATTGCCAAAAATCATTTCTTAAAGGTTAAAAGCTCCTTAATATGAACTAAGTTGTTATATTGCAAACTATTTTTGATCACTTAAAAATGAATGTTTTAATATCTCAAACCGAATATACTAAATCTTATTTCAAACTTTCAAATCAATAATCGGTAGATAGAACCACAATATTTGAATTTATCTGAAGTTTGTTACGTAATCAGTTTTTTAGGTTTTACTCTGTAACGATTGTTATGGATTTATCGGTTTTTGATTTAAAACTCTTCAAATGTAATTCTTAATGTCAATTGTAAGACATCAAAAATCCGACAACTTAAGTTTAGCTTTTGTTTCTTCAAAAGTCATTTAACATTTTAATTTTTTAATGATATAAAATGAATTAAGTTATTAAAACAAAATGCACAAGCTTAAGGTCATCTTTAGATTCAAGGTCGAAACGAACTTTAAATGCACCACAAACACAAAATAAAAAAACAAAACATACAACTAATGGCATATGAAGATGTGCAACAGGACCAATTGTCTGCATCTAAGTGCACCAACTCCTCAATAAACTACCCCCAACGGGCAACACCTGTTAAAACACTCCACATCGCCGCCTTCACCTCTTCGCTCAGCTGTTGTGACTATTTTTAGAAATTCTTGTGTTATGTCTTCTACCTCTTTAACCCCACTCAAAACAAACCCAATCGACTAAAATTGCTCACATGCACTGACCTTCAGGAACTTCTCTACACACATTTCCACGCCCTTGACGCGTGCAAAGTAGCCTCGATTAATCTCAGGCGCCTTGCGGTCTTGATTGCGCACAAAATACCCAATGTAATCATCCTTCCAGTAGCCCAAACGGACGGCGCAGCGCTTGCAATCGCTCGCGTCATCATTGGTTGCGATTACGGCTTCGTCGCAAGGATGAAACGGCGAGCACGGCGGCTCCATTTAACCAAGTACTACTGTCGCTCTCCTCTTTGTGTGATTGCGTAGAGGCTTCTCGAGGAATGGCCTTCAAAATTAAGTGTCCTTGCGAAAAGCTTTAAAGATAGTCGCAGCGGTATTTTTCGGAATATAAACTGTTTTGATTCGTGTTCACCCGAGGTATTTCTTTAATTTTGAGTCAATCTTTTTGTAACTTGTATTTACTTTTTAGTCATCTCGTTTAAATGTTGTTTTATATTGATATTTTCAGATTTCCGGAGGAGAATTAGGTTTTCTTACTTTGCAAATTTTGACAGTTGGAATATTTTATTTATCTTTATCTCAAGCTATTTCAGTGTTGCATACTTCCAAAATAAAGAAAACGGCCGGACTATTTTGGAACTGTTCGGACGGTGAACTGTGGAACAATTCAGCAGTGAACTGTGGAATGTTTCGGCCGGCGTTTTTTCCTGTTCCTCCTACTCATTTTTATTAAGCTGCGTCTTCTCCTCACATCAACTTCGTAAAAGTGCAGGCAGTTGGCAACTCGGGCAAAATCAAAACAAACGAGAAACAAAAACCAAAAACAAACAGAAACAGAACTTAACAATTTATTTTAATTTAATTTTAAGGAGCAGATAAAATATAAAGTAAACAAATCTAAATTAGATAAACTTTACTAAATATTTAGGCTGAAAAAATACTGCAGGAATGTCGGTAATGGCTTAAAAACACGATTACAAAAAAAAATGTTGCCTGTCGGATTCCGGGGGTGAGTTAGCTCCCTTAAAGTTGAGAAATGAATGGGTTAAAACTCAAGAATGCTGCTGCGGATTATAACAAATGAAATATATTGAAATAGACTTTAATCCCTTGTGATATCTTGACAAATATTGAATATATACATAGGTACTTTTATCAAAATTTAGTTAATTTTTTGACTTAAGGTCTTAATTTCTTATGGCATAATTTAGATCCCGTTAGATTATAGCTGTATTAATTACCTTTTATTTGATATATCATATGCCATACCTATCATTTATTAACGAGACTATATTAAAAAAAAAAACTGAAGCAGGGTCAGAGCATTTTTAGTGAAATCCCACAAAAAAATCTTCCATTACAATCCAAAAAAAAAACATTTTAAACACAAATTTTTTTTTTAAATTTGACTTAAAATCGCGCGAAATGAATATTCATTTCTCAACTTTGAAGGGGGCTAACTGTGTTTTTAGCCAATAATCTCTATTATAAGATACATACCTATTATAGAGACATACTAATATGTGATAAAAAAGCACATTTTTAAGTGTCTCTAAAATTGCGGATGATGTTTGAGCTTCGGCATAGCTTAAAATAGTTCTTTTACCAATTTTTAAATATTTATGGTCGCTCAAAAGAATTAATTTGTTATGCATGTATTAAAAAAGAATTAAAAGTTTACGAGGTACTTATGGATTTATCAGGAAAATTCAGCATTATAGTTAATTTCCCTAACTGGTATTTTTTTTAAATAAAAATGTTCATTGAGGCCACAACTTTTGTCTGGCATTTTTCGAATATCAGCTCGGAAGAACGACTTGTCTTTTGAGGCAATCCAATCAACGACCCATTTTTTGTATCGTTCATATGAAGTGAACTTCTGCTGGGACAAGCCATGTGTTATCGACATGTACAAGTAGTAGTAGGAAGGTGAAATGTTTGAAGAAAAGTACTTGAAATTTCAGCGTATCCTGGTAGGTCTTTAACGGTTTTGCAACATGAGGCCGAGCTCAATCGCATGAGTTGAGTTTCATTTGACAAGAGGTTTTAGTGGCAAGACATTCGAAACTGAAATATTGGTTCATATGCTAGTGGCGGCCACTTGTGTGGAACGCTCAATATTAATTCAGGGTCCTGATATTTCTATAACAAAAAAAAACATAAACATTTTCTTTTAAAAAGATCAAATTATTTTTTATTTGTTTTCTTTAATTTTTTCGTTCCTTAAAAATAACTACAATATTGATTGATTATAAATAAATGCTTTATAATTTAAATTTTACCATCTGAGTAGGTAGATTTTAATAGAAAAAAATATATTTATATACAAACATAAGTCGAGTATTGCATATAACACAGGCGATATATGAATAGATAAAAATAATACAATAATATTGAATAGGTACCCATTTAAAAAAGTTTAGATCTGTCCATAAATTGATTATATATATCTGGTCTTTGATATGATCAGATCGGATTCCAGTTTTAATCAAATCTGTTTAGATCTACTGAAGTCAGATTTAATTGTATATAATTCCAGATATGAAAATATCTGAAATCAGAAACAATCTGATCTGATTAATTCTACTCAATTTCGGACATGATATGATCTGATTCAATTCTTTTTGTACATGGGTAGTCTACTTTTTAGATGCATTTACGCCAGTCAGTCTAAAAGAATGTGATCAATAATTCGTTGATATTTGTACTTATATTTAAATATACTTCTAACTTTATCTACGTATAACATTTAAGATTTGAGTAACAACGAATATTAGCAAAAGATAAAATCGGAACCTTTAGACTTGTTGTTTAAACAGAAAATCTGCAGGTCCTGAAATGTCCATAGAATTACAATGAGACAAGCCAGCTAAGAGCCGAGTAGAATACAACATGTTGTCTACTTGTCGTACTTGTCTCACTGTTTAAGTCAAACTGAATATGTTTTAACTGTAAATTCACTAGACAAAAACTCTGTTTCACTATAAAAGTTCATTAACATCTTTTGTGAACTTTGTTCAATTTGTTACAACGTTGACCTCGTTGAAACCGTTTCTGTACAATTCCATTTATTTTGTACAAATCAAATTTAAACAGTTGAAAAGGTTAACGTAATGACAAAGTTAAACGAATTTTACACAAATTGGAAATGACGTTATATAGAACTGAAATTGTATTGTTTGTTATTTGTACATTCTTTAAGTTTTTAAATGCTAAAATAAATTTTAAATGGAAACTAAAACCAAATAACAAACTTTACACGCTTTAACGGAAATTGTGAATGACATTCTTGGAGTATGCTAGAAAGTGAAAATTCTTAATTCAGATTACAAGACGTTTATATTTATGTAAATTTTATATAAAGTATTTTAATGTTTTCCATTAATTAAGGTGTTTACTTTAAATAAGCTAGGTTTGAGTTCCATTAATTCGCCTTAACTATGTAAATGCCTAATTTACCTGAATACTCGTAAGCTAGTTACCTTTAATACAAACTACGTGCAATTATTTATGAGATTTGCTTAAGCTAAGATGTAACCACAAAGAAACACGATAGCACTGCGGCACTTACGACTACGAACCATTCTCAGATAGGAATTCCTTTGGACGATACTAAATGCTAGTTTAAAGGCTGTTGAGGCCAGTACAGAAATCGTAAATTACACATACATAGAGCATCAAATATGAGGAGTAAGTCCACAAGATTGCGATAGTGTGAGTCATTTAAAAACATTTTTAAAAATACATAATATCTAGAATATATTTAAATTATACTTTACAACTTATACCAAAATCCGCATTTAAACATTACTAAAATGAAATCCATCATGCATTGAAATTTGAGGAGAGTAAGTCCCGTGGGCAGTCGGCTATTAAAGTTGTGGAAGCTTTACCTATCTCTTTATGCTTTTGACTTTCGTTATCTCTCTGCTTCTATGGTGTGGGACCCCAGGAGAGTCGTTTTCAGTTCGCCGATCGCATTGGCAGCATGCCATAATGTTGCTGTTGGTGTTGATGTTGCACCAGCAATTGTTGCTGCTGCTGCTGTTGTTGAGCTTGAGTCGAAGGAGGTCCTTGAGTTGTCGAAAAAGTAACGGCACAGGACGTGACAGGAGGTGGTTGGGAAACGACTACAGGCGCTGAAACTTTGCGTTCGGACTGGGTGCGCATTGGTCCAGAGGCGCCGCTATTGGTTCCAATCGTTTGTGGATGATTGTTGTGACTAGGCTGTGGTGGTGGCACATACATTAATATAGGTTGATCTCCAACACCGCCGTTGGTGTTCCGTGCAGGTGGTGTGACTGCTGATCCATGATAAGAGCCGTAGGAACTATCGTCGGATTGAGCAGACTGGCCGCGATTGCGGGGTACGGACATGCCGTAAACCGAGTCCGGACGACGATCTGGATATTTTAGATTACCGTCGATAGGTGTTGGATTGTGTCGTGTTCCGTAGACTGGTTGGAAGCCCTGTTGAACGTCTTGAGACTGTGGATGGGGTTGTTGTTGAGGAGGTGGCTGTTGTTGTTGTTGCTGATGATGATGGTGTTGTTGAGCCTGCTGTTGTTGTTGCTGCTGCTGCTGTTGATGTTGCAACTGCGTCTGATGTTGCTGTTGTTGCTGCTGATGTTGTTGTTGTTGTTGCTGTTGTTGCGTCTGTCTTGTAGATCCACGTATACCATAGATGCTCTCCGAACGTTGTTGCAACTGATTTTGAACATTCTGATTCTGCAAATGCGACGATTGAGCCTGTTGTGCCACACGCATTGGATACAAACTCTGCGCCGGTACAAGTGGTCCTGGCCGCGGTACAATATCCCGATTTATAGCTGTGTTACTTTTTGCATACACTGATTGTGAACGATTCAGATTGGTGCGGGTCAAGGTCGGTGAACGACAGTACATGGAGCGTGTTCCCCCATACAACGGTTCCGGTTGTTCGAATTTAGTCAACGGTGGTGCAGTGTATAAATTCTGGCAGTAGTTGCTAGTACCGACGCCAGCCGCAGCTGTATTTGCTACATTTTGTACATTTCCATTTGGTTGTCCACGCTGATATGTACCCTGCTGATATTTGCCGCCTTGGTGCAAATTTGGTTTCTCCAGATCGATATCGTAGTTCAGATCATCTTCGGAATGTATCGACGATGAATCGTTGTCGATGCTAGCCTTACCGAGACGAGAGTTGTTATTACTTCGCGTGTTAAAGATGTATTCATAGACAATGCCTGAAGCAATACCGCCGACCAGCGGTCCAAACCAATAGACCCAGTGGTTGTCCCATTTGTTGAGCACAAACGATGGTCCTAAAGAGCGCGCCGGATTAAGATATGGCATCTGTAATAAAATAAAAAAGTTTGCTATTCAGTAAATTCCAATATATATTTTGAATAATAGATGAAAGGAAATTGTGAAAACTGCAGCTGCTGGCAAACAATTCAATGATCTCGAAGTTTAAACTACGTTCCTACTTTTTGTTTGTTTTTCTTTTAATTCGGACTTAAACGTTCTGTAATCGGAAACAATAAAAATCTGAACTTTGCACATATACGATCGAACCAAGTCTACTGCTGGTTCGAATCAGCTCAATGAAATGGATGTAAAATCCAAAGTTAATACCCAAAAACTTGAATTTTTTACAACTCTTCTGACATCCGCCAGACTTGTCCTGAGAATAGTTCTTGTGGGATTGTGGTATTGTTAAATACAAAAACTAACTAATTAAACTATAAATTATCAATACAAATAATGTTCTCGGTTTTTTTGTTTACGCTTACAAGTTTTTCGTATATTAGAATTAGTATACCTTGGAGTATCACGGACAGTTGGACATATTAAATTTGGTCTTTTGTTGTTTAATCATCAGCAATAAATAATACCTGAACATTTCCTTCTGTCCAAACAAACGATTATAGCTGAAGTTTAGAAGAGAGTTCATAGTTTAAGCTTAAGAGATGTTAAGTTCTAGATAAGCACAATCGGACAGAAACTACTCCTACCTCCCATACAAACTGCCCAATTTTCTTTATTGTCGCTGAGATGCCGATTTTGTTTTTTTTTTAATTTTTAAATTGAAACAGAACACTAATAGGAAAAATTATAATTGTAAATAAATATTGTGCGCGTGTATATCTGGGAATCCAAGGTCCTAACTTTCATTATGAAGTTGCAATAATGTGACACTGAGAGAAAAAAATCAAAAACATCCTCCATAGTAACAAGCCAACTTGAATCTTGACATTTTATAATTAAAATGCAAAAAAAAAGCACGGCAGCTTGCATCTTATTTTAGCTGGGAATTCGTGTTTTGGAGGACATAAAAAAGAAGCCGTTTTACGTTTACGTTTTCATTTTCTCGGTCAACTGCGTGCGGTTGAGAGTTGAGCTAGAATGAGCGTCCGCCTTTGAAGTTATTAAGTTAAAAAATTCCGCAGTGAAGGCTGGAGGCAACGGCAGCCACTGCTATTGTCTGCCTGCAGTCAAGTCAATCGTTGTACAATCCCCTTATCCCGCTGCTTAACTACCTCAATACCAAAATGCCATTTTTGCTGTTCAGTGATTTATATATACATACATATATACATTTTTTTGTTGGTTGGACCAACATAAACATTTCAAAACGGCAGGTGTTTTGGTTGCGATACAAACTGTTTCTGGCCGTTGACTGCGACACGATTTCGGATTCGGATGGATGCGGCATTATCACACGCGTCTACCTGTTTCGGATTTTTTTTCTTTGGTTTTGCCTTTTTGTGATTTTTTGGATTTCTTTAACGGTCTTTATACATATGTATATGTATACTACATTTTCGCATGACTTCCAGGCAAGTTATTCAGTTTTCAATGTCATCTGATCCGAATTAGCGTTGGCAGTATACATCTATTTTTGTTTTTGTTGTTGTTTTTTGTTAACTTACCGATACGAAACTGCACGCACTGTATGCGGCGCCAATTGAGATAGCCGAATTGCCCATGAACTTCTTAATGGAATCTGTTGAGACAAAGTACGCCAGAACAACGACAAATGTCAGAATAAACTCGACTCCAAAACGTTCCCAGGATGCTAAGGAGGCACTATGTGAAATTGCCGCTTGCAAGTTGCCCTGATAGCCAGGAACTGTCACACTATAAAAAGAATATAATAACATAAATTATAAATATTTGAAAACAAGATACTCGAAGTTATGTATTAGAAAACCGTTATCGTAATATTTAAAATGTGATAAAAAAATATATAAAATAAATATTACTGATGCGAGATATTATCATCTTTTTTAGACAGATATTTAGTACAAGTTTGGTTTGTAGTTTAAATCAAGGAAAGATTACTAGGGATAACTTTGAAATCTTTTTCTTGTTTTTCCAACTATTAAGTTTTCTTATTCAGTATATAAATATAGCTTACTTAATATAATTAACAATTTTAATAAAAAAAAACTTATATATGTATGTGACTAGTGGAATCCATAAGTTTTGGTAATAACCGTCGGCTTTCCCCCTTATTGGTAATACGAATCGATTTGTGTCAACTTAAAATTTATATACAAAAAATTAACGAAAACTAATCAGAGAATACTTTTTGATTATGTCAAAATTTTAATACCTTACACTATTTTAGAGTAAATACGAGAATGTGTTTTTCAGTCACGGTAATGATGTTTGGCGGAAGGTCGATGGTCACCAAATCTGTCATCCCATGGTTAAGCTACAAAATAAAGAATTCCCACAATAAATTCACGCCGGGCAAATTTGACCTGGTCAAAGAGTCAGTTATACAAAAAAGGTTCTGTTCACACAGGGAAACCCCAAACTAAACAAGTCTTTAAGTACAGAAAAAAAATGTTAAATGGACAGACTACGATAAAAGATGTACTGCAAAGGGATGCGAATGAAAAAATAAAAATATTCCCATAATTCACTTGAATTTGAAGTTGGTATAAAAAAGTGAACCCACAAACTCGAGACAGGAAAAATTTCAACAAAAGTTCACATCATGACACCATCGCCAGAAGAAGCGACGATCAACAGATTGCAACACAGCCTCCTTGTCTTCTCTTCTCTTCTCGCTGCCCTCGCCAACTCCCTCACAGTACAAATCTTATTAACATGGCAGGAGAAAGAAAAAATTAATAAAAAGACTCAAAGGGATCTCTCTCACGCTCTTAAGCCTACCAACCGTAGTATTGATAATTTATGTATTATGGAAACTTTAAGTTGCAATGGATTTGCTCCTTTAACATAAATCAAAACTGTTGTTGCAATTTGATATGTTCATAAGAAACAAAAAAGTCATGTTGCCTCTACTGTGATTGCTTCATTAATATCCTTTCGTTTGTTTTCTTTTCGCAATGTTAATTCAAAGTAAGGATTCACTTAAACTCGCTCTCATAAAATGTATGTCAAGTTTAATCGAATTGTCGAAGCTGCCAAAGCAAAACGGATACTTTACAGTCCTAAGCTTTAGCTGGAATCATAGTTGGTAGACTTATGCGTTTTAGTTTGGCCTTACGAAAACCAAATGACCACGGTGATGATGAAGACGACAACATACTGGCGTGTTGCATTTTCCCACGGTCATTTCGCTTATTCTTCTTCTTCGTCTTCTTTCTCTATACTAGGCCATATACGACGACAGCGACGACGACGCCCAGCCCAAATCCCAAATGACCTGTGAAGTTTACTTGTTTTGCGTGCCTCTCCGACTGCCTGTGTGTCTGTCTGTCTGTCCGTCTGCCTGCTTGTCTGTCCGTCTGCTTGCTTGTCTGTCCGTCTGCCTGCTTGTCTGTCCGTCTGCTTGGTCATCGCCAAAAGATAAAATATCGAAGATTGATTTTTTTCTATGTGAGCTTGCTGCAGTTTCTTTTTGATTTTTTTTTTTGTAGTTATTTTTGCAAACTCTTATTTTATTTCGTTTCGTGTTATTTTCACAAGATATCAAGTGTAGAGTAATTACAGTGCAGAGTTGCCGACAGACAAACCAATGAACGCATCACTTCATCGGGACGATCGGTCTCATCATCATTCTTCTCGGCGTAAATGTGTCTTAACTATAAGTCCGATACGCAAGCAGTATCGCCTGCTTTTTCTTCCTTGTATTTTTATAATTGGCAAGTTCAAGTAGAAATATTTCAAAGTATGCAAAAACTATTCGGAATTCATGATGCAGGTCTGCCATTTGTCAAGGTAACAATGACATTTGGTCATGGCGAGTTTGTGTTGTTGTTGAAGCAGTAACAACATTTGATGAAAATTTAATTTTTTTCAGTTGGCTTATTATTTTAAAATTAATTTTTTCAATTAAAGTAATAGGAACAAATTTTATATTGCAATTAAAGGATCCTATTAATAATATTTGTATGACAAGTATGAAATTAAAATTCTGTTTCACATATTCTATTAAACAGAAATTTTCCAAACCTATCGAGGAATAGAAAGAAGTTAAGTTTCATCCATGGAATTTATCACATATGCCTGCTTAAAATTCTGTCCAGTATTTATCCATCCGGTGAAGCTTAATCTGAACCGTTTGTCAATCTGCACTTGAACTTTTCAAATCGTCGTTTCGATTTCAATTAAATGTTACCATAAGTTCAAACTCAAAAACACGGCGTAATCAAATTTGTGCGATACTGCGTTCAACGCCCTTGTACCGGAAAATCTCGCACAGATCGAGAGTGGGCAACTTGTCATAGCTAAACATTTAAATTCAAAATGTTTCAAACACAACACAAGTGCATCCTTTGCCTCCCCCTCTTCACTTGGTGTGTGAAATGTGATACTGAATTTTGAAAATATTCAGCATGTTGTTGTAATTTAAATCTATTGTGTATCTAAACTTAAAAAAAGAAACGGTATTTGAACCTGTTCACTTTTATGACGTTTTTTGTGGTTGTGGTTGTTTGCTTAGTTAAATTACGAGAACCACTCCAATTGAATGCAGCGCTCGTTTTTAGGGTGGGTCAAGAGTTATCCTCGCGCACATAGAAATAAATAAACAATTACAGAGCAAGGATACCAGCAGAAAATGTTGAGACCACTGTTCTAATGAATTCAGTGCACCTCAAAACATTTTTACGATTTTGAACGAATGATTCTGTTACATGAAAATTTAGGTCTCAATAGGTGAACAATTTTAAGAAATTTTAACCTATTATATTCAGACATGGTATGCCAGTACTAAATTCAGTACTAATAAAAAATTCTACTGGGATACTCGTATGAGGAATGTATTGAACAAGAACAACTACATACTTGTATGTTCCTATAATACAACAATACACATCTCGTTTATTTGAAGCTGGGCTAGTCAAAGGACAACCCCTAATTTCACCACTAACGGTTTTTGCCCGTAGCGGTATTAAACGACCGTGTTCAAAAGTCGCTCGCCGCAATTAATCAAATTAACACGCTCGAAGGAAAATTTGAACGATTTTTTATAGTTTTACATTTTTAAGCAATTGTCGAAGTGGTCATAATCCGGTTAATCTCATTGTTCAACGTCAATCTGGGGTTGCTATTCGGCAGCGTATCAAGTTTTGTATATTCTAAAAAATTTAATTCAAAAAAAAGGATACAAGCTAGTGACAGAAATCATCACATTTGATGAAGTATCCGCGAGTAGACAGCACGAACAATGTGGCTAGCACTTGTCGACTTCCACATGTTCGAATGTTGCGCGCTTCTGGCCACATTCGAGTAAAAAAACACCGTTTCAAAAGCGAAAGACTTCTCCTTACACTTTATCCTGCGCCGAGTCTGTGTAAATTGCAATTAGTGTGTGGCATGTTGTCTGTCAAAGGTCAATTTGCTAGTTGTCAGCTCAGCCACCACACAATTCGGTGTTAGAGGTTTGTCATGGGTTTCAACCCCACCGCGGGAAAGACCGTATGTCTGAATTCATTGATTTGTTATTTGCCAACAATGAAATTGATCAATAAATTGTCAAAGCTGTCAAAATCTTTAATGGTTTTGAGTTGCTTCACAAATGTTTGGTAGAGTTTAGTTTTAGTTTTTGAAAAGTGTGAACATTTTTATGAATCGCCTTTTTTCGAACACAATTGACCAACATAATTTAAACTATGAAAATTGTTTACAGTGGCACATTAAAGTCACTTTGATTTGAAATTCTAAAAGTACATTCGAGTGTGAGTTTCTAGGACGAGATTAATGTAAGCCACTCAATTGTCGGATGCGATAGAAGTCAAAATTGATAAATTTTATAGAAGTAAGTGCCTCGTCGATGTTTTACATATGAAATAGAATTTATCTGTGTGTATGTTTGTGCAGTATGTATGTATGTATGTGTTAACATGAATCATCTAAGGCTACGGATGTAGGATGTTGATGTGCTTTACTCTTCAATGTACGATTATTGTTCGAGAACCAACGATACTTTTTCAAAGAAGTTTCCTCTAACTTCAACAGCTGCTGCATCAGTTTGTGACACAAAAGGGCTCTAATTCTCATTTGATTGAAAACGATCATATATACCTAATGAAATTTAAATTCCTCTGATCAATTAATTTTTTAATTAATCATTATTACAATATTTTTTGTATTTGTTTCAGAATTTCATACTAAAGTTTAATTTAATACCATGTGCACGGACTACTCTATTCGAAACTCTCCTGGACATGTTGAAAGGGTACTTCAAAGTAAGATCGTATTTCAGATTATTCACTGATGTCTTTTTAATGCTAAATATATTGGGAATTGTGAATTGTGAACTGTGCAGTTAGGCTATTCCTGTCGTCAGTTTAACAGAAATGTGTTTATTTTGTGTGATTCGGTTGTGTTAAGATAATGAAATTAATTAAATTCGCAGCCAAAAGTAAACAAAAGAAAGATACTCGAAACTTTACAGAACAGAACGCGGCAAAATGAATTTCAACTTATACATACATAGATACAAAAGTTAAATAAAGTTACGCCGAAATAGGGTCTAAACAACAATTTTATTGTTACAAATTTCGTATTTGTTTCGCATAAAGGCGCTCATAATGAATTTGCGCTTGCTCGCTGCAAGAACTTAAAAAGTTGCCAAAAATGTTGTTTGGCAAAGTTTTGCTGCCATCACGCTTCAATAAAATTGACTTGATATTTTATTTCGTTTTCGTTTTCTGCTCAAGAACAAAGTAAAACTGTAGCTAATAAAATTGCTGCTGCTTCTGCAATGCCGAGGGAATCGGGAGCGATCTAATGTAGTTCAATGGTAGAACCGAAATTACGCCAAAGGCAGCCAACAGCAATATGAAAGCGCTCATGTGGAAATTGTGAGATTCCTACATAAAAACGTGTTGGAAATGTGGCTTCATACTCGTACAAACAGGACACTAAATCATTGCGGTATCTTAAAGTACGCTCAAAAAAAAAATCTAAAACAAAAAAAATATTTATCAAATCAATTGGAAATGTTGGATTTCTATTTCGCCCTAATAGCGCCATTACCATAACCTATGCACATTAACTTTTTTCTTTTCTTTTCTTTTCTTTTTCTTTTGCGTTTTGTTCTTCCTTGACACCGAATGTCATGTGTAAAATTTTTAAAAACGAAATTGCTTGCGATTCTCTTGTCGGGGAGTTTATGCGCGGTTGTGGTTTGGTGTGCTGACACTACCGTTAAGTGTCCTCAGCACATACAATCGCAATTAAATTTGTATCTGGATGTGTCGCTCTATCGAAGATTTAATGACGCACCATTAAATCGGATTAAATGTCAAACATTTTGAATTATTTGAATTTAAAATTGTATTTGCATGCGACGACAACGAACAGAGCGAAGCATCAACGCATCGTGCAGCATGTCCTTGCGCCCTCAGTTGTCCTTTGTGCCAGTCAAGCGTATGATAAACTGATAAACGACTTTTAAATGCGTGTGTCAATTTCAGATTCGAGATATCTGACAAATTGAAAGGGATAGGTTGAACACTTGCTGCATGCATAATTATTTTTAGATTGTGGTCACATTTGATCAAATAATCGAATCAATGGTTGATAATTTGCAAAAAATGCTCAATTAAAATTATTATTTCTTATTTAAATTTAAAAGCTGAACGTTTAGTAAGAATGCTTTAAGTGAAATTTAGGAGAACCATTATTAAAAAGTCTACAAAACTTACTTAAGAGTATTTACAGATATCTTAATATAATCAAGTTGAACAATTTATTTATAAGTTCACTATGATTACAATAGTAATAAATATATGGTGTAGAAGTAGAAAATTGTCCCTCTCCACCTCGATATTGTTTCTCTCTTTAAATATTTATTTTGTTTGCAGTTGCCATGGTACAAAATCATTAAGTTAATTAAAAACAACAAAAAATAAGACAAGAGTCGAGGTGAGTTCACTCAATTTGCGTTCTCATTTCAACTTTTCTAACCTTATTTTTTGCATGCAAACAACGAATTTATATATCAACAATTGAAATAAGCCGAAAGTATTTATTGGAAAATTAAAACTTTAACTAATTTAATTTTTGTAATTTTAAATTGGAGTTGCGAAGAAAAACAATCAAAAGCAAAAACTGAAATTTTTGACATATGACAGACGCCCATCGTAAAAGAAATGGTTTTAAAAATGTTCGTTCACAGGAAAGTTTTCGCTACTTGCAATACTTCGTAGTTACATACAAATATTTATATGAAAACGAACAAACATACAAACAAGTGGATGTTTGTTGTGCGAACTTAAATTTCATCTCCCGTAACATATTTGGCCCAGTTTTTTGTTTTTTATAAAATTATCCAGAAATTGCTAAAATAACACGCAACTTTTCAACGCTTTTGATCCAGTATGCCAGTGAGGAGCAAATTATAAATACTGCTGTGATGTATAATTGCAACGCTTCAAGGAGAATTGAGGAAATATGAACCAATTCAAAACACTCAAGAAAATAAAAAAAATTTAATCCAGACTTACTTACACGCAAAGTTCCGAAACGGAACAGTTGTTGTGTTGGATGTGACTTCCTGGACATGTGAAGTGAAAGTTCGTTAAAAATGTTGCGATCGAAATCAAAAGTGTATTTCAGTATTTAAAAAATTAAAATTTAAACAAATTCAATGCAATAAATAAAAAATTGTTTTATATACGCGTATAAAAAATTATATGAAAACTATTGCTATGCTTAACAGCGAACAGAAGATGGAGAAAGCCAAACTATTTTGGCCAACTTATAACAACAGAAACTCTGAATACTTAATATCACTTAACAGAAATAAATGCGGTCTGCTAATCGGTGTTTAACCGGTCACTGCCTAATTGGACACCAAGCCTTTAGGATGGAAATAATCTCTAACAACTGGTGTATAAACTGCAGTTAACCGGACGAAGAAGAAACTCTTAAAAACCTACTTTGAGATTGACCAGCGCCAGCCAAATGCAGAATGAGGATTCTTGGAAAAATTTTTTAAAATCTTTTAGCTATTCATCTGGAATAAATATCTCCAAACTTAAACACTTTGCATTAAGGACCAAAACTTTCGTGATGGACCAATATCACGATGTTAGTTCACTTCCATTTAAAGGGAGCATGTGGTATCGCTGTGGACCTAGTTTGGTATATGTGAGACATTTGCCACCACTCTAACCTAACTTAGTGAGAGAATTACCTTCAAGTTTGAATAGCCTACAAAATATATCAATTTAAATAAATAAAAATACAACTAACATTGTGGCCCATTTCCACTTGGTTCTTTTAAATATCTAAAAGGTGATATTTTTTAAATTCGAGTAAATGTTACATCTATGTACAGTAATTTTCATCCAAATTCTTCGTTATCTGCATTGACTTAAGCTTGTGTCCAGGTGCCTGCCTGCATTATGATTCAACTAACAAATTTTGTAAAACCAAAACATTACTCAAAGATTTCCTGCTTCAGCACAGAAATTCCCGCAAACTTTGTCCTTAGAGTAATTTATTTTTGGCATTGTCTGGTTTGCCTTCGCTCTGCTCCTGCTTCTGTCTACCTCGCGTGCATTTTCCGAGGTGATCGACCGTTAGCAACAGAGGCCAGCCCACAGGCAGACCAATCGAGCTGGGGCCAATGTGTGGCAGATAAATTACAGTGTTAGACACTTTCTTCAGAGAATTTTTCTGGCCAGGATGTGGTTGCTCTCGCTCTCGGCCTAATGCGATGTTGTGCAGTCGTATTCGTGTTCGTGTTGGTTTATTTAGTTCGTTCGTTCGCTCGTTCGCTCGTTCGTTCGTTTGTCTGTGCATTTAGTGAAAATTGAGATTTTTGGTTTTCGGTTTGAATCCTTTGCTGCATTCCGTGGTTATGCAAATTGACTTTCGTGCGGCCGCCATGGCCCGCGGGATTTCGTTTCGTGCCTGTGGCGTGTATTTCGTGCCAGCATAAAGTACAGTAATTGCCGGTTGCAACATGTCACGTGACGACCACTTTGTTCTTTCCTTTTCGCATTTGCGTTTCGATTTCATGCATTTTAGATTCAGGCAGCAATAAACTTGTTTAGCCGCTCGATGCTGCTTGCACCCTCTTTGAACTCGCTCGATTTCGATTCATTGGGTTCGTTGGCCTTGCTTGTTTTTGTTTTTTGACTACTTCCCGTTTTCTGCAAATCTAGAATAATCTATCAATATGAAAATTTGCATGTGGCAATTCGCAATTAATTCTCATTTCGCTCCTGCATATGCAAATTCGCCAATCCCAAAACGTCCTCGTGGCAAATTAATATTTTTACGAGCTGTTATTTTTGAGTGTCGTTTTCACGCCCAGGACACAACAAGTTACAGTTCAATTGACTTGGTGGGAGGGGGGAGGCAGTGGCAAATTTGCTTCCTTTATTTTGTCATTTGTGTTTTTTACGATTTGTTGTTGTTATTGATGCAAGCCCCTTAATAACTAAAAAAAAATGATCGATTGCCCGTGTCAATTGGGAACATGCCTGCAGAATCTTCCTTCCGATTCTGGGTGCTTTTGACAGATTATGAATGCTGCTTATTTGCTTATTTGCATATTTGATTTATTAGCAGATAGTTGCTTTTTTTCGCGTAAAAATAACATTCTTTTTTGTATTTACTTTTTATATTTGTGTGTTCTTGTGTTTGTGTGTGTGTGTGTGTGTATGTTAAAGGGACGATTTTGTTGTTGTTATAAATTCAAGTGCTCTGATTAATGCCGCTTCATACGCATTTAAGTGAAATTAATCTCTTTTTTGTGCTACTTATTTGCACGTAAAAAAGTAGTTGCAGATTTTCGAGGGTAAACTGGAGTTGCACTTACGAGTATTTGTAAATGAATTAATAAAGTACATAAACAGGACAAAGTTATCCAAATCTGCTGCAATTTTACTCAAAGTGGGCTTTTTATTTTATTGTTAAAAATTAAGATAAATACAAAAATAAGATATAATCTTATTTTAGCTGAAATATTTATTTAAATGAGGATTTAATGTAAATTTATATAATTTTAAATTATGACAACTTTTATGGAATATTCAAAAACATACGAGAGTGGTTCGATAAAAACTTGGCCTTACCGCCCGATGGAGGCCTTCTAAAAAAGTTGAAGCATCGCATCGTCAAATGCGTCGAGCTTAAAGGAGACTATGTTGGGAAATAAATAGCCACTTTTCCAAATTGAGCAACTATATTTCTATCGGAGGTTCTAATTAGAGCTGATAACATTCCTAAAAAATAAGGCTTGAACTTAGACCCACTTCTAATCAGAAACCAAAATAAAAAAATAAATTTTTAAACTTATAGATCAGATAATTGAACCAATAACTTCAAAAACCTTGTAATAAAACCTCGTTCAAATCGAAGGGTTACTTTAAAAAACAAAAACAATTTTATTTAAATCAAATGTAAAGAAATATTTTGTCTGTGTGTAATTGAATAAAAAAAAACATAAAACCTTCTGTTTGCAACATTTATCACGGCGAATATTCTCCTCAAATTGTAATTTATGACATTTATTTAACTCATCCGAAGCTCAGCTCGTTACAAAATTATTTCACTTTTTTTTTTTTTGACAAGATTTTATGTTTTTCTATTACTCGCATTTAAATGCGACAGCAAAGCCATAAAATGCAAAATCTGTTGCAACTCTGTTTGCACCGCGCACCGCACCAATTATAAGGGTTGCCACAAACGACACCATACCATACCATACCACACCAACAACCACAACAACAACAACACCACGCAACATACTTACATACTCAACTCATTTTTATTTATTTCACTTAATTTTTATTTGAATATTGTTTCATTCGGTGCTTCTGTTTCTGTTTTTTTTTTGAGGTTTGGTTGCATTCAAATTTACGGTAAAATTTATGAACACAAAAAGGTTTCGCATTTGTTTGTGGTTGTTTGTACTTGTGTTTATATGTGGGCAAAGTGTGTGCAACAGCGCAAAGTCACCCACTTTACGTCAGTCATAATAAAAAATGGAAAAGCGGCAGCAGCAGCAGCAGCCAAGAAAAAAGGTCCCGGTCGTTAATTGGCAATTGTGTGTCGCCCCGGTGAATGGGTCAACATATGCGCACTACTTTTTTTTTAATTGGACCAGAAGTGCACGCAGTCACATAAATACTCGTACGAGTAGTAGCAGGTTAGACTAGTAGCAGCGAAACAGAAAAAGCGTGTTGCACTATTTTTCCATTACAACATTTAATAACTTTAATCAATTTAGAAGCCAGTTGAGAAATGTGTATCGCTTAAGCTCACAGTTATCAAAAATTATGATAACAATTTTGATTTCTTGAAGTTATTAGAAAATATTAGAATTATCTCGCTCAACTTTCGTAACTTTTCTATTCATTCTAAAAAAAGACAGGTTCAGAAAGTTTGACGACGACGATTGAAAACTAATAAAAGAAGATTCACCAAATTTCAGGTCAATAACTGAACTGCAGTAATCATCTTTAGATCGACTTGGCACTTTGTATATAAATTTATATATAAACAAATATGTATATTGTCAAAGTTACGATGCCTCCTAATTGGCGTTACAAATGGAACACCAAACTCAAAACTTAAACTGTCAACTCTTAATATTAATATTCAATTTCTTAGCTTAAAATCAATTTCTTCAGCGTTCTATCTCTATAAATAGTTTTGTTCTCTTAATGTGGTTTAAATGTTTGAGCGGAGTATAAAAAGGTATACCATGTATATTTATTTGTATAAATAATTAAGGATTTTGTAACGTCTTTTTCTTAGTAGAACGAATATGTATGCTTGAATGTCATATTTTTATATTGATCTTTCTTCTCAATGATACAAAAGAAGTTACCTTATGAATAATTCTCTTTGCTACTTGGTAGCAAAACTTTTATTTTCAGATGCGAGTGTCAACGTAATTTAAGGTTCGAGTATCAATATACTCCAACCAACGCAAAGCGCCAATGACAAATTCCTTAGAATATTTTCCAACGAAATTTCCTTTTCAGCAAATTGAAAAACTTGAACATGACCATTTTCATTTTTAATAACGCGTGTCACTTCCATTCACAAATATTTGCTTCGCTTCCCCGGCAAACAGCTATCGTAAATATAAAAATCATCACAATCTCGCCGAGGGAAAAGCGTTAAGAGCTGTAAGGTAAATCCGGAAATATTTGCCACAACTTCTTTTTAAATACTTGAGCAAACCAGAGCGCATATACTCGTTCTTTCTAATACTAAGCCATCGTGATAAGGAATATGTCCGTGAGTAGCGACCAGGGCCGAATTTATGTTGTAAATCAGAGCGAAAAATCAAAAATAATAACATAAAACATTTATTTCATTTTATATTATTTTTAATCACGATATAAACATTTCAATATTTATTTTATTAAATATTCATCCTTGTTCATTTAAATGTTTCCTTTGTAACAGTTGCATAAGTGAAATTCTGTCATTTCCGAATTCACATTAAACGATTTTATAAACTTTATAACATTCAGTCCACTGAATATTTAAACATTAGAATTTTTTAAAAATTTTATAAAGGGGCCAAGTTGAAATTGAGTCGAAACACGCTCCTGTCATTGTGCACGTACTCGTATACCCGTAAAAGTGTTTGTGAGTAGGTGTTGGTGTTAGTGCAAACTTCTGTGTGAGTTGCCTACACAAGCATTTTACAGTTTTACTTTGTGTATAATCGTAAAAAAAGTTTACACTCCACTTCTTAGAAATCATAAGATAAGCGATGGTGTAAGTTGTTCTCGTCCTTCCTGGGCTGGTTTTATGCCTCTTTCGGGTTGGCGGGTGGCTGACGGTGCAAGTGGCCTAAGAAAATATTGAATAATTATTTTCGCCAGACAAATATTTGCATTGTGCCTTCTTTACATGCGAAATATTGCATTTGCAAAATATTGGCAATGTAAATAATCCTTTTTCGGTCGCTGGCGCAAGTCCTTAACACAACAAAAACGTTTGAGTGCAAAAAAAAACACGCAAAACTGCAAAAGAGTAACAAAACGTGTCGATTGCATCGCTCGTTGACACAAATAACCAAAACCGCAACAACAACAACAACAAAAAATGTGCGCTGATTAAATTAAAGAACTCGAGTGCCAGCCATCGAGCCAGTCAGCCGAGACGTGGCGAGTAGGGCAGGCAAAGGCAGCCAACTGCACTTGTGCTAAAGTTTATCTGCGCCATTTGTTAGGACAAACTTTTCGAATGCACAACGCAACCGTACCGCAGCCTTTTGGCAAAAACTATAATCCATACGCACAACCCTTTCACCATTTAACGTTTGACGTTGCCCAAATACAAATACAAGAACAAGGACAAGTACAACTCAACATTGCAACTTTTTTTTCATTTTGTATTTATTTATATATGTGTCGAGTTTGCTCACACTTTTACTTCTCTTTGAGTATTTAACGAAAAATTGGATTTTGGCAAGAATACACAAACAAATGAATTCTGTCAAATATCAACTTCACTCATTGGATTTGCAAAAACTTAAGTTCTATTCCACAATTGAAAAATATGGTAAACAAATCGACTCATATCGAAAAACATAAACGAGAAAGTCACTTTGGAACGTCTTAATTCGATTTGCTTTAACTTTTATAAAAGCAATTATAAAAACGATTTTGTATTTAAAGAAGACTTTTCTCAGAACGACACTCGAACCTCGTAAAAAAATGTGTTTACGTATGTAGTTTAAACTATAATTTAATTAATTAACCATTAATACAAACATTATTTTCGCCTAATATATTACATACATACATACATATATACATACATACATACATACATACATACATACATACATACATACATACATACATACATACATACATACATACATACATATATACATACATACATACATACATACATACATACATACATACATACATACATACATACATACATACATACATACATACATACATACATACATACAGACATACGAGTATAGATATACATATATACACTTTCTTTATGACCAATTTTATTTCAACATATCTAGCTTAATGCAGCCTTTCTTGTACATAAGCTAAACAAAAAAAAATGGATAAAAAAAATATCCCCAAAGAAATGTGTGCCATAACCTCAACTCACTCGCCTAATCCTCATAAATATCAAACAATCCAACAGCTACACAAATAAAATATAATAGAAAAGCATTTTTTTATGTTGCGTTAAGTAGCCGCAACAATTTCAATGACACACAAAACAAATTGCGAAAAATTTATATAAAAAGAATCGCAAAAAAAAGGGTGAAATTTTCACTTTTCTAACCCGAAAATGGTGATTTCTCTTATATATTATTCTTTTCCTAACAATTAAATGTGAGGTTAAGTGCGGTTAAAGGATTTCTCGCTTTTACCGTTTCAGGTCATTTTTTGATGCTGCCTGCAAAGGATCTGAGTATACATATACATACATGTGTATATGTATGTGAGTGGTTGACGGTGATTACATTACATTATTGAAAAGGATAGTAACACACACAAAATAAAAGGTTTGTATGTTCGTTTAATTATTACATCGTGAGGTGAAAGGGTTAAACAGTAATGTGTATGTGTGCGGCTCGTAAATGGTAAGATGTACACGAGTTTGGTGTTATGTGATAATAATATATCCACTTATAAATTAATAATATTTCAAAACTATTTAGCAATATTTTTAGCCCCTTAAGAAAAAATAATAACATCAAGAAAATGTAATGTAATGTAAATAGTGGGCGTGGTAGATTTTGTGTACCCTATTATTCTATCCGATGCATATCTATACATATTTACTAAAAATTAATATTTGTTTATATCTCTTTATCTTTCTTTGTACCATATGCATGTCTAAACTGGTCATCCAGTTTTGAGGAGTAGCTATGCTCACGCCCGGGAAGGTTAAGGAATAAAAAAAATATAATTTCCTGTAGTACTAATAAAATAAAGAAAATAGACTTTGTAAAATTCCAATTTTTTTTTCAATTCTAAATATGAACAACATTTATAAAAAATTTAAATTTTCTGTTGTATCTCCATGATTCTCAATGCCCCTAAAATTCCTTCATATTCCTTCCCACGTCAAATGATAAAATTTGTAAAAAAAAATTTTTATCAGGACAAAATTTACAATAAATTGGCATTTAAAAAAAAATTGTCTACTCGTGTATTGAAAATTGTGATATTCAATAGTGAATGTTAAACGTTTGATATTTCTATATATAGACATGTATGTCTATATGTATGTATGTATGTATGTATGTATGTATGTATGTATGTATGTATGTATGTATGTATGTATGTATGTATGTATGTATGTATGTATGTATTAATGTCTATATGTATGTATGTATGTATGTGTCTCTCGCACGTACCAATAACCTCAAGGCATATGAATTTTTGTTTTTGCTTTGATGGTCGAGCAATCATCATCATCAGAATGACAATGCCTTTGCAGCTCTGAATAATTATCGTCTGTCCGTTGCTTATCCTTTACGTTTTATATGCAGAACTCATCGAATTTCGACTGTTACGTCTGCGCATTTGTTTCGAGTCTGTTTCATGTCCGAAGCGCCAGTGTCTGCCAACCACTTTGATTAAAAAATGTATTGTGAAGAGCCGAATGATTCAGTTCCTTGCGTTTTTAAACGGCAACGCATGCGCGCAGACCAGACGGTCTGAGACGGATACAAAAGCAAAAAACAAAAAACAACAACAACATCAATAACAACAGCGATAGAATGCGTCGTTGGCGTGAGACTTGAACACGTGTCCGAATTTTGAATTCCATTTATTTTCTTCTTTTTCTTTTTTGTATGGAACACAAAACATCTGAAGCCGACGAAAACGAGTTAAATGCAAAACATGAAAAATACCACCTGCTCCTGAACTACTCGATTATATTCATTTGCAATATACTCGTACACTCACATTTGTAAGATACATAAAAAGGACTTCTATGCTAATTAAAACATCATTAAAAAGTTCATGCTCGGAATAAAATTACACATTTTATTTGTATATATTTATTTTCAATAAATATACACTTTTAATATCTAAACACATTATCTGCATATTAAATTAACATTTCGCATTAACATATTAATTGACCAAATTTACACTTAAATGTTTTGGAAGTGCATTAGAAAGATTGAAAGATTCGAATCTATTGAATTTACTTCCGCCGCTGCAGCAATAAAGTCTTTCTTCTTGCTTTTTTGTGTTGTGTTTATTTTTACTTAAATGTCTTTCACCAAAATTTAAACATCCGAAATACCCGTACTTAAGTGAAACCGAGGCAATGACTTCCAACCAGTAAAAAAACAACAACAAAACCGAACAGAACAGAACCAAAAGCAAATGGCTTTCAAGTCAAGAAGTTCTGTATCCATGCACACTCTGTCGCTGTGTTTTCGATATCTGTATCTGCTGATATCCTGTTACATTAAAAAATTTCACAGAGGCAGGTGGTCCAGCGAATCACATGTCAATCTCACGTTACCTTCCTTGCTCAAACGACGGACCCAAGTGGGGAGCGCGATTATGCAAGCACTTCAGTGAACCTTTTATTTTAAAGTACTCGTTTTGCCTACTCCTTTCCTGTATTTATTTACGTTTAACTTTGAGCGAAGGCATCGGAAAAGGCTATTTTATTGTACGAGTATATGTAGCTTATAAGAGTTTTTGGAGTTGAGTGTGTGCTGGTATAGCTCTTAGTCCTCATGAACCATTGTGCTTTTGAACATACAATTAATGTACGAGTATATCGGTGAGTTATATAATTATTGCTGTTTGTTTCTAACTATCTATATATATATATACTATATCTATATACTATCTATCTATTTATCTATCTATCTATCTATCTATCTATCTATCTATCTATCTATCTATCTATATATCTATCTATCTATCTATCTATCTATCTATCTATCTATCTATCTATCTATCTATCTATCTATCTATCTATCTATCTATCTATCTATCTATCTATCTATCTATCTATCTATCTACCTATCTATCTATCTATCTATCTATCTATCTATCTATCTATCTATCTATCTATCTCTCTATCTATCTATCTATCTATCTATCTATCTATCTATCTATCTCTCTATCTATCTATCTATCTATCTATCTATCTATCTATCTATATATCTATCTTTATATCTATCTATATATTTCATATTCAGTATTGATTTAGGTAGATACATACTATAGAGAAATATAAACATTTCAAAAAATAACAAACTGCACATCCTAAACAACTTCAGTTACATACTTAAAAACTCAAACTCAAATTCGGAAGGTTTCTTTTATAAAAAATATTCATAAAAACTAAGTTGTTTTTGTACTCAATGTATATGCACATAAATTCTTAAACATACAACAACCACTTCAATCTAAAGCATTTCAAGGGCTGCGCAAGGGCATTATCTGCTTAAAGATAGAAAAATAATACTCCAGGAAAACACAAAATGCACATGTGACAAAGAAGGCAGAGAACAGGCAGTGGCACTGACAATTAATACAGCTGCGCCGCCTCTTCTCCTGCCACAGGGTGTTAAATTACACATAGCTCCCTACAATTGAGCACTTTCAAAATTTTGAATTTTGAAACTTATGATCTGCGCAAAGTGTATATTATTAAAAATACATACATACAAAAATCTGCGAGATAATAAAAGAGAAGAAATGTATGAGTGGCATTGCAAATGTTATCCATTAAATTGGGACAGCAACTGGGGTAGACTTTGAAAACATTTTATTTCTAAATAATAGCAAACAAATTTACCATGCTAAATTGTATTTGTTCACACTTTAGTTATTTTTCCAAATAATGTCTAGGACTTTTATATATGTATGTATATACATTTGCCGCGGAAGTTCTAAAATCGAACACAAGTACAAATAAGATATTTTCAAAAGTATCAAAATTGTATCATCGCAGCACATAAAGTTCCTGAGTTACGACGGTAGGCGGTAAATTAAACAAAACACGCCCACTTTTGGTGAAGTTGCCAACAGTGGCAATGAAACAAACAGAAAACTCCCTGATATGAGTAGTTTTATATGTAAAAGAAAGTATCCAAATTTCGTTTTACTATTTTCAAGGCGGAAAGAATTAAAAATCATCGAAAAGACAACTTGAATAATCTCCAAGATCAGTTATGAAAACTTTTGGTATTTTCAATTTATATTTTAGGTATGCAAAAAGTCTTTTAAAATTTTATGTTCTATATTATTAAATAAATTTGAATTTCGCCAACAGTTTGCTTTGTCCACTCCCACTCCACAAGAGTAACAGCCACCCCAACAAGAAACCAGCCATGATGGTCAACTCAAAATAATTCATGATAATGAACTACTGCCTACAAATCCGATTACATTTCCGCTTCTTTTAATCAGAACATAACGCTTAGGAACCAAACGTACGATTTTACGATTCATTAATGGACATTTCTATGTATGTACATATGTACAAACAAATGCATACATACAAATACATAAATATTTGAGCAGGTAGTTTTTTTTCTGTTAACAAAAAGAAAACCTGTGTCCTTTGAAAGCATAGTGCAACATCCTGCCTCGACTATTTAAAACAAAATTTCTCTACTGCAAAAATATAAAAACACAGGAACGAGAAGGAAACATCTGCGCTGTGTCAAATAGAATAGCTGAGATTTATAGCCTAAAATTGCTGTACGTTATTTCCAAGGATTTTAAGAGTAGCATGAGCATGTGTTTTTGTTGTTGTTGTTGTTGTTGTTTTTCTTCCTTGTATACGTACAGTTTTTCTAGGCTAGGACAAGAGGATCAACACAATTTCAATGCAGTGATATTCAATTCAAGGATACCCAACATTCAAGGATACAAACATGAATACATACATACACACGCACGAGTATATAGACAAACAACTCGAAATTCCCTAACTGCCTGTAGCATTGGCATCTGTGTAGGTGTATTCTAGAGAAGCATTTCAAACAAAGCCTTTTACGCATTATACGCCTGCGTATAGCCATTGCGCAGGATATGCCCATGTAACATGTTTTTGGTTTTTTTTTGTTAAAGCATACATATATGCACATGGAAGAGGAAAAAATTTAAAATGGTTTTGAAAAATTCACTTTTTTATTTTCTTCTTCTCGAAGTTCGGCATTTTTATGCTTGTATCGCGTCGTCAGATTGAATTATCTGCTCAACATCTGTTTCGATTTAATGCCAACGAAAAAGAAAAGATTTTTTGAATTTTGTGCTCTTTGTTGCGAGTCACGTTCCGATAACCACACCATTTTTTCAGCGATCAGTTTCAGCTGCCTCGAAATACTGAACTGTTTGTTGTCTTCTTCTTTTTGAGCCAATCTTAAGGTTAACTCAGGAAAATATTTGTGAGACATATGTTCGAACTAATAAAACAGACAAAAAAAACAAGTAATAATAATAGTATCGCGAAAGAGATTAATTGGTTTTGATGTGAACAAAAGATTCAGTTTTTAGTTTATATATTAAATCTTGGAATAGTTATTAAGCTTTGGATGATGTGCATTAGAATAAAGATTGTCTTATCCTTAAGATTAAATTCAACATGAAACTCATAAATCAAATATACAATATTCATGGATATTTAAGGGTATATATATATAAAGTTGAACAAAAAGATCGAAGTTGTTTCAATCTCGACTAATTCAAAATCGACTAAGCAAAACAAAAGCACGCAAACAATAAGAAAAAGTTACCAAGTTTTTATAAGTTGAATATGTGTGTTTAATTTTTGTTGTTATAAGTACATGTGAATGTAGTTATCAGCAATTAATTAAAAAGTTGCTGATCAAAAAATGAACATTTGCGTGCACATAAAATAATTTGTGCTTTGTAATTTTGCAATTTTAATGCGCCAATGCTTCTAAAAAGAGTTTGAAATGCCACAAATAAGGCTCAGAATGCCACACACAACATTAACAACAACAACAACAACGACAACAACACTCAACAGCAATTTCAGAATGCATGAGCGGTAAGCAGTAAGCAGGAAAGGGGCCAAAATGAAAGTAGCACATTGGATGAAATAAATAAATGGCAGGCCACATCTGCCAAGCATCTTGCAGGCAGCTCCTCCTGCTTTTCATTTCACATACGAAAAGTAACTGTTGTTAAGTTTTTGTTTGCGTTTGCGTAACGTTTTTTTTTTTTTTGTTATTTTGTGGCAATATAAAATTGCATCCGACTATGCAACAAACATTCTACAACGCTTCCCGCAATCGAAACCGACTTCTTGCAAAGCCAAAACGCACAGGCTCCATTTGTTGCAAAGTGCAAAAAAGTAGGATTAAGTACGCCTTTTTTGTTTAAATGAATTACAATAATTTTTTTGGTTTTTTGTTGAGCGGTTAACTGTGTGTCCTGTAGCTACAAATAACAACTGACATTTTTGAAAGATCTCAACAATTTTAAAATGCTATTCATTTGTTGTAATATAAGTGCTTTCGATGTCAAGTTGGAAATGTTTCGACGCTCTTTATTTGATCGTAACTTAAAATAGTTAAGAATAAGACTTACCCGTAGAGGAGTGCAGCGCCAGCAATTCCGCCACCGCATTGCGCTGTTATGTACATTACGGCGCGTATCGGCGACACGATGCGAATGACGCATGCCGCCAACGTGACGGCAGGATTTATGTGGGCACCTGCAAACAGTTATTTGAGCAAAATTAAAATAACATCGAAATGTTTATATATTACTTATTATAAATTTTGTTCTGTAATTGAATGGAATTGCCTAAATCTACTTTAGAATAAAACTTGATTATTCTCTAAAGTTAAGATAAAAAATCATTAATTAAAGAATAACAACTTTCAGTACAAGTTGAAAAAACTTCCCAATTAAATTTATGAAACACATGTGCTAAACATTTTCAAAACAAATTAAATTGACACGACAAACGTCAGCGAATCGCTCTAGCGGAATCCCCCCTTTTTTAAGGCAGTTTTTATTCTGCCAAAGCGCTCCCCAATTTCCCACGCAATTGAAAATGTTTCTGCTGGAGTCAAGGAGTGAATTGCCTTTTTATGCTTACAGTACTATATACCCTACACACATTGAGATTGGGCATATATATTGCTGACAAACGTTTATTTTTCCAATATGTAATATACAATTTCTAATTTGATTTTTTTAATTAGTGGACAATTTTTTTCTCCAAATTATGACAAACAAAATACAAAACCATATAACAACTAACACAATCCTTTGTTATTTCGTTTATATTGATTGACGATTATTACAAATGGATGTGTAACTTCCAATGAACAATATTGATAGATTTACTTAAAGTGGGCATAATTAATGTCACGCCCACAAGTAATTGAAAACGCACACATGAACTTTGAATTTGAATCGTTTAGGCAAGAACTCAGTCTACACAACTTTGAACTGTATTTGACATATCACTTATAAAAATGGCTAACATATACCAACAACAATTCTTAAGCCCCAAATTAAAAATATACATCGCAGTCAAAATGTACAAAGGCACAAATCAACATATCTGAAATTTTACAGAGCAGCAATTAACATTATAAAATGTGAAAAAAAATATTAACAAATAAAATAATTTTTGACTTGAATGCTCCAAATTGTTGTGCGGAGATGTATTTTAAAATAAGCTGCTAGAAACTGAAAGAAACGTGTCGCAAAAGAAAATTGGTTCGGTTAATATGTATCGTGAGTTATTCTACACTCTGACTTAAAGTAGGGTATGCAAGCTATTAGTATACAATTTTTTTATGATATGGTCTTTTTGTATGCACCAACTGTGTTAAAATATTTATTTACCCGATATGTGTATGAAGCACTGGGTTAGTGTGGCCATGGCCAGTCCCGACGCCAGTGCCGTTGCCAGGAGCACCGAGGAGACACTGGCACCTACGCCGGCGCCAGCTGCCGCCCCACAAACGATGAACACATAGAAAAACGAAGCCAAGCACTCGCTGATGATGGATCTGCGAAAGAGAAGAGAATCACAAAAAGAAAAGAATTAAATATAAACTATAAAGAGAATTATATTCGGCTATGCCGAAGCTCAAATCCCCTCCGCAAATTTAGAGATTCCAAAAAATGTGCTTCTTGTAGCATATATTGGTATGTGCTATATGGCTATATTTAAAGTGGGCGTTGGCCACATCCGACCACGCCCATTTTTTTTATACTAATTTAATGTTACTAATAAAGCGTAAAATTCTGAATTTGAATTGGTTATGTACTTTGCAACTATTTTAATGAATTGTTTGTTTTTTTATAAAAATGGGAAATTTTTGGGGGGGGAGGAGTAGTTTTGATCCGATAATACTCATCTTAAAAGTTAACATTCGCTTGGAGAATAGAACCTTACATATCAAATTTTAAATATCAATGGCCGTAATCGCTGGGACAGACGGACATACGGATATCGTTATATCGTATATATGTATGTATTGTCATACCTATTACGCCACCTTATATTCGTTACAAACTGAAAATACTCTTTGCTACGAGCTTGCGCATAGCTAAGGGTATAAAAAATTACATAAAAAAAACTTTAAATTGGGTTTATTGGAATTTTTGATAATGATTTATGAATTTTGGTTTATAAATATGACAACAAGGAATAAACTTAGTTTAACACCGCTCCTGCTCAGTCTGTGTTGCCAGACTGGGGCAATTAAAAATTTTTTTTTTATGCACATATGCAAAATATAATAAATACACATACTAGTATATACATATATGTATGTATGTATGTATGTATGTATGTATGTATGTATGTATGTATGTATGTATATTTATGATATAAAAAATGAGTTAAATTTTTGTAAACCATAAAAAATGCAGCTGTACGGCGTGGCGTCGGTGTCAACACGTTTAGAGGATGAACCAACAGAAGGACATGGTGCAGCTACTCTTGAACGACTTTAAAAATGCATGTAAAAAAAAAAGACACAGAAACAAACACAAATACACACAATTCCAATACACACAAAAAAAAACAAAGATAATTTTTAAAGCGATAAAAAAATCGAACCGAGGAAACAGCTGCAACTGATGACCAAGCCGGCTTTCGATTCGGTCGCTGCTTCTTTTTACTCTTCTTCTTCTTCTTCTTCTTCTTCTTTTTCGATTTGTGTCGTTTCGAAAATTCGAACAATCTCCGCGCGCACCGCTCAGCGCCGCTGCTTGGCTTGGTCATTTATCAACGATTTCTGGATAATTGCAAGCAGCATTCGAGAGATAAGTGGCCCAAAAACAACAACAAATAATGTATGTAAGTTATGTTGCTGTAATCACGTTCATAAGTCTGGGCCTGGGCCTGGGCCTGAGGACAGTGTGACACTTTTCTTTCCCTTGTCGTCGTCCATCGCCAAAGTAAACAATTATTAAGTTTTTTGTTTATCTTGTGAGTAGGTTCGAATTTGCTTCGCAGAAGTTTGTTTTAATATTTAAAGATGAATTCTTTCTGAATTCCTTTGAACGATTGCAACGATTGTACATATGTATAAACCTATATACATCATATTTAACTTGTTCAAAGTGAGAGCAATAAACAATTGTATCAAAACTTATTTATGAAATTACAAATAGAAATTAATTTTGAATCAAAAAAAATTCTCAAACTAATATCCAAAATATCATATTAGGGGTATTCCCTTAAACGCGAAAACGCTTCAAAAACATCGAAAATTCGCTAGTTTGGGAGCCAGGAAAAGAAACTATTATTAGTCGCCTCGAAAAGTTGCTCGTTTGTTGTAGTCAGGTCCGTATCTAGGGGGGCCCGAAGGGGGCAATTGCCCCGGGCGCCACTTTGTAAGGGTGGCATGTGGAAGAAGCTTTAGGGCGACATTTATTTTAAGTGAGTACCTTTTTTTTTTTTTTGCTGCCATGAAGAACATTTTTTACTTTCAACCTGGTTGTAGTGTTGCCTGTATGTAAAATAAAACTAATGCTATGAAAAAAGTGATTTTTTTTTTACTTTTAGTTACAAAATTGTAGAACAACAAAAATAAATTTTTAATTTTTTTTTTAAACTTGTAATAAATAAGCTATAAATAAAACGGTTGTTATGCAATAAATGTTTTAAAGCTTAATACATTTTAAAATTATAATCTGATCAATAATTTTTTTGTATATCAACTGAAGCGATTTGCAATGAGTGCTGCAATGGCGTATTATTTAACGAAACCCTAACTGAACTTGCAAATTGCTGAATTTCAGAATTGTTGTCGAGATCGTGAAAAGGTGATTTCTCGAAAAGTGGCTTGCAACTTTTCGAACTTTGCGAGTTTTCCAGTTTTCGCTTGTAAGGGAATATCCCTATTGAGCGATTTTTATGTTATAAATTAAAAAAAAAAACTCAAAAGAGTGCGAATTGTTTACAAAATGTAAATCGTGAAATCTTACGCATTTGTATTACATACTAGCTCAAATTATCTGGCGTTGCTTGGTTTTTTTTAATTGTCATCAAATCTTAGTTAAATAGTTGAATAATATTAACCAAATCAAATTTAAATAAATAAATTCATGTAACTGTTGTGAGTTTGTTGATAAAGTCACCATACACTTATTATCATAGAGCATCACATTCCTGAGATATGACGATGGGCTTCAAATTCATCCGTTTTTGATTTTTTAACATTAGTATTATAAATTGTGAGAATAGTATGTGGGCGTTGAAGATTTCGTATAGTATATCATTCCTTACAGACCCATCAAGACATAAGTTTAAAGTTTGAAGTAATTTGGTTAAGCGGTTTAAACGTGAAAACAGAACGACTGAATAAAGAAATAAAGAAACAAATAAAGAAAGAAAGAAAGAAAGAAAGAAAGAAAGAAAGAAAGAAAGAAAGAAAGAAAGAAAGAAAACACCTTCCTTTTTATTATTGTATTAGTAACGATTCAGAACTAAATTGATAAGTAGATGTTGAAGAACCAATTGAAACTTTTTTTAATAATTCCAATTAAATTATAATTAATTTAATTTTTGAAGTCCAAAACAATTATTAAAAAAAAACAAATTTTGTATTTAAATAATAATTTATGTATGCAAAAAGGAGCTTCAATGGTTATTGCTGATAACCATTTTAGTGCATTTAATTCGAGTTGAGTTACTTTTATTGTTTGTTTAATCTAAACGAAAATATTGTTTATAATTTGATCACAATATCAACAAACGAATTTTAGTTATGGTTATCCGTTTACTGGGTATTAAGAAATCGAGTTACAAGTATTCGCTTCTTTGTTTTTTTTTCAGTTAAAAATTAATTTTAAATACAATCAAATCTGATGATGAGTTATTATAAACGAGATCAACAAAAGTTGGAGTATTTCAATGTTTATATGTATGTATATGCTAATGGAAACATTCAGAGATCCAGCATAACGGTTATTTTGATATTAAACCACTGAAATAAAAACAACTGAGCGACATTTATTCGTATTTTTTTTAATTTTAAAATTTAAATTAATTTTTGATTTAAAAAAAAAAAAATTCAAATTCTAAATTTGTATTTCTAACTTTAAAATAAATCACTGATTGATATTTTTTTATTTATGCTTCCGAAAATAAAAATCGTTGATTGAAGTATATTTTAAATGCCCTACACTACCCGTACGCACGGACTAGTACATACATATGTTTGGTCTTACATTTTTAACGCCACGCCTACAACACATATTTTATGTTTTGTGTTGTAGTGGATTTTAGCTTCAGATAATTCAATCACTAGTTTAATTTTAGAAGTAAAAACTACTATAAGATATTTTTTTGGGGTTTTAAAAATAAAAAATCACTAAAATTTGCTTTAAACTTTAAGCTTTCAAATTCAAATTGATTTGTGATCAACGACAAAAGAATTTAAATTGGTGTAAACTTTTTACATACCTCCAGAATTCGAGCGTACGGATCTCAGCCTGTACGCTTCGCTTTGGCTGGAGCGTGCTCGACAGGCGATTATTGCCGGAACCAGAGTCCTTGCGCATCGCCTCCAAACGCTCGAAAAGAGTCACAATGTGAAAGTCGATGTTGTGCTCCAACGGAATGGTGTGCAAACTTTCATCCGCCATTTTTCGTTATCGTTTTCGTGTTCGTTACGAAGATTAAGTATAAAAATAATTGGAAATTTATCTTTCTACACAATTCGATTATTGAAATTGTTTTAAAGCTTTAAAAACATATTTTTTAAATGTAGTTTGTAGTGTTGTGGTTGTTGCTTAAAGTTGTTTATTTTGTTCGTAAATGATGGGAGCACAAATTGAACTAAATTGAATTTAATTGGTGATCTTTTATCAAATGCGCGCAAGTTTTAAGCGAAACAAACAAAGAGAACGCACAAGACAAATTCAACTTTTTGGTTTGTTAAATTTTCTTATTATTTTTATTTTCTGGCTGTTTTTCTTTTCAATATTAAATAGCTTTTTAATATCCAATCAATGATATTTGTATATTTAAATATTAGTCACAAATACACCGCAATTTTCTTATCAGCGAAGAACCACAATTCAAAGGATTCAAATGAGCAGCGAGAAAAGTATGCACAATGCAGCCAACATACACGACCGTCCTCAACCACGCGAAACGAACGAATGAATACTTGAAATATTGACGTAGGCAGCAGAAATTCTTCGCAAGTCAAATGCGGAAAAAATCCACCATGCAGTGCCAACTAAAGGAAACCCACCACCATCACCGCCACAACGAACACACCTCATCACACGACAACGAAGCACCACAACAAAAACAGAAACCACCCCTCATCAAACAACCTGCACAACAAGTGGTGTAGAGATGAACGGAGACTTTCATTCAAATTCAAAAGAGACTCTCTGAACATTAAAACAACTACATATCGTACACTGACTTCCAAAGTGGCACAATTAAAAAATTCTATTTTCGAGTAAACATGTGCACAAAAATCAGTTCCAAGGCCAGTGTTCGGACCTTTGCTCCGATCGTAGTAAATTTGCTACTCTTTTCGGAAAATTTTAAAATCTTCTCCGCCACTCCGCTTTAACTGGAATCTACACGATTTCAAAAGAATTACGATCTTGAGTTTTTAAGCTCGTAGTCAAAAGTTTTGTTAAATTGCAAACTGATAAAAAAAGAATATTTTTTAAAATATTTTGCAGCTTTTGGTCAAAATCTTTTCTAATCATTTTCTATTTTCTAATTAGAGTAAATTTCTTTTAATTTGTATAAAAAGAAAAACGTCGCTATTCCACTTATATTCTAATTTATTTCAGAAGTTTTTGTGTTTGATTGGGTGAGTACGAAACGCTGCTGATATACTCAGCGATATTGTAGATATTTTGAGACACAACTCGAAACACTTACTATACTAAATAAAACCACCCCTTGCAGACCTTGAACACAAAAATGATAACACAAAAATGATGTCGCAAATATGGTAAATCATGTTTCGTTTTAATTTTTAACCCTTTCCTAATTGACGTTCTTTCATACAGCGTAAAATAAGTATGTAAAAAAATATAAAGAACATGCCAACTTAATGTTACACAAAAAAAAAAAAAAGAATAAATCAAGTGAAATGTATCGGCTGCAAAAGGAATAGTCGGCCAATTGTGGTCGCACATTATTGCGGCATTAAGTACATTATAGAAAATTTAACCCTTTCAGCGATGTGCCTTAAGCTTAAGGACATATGCAAATAATGCAGCATCATTAGGTGTGATAGGCGGGATGACATGTGACAATTTTCCAGCGCTGTGGAACTTTGCGTTTGACCTGCAGGTCGCACTTTACAATGTGAAAACTCGTCTGTCTGAAAACCTGCACGTCTGATCATTTTTTTACCTTACATGTGTCACATTCACACAGCTTTTTTTTCATATTCAAATAAGAACTTGAGAGTAATAGTATCAATGATTTTTAACTATTTTTTTAACATATTTCAAACTAATTTTTAATACCCGAATAGTAATATGTGTAGCGAAACTTCCCGTTACTCTCCAATATAGTGTTTCTGAGTGACGGCGGTAGGCGCAAAATTGATTCAACCATTTTTTGGTGAAGTTATCTATAGTGACCCCACAAACTCAGATACAAAAATTCAGATTTTTCGGATTAAAATAAGCAAAATAATCGAATAGTTTCACTTATTTTCTCAAATTGAGGCGTAATAAGTGGGCGTGGCAAATTTTGTATAGCCTATTATTCTTCCCGGTGCATCCTATATAGCGCATATAGATCCGAGCTATGGTGGTAGGAGTGAAATTGATCTGACCTATTTCTAAAAGTGGGAGTTATATTGATCCAACCACGCCCTTTTTTGTGAAGTTATCGACAGTGCACATACAAACTCAGATATTCTTACGAGCATATAAACTACATAATCAAAATTTTTTACTTAATTCCACAAATTGTGGGCGTGTTAGGTGGGCGTGACATATTTTTTAGCCCAAAACCTTTCCGGGGGTGAGCATAGCAAAAACCAAAAATTTAATCCAAATCGGATTACGGTTTACACTCACATATGGTACAAAGAAAAATAGAAAGAAAGATAAATAGAAACAAACTTTAATTTTAATATAAGTATATAGATTTTAATTTTTCTTAAAAACGTATAAATTCAATTAATAACTACTCCATTTTAAAGCTTTTTGTGGATTCCTTTTCGCTTTCGATGTCTAATTCCAAACACTCCTCAGAATTCTGACTTTTACTAGTGAATGGTTCGCCAATTTCAATTGGCAACCTATCACCCCAACGGCTAACCCTGGCACATCTGTAAGCTGACCTGTAAATGTAAAATTTATTTTTTAAATAAAATTTGTTCTTCTTTTTAAAACACTAAATAAAACTCGCCGTCCATGCTTGGACTTTGTAAAGATGACCTCCTGTAGACGGGCGTCGGCGGTACACATGCGGCAAACGACGTGCTTTGTTCGCGTTAATGTCGGACGCACCAGACGCGGCCACTTGGCGCTGGGATCCACATTATCTCCCTTTTTAAGCACTACATAACTGTAGCGTGCGGTGTGACGATTTGAGTGCACATCTCCCAAATGTAAAGGTGGATATGAGAGCTCAAAATTACAAGGTGTTTTGTCTTCGATGGCCGCGAGACGTGGACAAACGGAATCGTGAGGACACTAAAACAAATAATTCCTATTCAGTTACTTAAAACATTAACGAGTAAGGTTCTCAGTAAATTACTTACAGGTGCAAAAACATGTCCGCGCAACGTTTCATCTTTTAAACTAAGCAGATAGGAACGTGCCTCATTAACTAACTCGCTTCCTCGCCTCGTTCCCTCCTCTACGATGATAAAATATCCATCACATTTAAGCCACAAGTTCATCAATACTTCTTGACGCTGCTGTGCGCTCGGAAGTTCGAAGAGAGAAAAAGAAGACACTACTAAATCATATTGTACCTGGAAAAGTATAAAGAAGAGAATTTAAATAGTTGTTTGATAGTTTTCCGGACATAGTTTTTTCGAATACCTTATTATTAAAGCGGAGGAGCCTTTATTAATTTATTTATTTATTCATTTTTCTTGCATTTCTTAACTTTAAAAAGCTTTATATTTCAATTGCTCTTCCTCCTCATTTAAAAAGTCTATCCAGTCAATTTGGTCCAAAATAATTATTCAGTCTAGTTTTTTTCATCCAGTCAAACTAGTCTATCCATTTCTACCCTGTTGATCCAATTCTTATTGAGTTTATCTAGTCCATTTAGTTGAAGAAACGGCAATTATGATTAAACCAGAATATCTAAGTTCTGATCAACCAAACTAAAGAACAGGACTTTGACTGGATTCGAACTATTTAATTAGTTAAAAGTTAATTTACAAAGTTCTAATTTTTGCAACTTTTTAACTTTCCCATTCATTTAACCCGCGTTTAATTTATTTCGTTAATTCAAGTTTTTTATAAATATAATTTGGAAAATTAATAGTGGGCGTGGCATATTTTAAATAACCTATTATTGTTTCCGGACCCGTCTCTATATAACGCATCGAGTTCCTGAGCTATGTTGATAAACTTATTTCCAAACGTTAAAGGTAAATTGATCAAACCATGGACGCGATAAGAACGATTTACAAACATATTTTTTGTTTTTATAAAATAACTTTCAAAGCCTGTATAAAATAAATAATTTGGTTAATTTACCTCAGTTGCAGGTAAAAACTGCCTGTAGTATACATTCCTCAACGTCATCTGTTGATTTTCATTGCCCTCGCGCAGTATCTGTTCCGACAGTTCATGCATCGCACGAGAACTGTCTACATTGTAGTACTCGAATATTGAATCCTTCCAGAACGTACTGGCCGCCCACATACCGGTACCTACACCTGAACCGAAATCGAAATAACTGCGTGGCTTGAACTGCATATCGCGCGCTTCCAATTCGCGTAGGATGCGCATAAGCACAGCATACTCCTGGGCACTACGGCCAATCGCATAGACTAGCGCTTCATAGGCACCGTAATTTATTGGTTTCCATGCGTAAGTTCGTTGCACAAGTCGGTGACGGACGGCTTGTTCACGTCTCTTTTGCCACTTAGCTGCAGCGTTTTCGTCAAGTGTGGCCAGCTTCTCTGACGGCATCATAGTCTCATCCACCTCCGCCGTTATGGAACGTATACGCGCATTAACGTCCTCCTGTTCTGGCGGAGGGTGGCGTGAGGCAATGTACTGATTAAGACGTTTGCAATCGCGAATTAGTGTCTTCACAGGGTGGTCACCAATAACGCGATGCAGAGCGCGACTAATTTGGGCAGGTAGTTCTAAGTGAGTGTTTTTAACAATGCCAGGATGCTGGCGTGCCTTCACATCATCTGCTTCCAATTGAGTCAAAACGCCGGCATCCAGTTCGACCGCTATTTTGCTGGTGCAGCGACGAGGAATCAACTGCGTCAGTGCACGAAGTAATTGTGGCGTAAATTTTCTTCCGGAAAATGAAAAATTCATTTTATCCCGATGTTATGTACTTTTTGTTTATTGACTTTTAACAATCAGTATCAAGATTTTTACATTGAACAAGTATGGTTAAACAGCTGATTTTGATTTGAGGTTATACATTTTACAGCTGTTGTAAATAGTTCAAATTAGAGCAATGGAAATTAATTTAAGTAATCGGTTGTAAACATTGAATACAAATTTTAAAATTAACAAACATGAAATATCTTCATGTTCATAATAATAACTATAAACAGCAGCCTACAACTTTGTAATTTAGTCAGTATTCTCTAAAATATAAAAAAAATAATATTTTACGTCACAACTAAGTAAAATCTACTAAAAAAAAGTGAGAAAAGCGATCGAGAAGAGTAACAGAAACGCATTACAGATCATAACGTTGACGAATGTTGTATTGGGTCAATTGATTAAGCTAACCTAACAGTTTTTAACAGATATAAAGAATGTTGTCAATTGAAATACAAAATTGCCAAATCAATTTGTACACAGCTGTGAGCAAATTTTTCCTTTAAATTGTGAATGGAACATACGATTGGCTCAACCGATTTTTTTCCAGCACAGTTCGAGTCTCGATTGTACAAATGTCATTGTTTCTCCACCATAGTTTAAAAAAATGTCTTTCCAAATTAATTCAATCTTTGAAATATTCCTTTTTGAAATCTACATGAACTGTGGAAATGTTCGACAGTGATCTGTGGAACTTTTAGGCCACTTATATTTTTTTAGTGTCGTCCACAGTACACTCCTCACACTATTATCATAAAAGAACAGGAAGTTGGCAACGCGGGCAAAATCAAAACAAAAGAAACCAAAATCAAAACAACCTGAAATAGAAACAGAAACTTAACAATTAATAAATATTATTTTTTTTATAGCAGCAACAAAAATATAAAAAAAAAATATTTGGATAAACTTTTCTTAATATTATGCAGACTGAGCGTCGATGATCTGCTGGTCTACTTCACCAACGAATATATCTACACCGAGCACAATGCTCGTTTTTCGTAAATTTCAAATTTTTTAGACAAGAAAGTTCATTCCATATATGTCATACTTCTATATCGAAATATAGGCGATATGCGAACAGCCCATTAATCCTATAATGAATTAATGGGAATTAAACTTCAGAAAAAATATCAACATAGTAAATAGAATTATATTTTACTCACGGAATGGACAAACATTGAAAACGCTATATTTTTTTTGTACCTCAGTTACTCCATCTGCCTTTTACTTGTTTTGATATTTAAAAATAATAATTTTGATTTAAGCTTCAACTATTTGTAAAAATAGATTTTATTGTTAATAAAATAAAAACTTAGAAATTTATGAACGCCTTCCAAAATATATACAATGTAAATTTTAACGAAGTATTGCATACCTGGGGTAATCTACATTGGCCGAACTTCATCAATTTCATTCATTCATTACTGAGACAATTAAAAAAATAAAAATAAATACAAACTTAGTTCGTTTAATATAATAAGATAAATTCATCAACTGTTAAATCGAACTAGATTATTGTCTAATATGGCAACACTGTGTATCGAGTACTAAGTACTTTTCGGACCATCACTAGTCGCTCATAAAAGAGTTGGGATATTATTTTCGTAAATAAAAATATTTAGAAATTCTTTTCAAAATTAATTTTTTGTTTTTTAAATTGATGAAATAAGGGAATTCGTTAAAAATGGAGGAGTACAAGACGCAGGTAAACAAAAAGTGAAACCATCTTGGAAGCGTATAACTTTAACTTATGAAGTTGATTCATGGTTTCACCACTTAGCTGTTGGCTGTGAACAGTGCCTTGGCGGTAGCAAATAATGCAGAGGAACGCGCAGACTTGGAGGCACTGCAATCAAATCTTTTAGAACTGCTCGAGTTAACCAAGGAAACAATTTCATACGATGATACTAAGAACGAACAACTGGACGACGAAATGCAACGCTTTAAAACCGAAATAGAGCAACTCGAAACTGGTAACAGAAATGAAAAGGAAGAAGACTGTAGTGAACAAAACAAAGTGAATGTGCAAGAGCTAAGAGTAAGCATAAAAATCTTTTTAATTGGATGTCTTTTGTAAAAATTATTTTAAGAAAAAGCTAGAGGAGATGGTGGGTGAAAAATGCTCTGCTCCACACGAGCACTCATGGGGGGCGGTTGGCTATCACAATGCCATCGTGTGTGGCATCGAGGCAGACGTTGAAGATTTCACTAACGATAATGCTCTAGACGTGCGACTGCGGGTGCTTTTTACCAACCCCACCCATCGTGAAATGCTGCCGTGTACCTTTTTTCTCGAGGGAGAATGCCGTTTTGATGCGACGCGCTGTCATTATTCACATGGCGAACTGGTCGCTCCAGCAGAGCTACATGAATATACAGCCCCTAATTTTGAACTTTTGGCTCGTAATTGCGTTGTACTGGCCAAACTGCCGGATCGTTTGTGGCACCGTGGTCGAGTGTTGTGCGTTAATTTTGTAGAAAAATTGTGTCGAGTCCGGTTGGAAGGCAAGGAGCACAAGGAACGCGAGCAGGATTTCGCATTTGAAGATCTCTTTCCCATTTTTCATGGTAAGTGTAGAAAATTTAGGTTTCTTTCAATAATTCATTTTATCTTCATAACAAATCAGGTAACGAAAATATCTATAGAGTATTTTATATATGTGTGTATAAATGTTATTTTCAATAATATAAACTAAAAATTTTTTGATTATTGGAATTTCGGCTAGATCAAATCGAATAATTTTTATATTTTAAAAAATTCAATTCTTATGAATTTAAATTCAATAATAAACCCTCCAATTTATTTAAACTTTTTCGAACCTTTTTTGCAGACGAAGATCTCTCAAGTGGCAGCTCTTCCGACTCAATGAACGAATCGGATTCTGAGGAATCAAATGATTTAGAAGCACTAAGGTGTGCTCGTTTGGTAGAGCAAAGTCTATTCACATTTCAACCCACACAGCCGATGGGTGAGTGGGAGAAGCACACACGGGTAATTTCTTTGATACACATAATTCTCAATTGAAAGATTGTGTTCATAATTCAAGATGTTTCTTTTCATACAGGGCATTGGTTCTAAGTTAATGGCCAAAATGGGCTATATTCATGGAACCGGTCTAGGATCGGATGGACGCGGAATTGTTACGCCTGTATCCGCACAAATATTACCACAAGGACGATCACTTGACCACTGCATGGAATTGCGTGAGGCTGCCAACGGGGACAAGGATCTTTTCAGTGTCGAAAAGAAATTGCAACGTGAGCAAAAAAAGCAATTAGAACTGAATGCAAAGAGCTATGAACGCGAATCACAACGGGTTGATGTCTTCTCCTTTCTCAACGAAAACGTGTTGGCGGGTCAAAAAAGGAATAAAGAGGCTTCCAGTAATAAAAATGAAATCGTTGCTCCTACTCCTCTGCGACAGCAAACAAACAAGTCGCTCAATGTTCAAAGTGTACGCATTGCAGACGATATTCGCCGCAAGGAGCGCGAAATTGACAAGGTACACGAGTCGCTGCGACGTCAAACCATTGGAACTGAAGTACACAAGCGGATGCAGTCACAACTCAATATGAGAACTCAGGAATTACGTGCGCTTCAAAGCGAGGAGAAGTGCCTTTCCAAGGAGCAAGCCACGCGTCGGACAAAAGATAAGCTAAGTGTTTTTTAAGCTGCTGCTTAATGCGTATTTTAATTTAATAATTAGTAAATAACTTGTTAAGTTTTATTAAATTATGCTTTCTTTTTTTAAGTCTAAATAAAAAATGTATTTATATTTATTTATCGGGCTTTAATTTCAAATTCAATTTTTTTATAAAGCTTTGATATTTATTTTTACTTTTACTTTATTTTAAGTATTTGTATTATCAGGGACTAGAAAATGGATTTAAAATATTTTACAATTTATAATAAAAATAAAAACATTAAACTTACATTTGAAAAACCAAATTTTTACATAAAAATTACAAAAAGTCGATATGCGTAATGTGAAAAGATCTCCAGTTCAATATATTATTATAACACAAAATTTTTAAATTACAAGCCACTCTTTTAAACTGCGATATAACATTTTAAGGACATTTTTTAATGCACCACGGAATGGTGTATAGTGGGATTAGTTAAATGTTTGTAACGTCAATAAATACACAAGATTGATATAGACATATATAAATATATTCTTGCTCAGAATCAAAAACTGAGTCTGTTTGTCATCATTTCTTGTTAACACGATAGCAGGAGAACCGTTAGAGATATTGAGCTGAAATTTTGTACACTAGTTGCTCTTATGCCTCGAGGAACTGATAAGATTTTGGAGCCAATACACCTATGACCACGCCAACTATTTCCAAAAATTATGATTTCTTGTTAACACGATATCTTGAGATCCATATGAGATATTGGGTTGAAACTCTGTACACAAAATTATATTGTGCTTGGGAACAACCGATTTGGAAACGATTAGGGTGGTACATGTCTGTTATTTTTTTATTATATGTTTAAACAAAGTCCTTAAAAGTTTAATATAACATTTTGGTGCTCAAACGATCTTAAAAAAGTAGAGTAATCTAATTAGGGTGGTTCAAGATTTATAAAATTAGGGTGGTTCAAGATTTATAAAATTAGGGTGGTTCAAGCTTACAATTAATTTGATTCTTATATCTTACAATGTGGTGCATTTGTAATAGTCGGTATGACCGACTATAATTTCTTACTTGTTTTAGTTGTCTCCGATATTATGTAGAGTATTTGAACTTCAGCATGGACCTATCTACCGACTATATTGATAAAATTTCCTCATATTGCTAGGGTATCCACGTAGATTATTTAAAAAAGGCGTTTAAAATTTAATGGCGATAAAGTGGATAAGGATTATGTCGAACACGTTCATATGTAAGATGCAGTACAAAATTATTAAGTAAAGCTTGAGTTCGTTAATTGAAAACAAATATTGTATTTAGTAAAAAAAAAACACTTCAAACTTACAGCCTTATTAGGATGGGAAGTAGTTCTTGATATCACATTTACTAATCTCAATGTCGAGATCAAAGTAGAAAGCTGGAGAGTGTCGAGTCAGCGAGCCTTTTCTGATCATGCCTGGATACTTTTCAGTCTTAATCTCAAAATTGATGCCCCACCTATTTATAGGAATCCAAGAAGGATTACCTAGGAAAAATTCCGCAATTCTGTGAACTCCTCTTTAGGCAGGTATTTACCCATTTCTTCATCCCCTTCTGAACTAGATGAAGGAAAATTTGAGAAAGCTTTAAGTTCGGCTTTCATGAACTCGTGCCCTGTCACTCGCAGTAAGAGTAAATTCCCGTCATGGTGGAACAATGACCTGACATTCCTCAGGAAGCTTGTCAGAAAGGAGTTCAACTAGGCGTATATACAAAAATCCTAGCACTCCTAGAGAGAGTATCTTAAAACCTACAAAACGGCGATCAGATCGGCGAGACTGTCAAAGACTGCAAGACTTAGTAAAATCCTGTCCAAAGTCTTGGGCTGAATCTCCTAATGAATCATTGACTACTCTTAAGGATACCCACTTTCCAAGCGGTGATGGTGAGATGAATCTAACGTCTCCAGAAGATGCACAGCATGGCAATTTCTCGGTTTTAGCTGACTCTATCATCACAAGGGTTCGTATTATATGGGCTGTCAAGAGTTTCTCTCCTTTTAAATCTCCAGGCCCGGATGGTATACTTCCGGTCATGCAATGGAACCTCAGAGACACAGTGGTCCCATGGCTGGAGCAACTTTTCAAACAAAGTATCACTCAAAGCTATATTCCCTCAAGTTGGAGGAATGGTATAGTTGTCTTTATTCCTAAGGTTGGTAGGCGTGGACATGAGTCCGCGAAGGACTTTAGACCCATCAGCCTGTCCTCCTTCGTACTTAAAACATTAGAAAGAATCATTGACTATCATATTAGACTTTCACTCTCAGATGGAGGGTTTTCGAATTCCCAGCATACTTACCTCAAAGGTAGATCCACGGATACGGCACTAAATGAGGTAATCCGGGTAATCGAGAGGTCTATTAACTCCAAGCAGTATACTTTAGGAGCATTTCTGGACATTGAAGGCGCTTTTAACAATGTTAGCTCTGACGCCATTAAAAATTCTCTGATAGAGCATCAAGTAGATGCGGGAATTGTATTCTGGACTATGTCCATGTTGCAGTCTCGGGTGATTCAGGCGAATTTGGGAAATTGTAATTTCACTAAATCAATCAACAGAGGTACCCCCTCTCTCACCACTCCTGTGGTTGATTGTTATGGATGATATGCTAAAATCTCTCGAAAAATCCGGTATTAAGGCAGTTGCGTATGCCGACGTTGTGATTCTAGTATCAGGTCTGTTTCCGTCCATTCTTAGTGAACTCATGCTAAGCTCATGGGCCGCTGGGTGCGTCTTATCAGTGAACCCAGTGAGAACAGAATTACTACTATTCACTTCTAAAACCAAGATACCTCAATTCAACATACCAGTTCTAAACGGACAAGCACTTACTCTCTCCACCGAAGCCAAGTATCCCGGTGTTCTTCTTGATACCAAGCTAAATTGGAAAAATAATATTATACTGTGAGTTAAAAAACCCTGCATTGCTTTTTATACGTGCAATAAAAAGTTTGGTAAACGTTGGGGTCTCCAGCCAAAGATGGTACTCTGGATGTACAGGGCTGTAGTTCGATAGATTCTCACCTACGGAGCTCACGTTTGGTGTCCAGCGCTTAGTAAAAATTATAATATAGTAAAATTAGGAAGAGTGCAACGATCCGCATGCAATGGCATAACTGGGGCTCTGAGATCCAGTCCCTCAGATGCGCTCAATGTACTTGTGCATCTTCTTCCCATTGACCTTTGCATCAAATTTGTAGCCGCATGCACTGCAGCAACACTCAAAGAAGAAGGGTCATGGCAATCTAGGACATATAGCCACATCAGAATTTTAGGTACGTGTGTTTCAAGCTGAATTGATAGCTATCTTAGAAGCTTGTAGCATTATTAGTAGCAAACTAACTCGTAAAAAGAACATAGCCATATTCTCTGACAGTCAGGCAGCTATTAAAGCATTATCCTCTAATGTTATAACATCAAAATTAGTTCTTCAACGCAGGAATGAACTAGATCTTCTCGGTCAAAGACATAGAATTAACCTTATCTAGGTTTCAGGGCATAGGAGCATAGTAGGTAATGAAGTTTCCGATGACCTGGCCAGGAAGGGCTCTGCATCGGCGCTGGATTCGGCTGTTCCGGTTCCGGTACCTATAGGCAAAGTCAAATCTGAAATCTGCAATTTCTTTCTCAATAAAGCCAAGTCTAGATGAAAAAATACCGCAGGATGCGCTGTATCCAAAAAGACCTGGCCGAACTACAACCTTTCAAGATCCCTTGAACTCATTAACTTGGGGCGTTGTGACATCGCGCGGATTACATACATCTGCACTGGGCACTGGCCTATTGGTGAACATGCCCGCAGATTGGGAATTCCCTATAATGTACACTGTCGAAGCCGCAACAACACCAGTGATCCAGAGGCACTGATTCACTTCATCTGCGACTCAGGCAAGAGTCAGGCTTCGTACACTCCACTCCGCCTTTCCAACCTCATTAGAAGTCTTATCTGACTGCCCACTAATGAACATTTTAAAATTCCTAAACAATTCAGGATGGCTCCAGCATTGATCCCTCCCCCTTTAGAAGATTGTGGTAGCAAAACGGCATTAATTATGCTACTTGTGCTGGTGGTGCTCCACCAGTTTTTCCACTTATTCTACAGCCTTATTATGAAACTTTCGTTTGCCTTCGTTTCGTTTTAAAATGTGAGTAAAAATAAAATTGCTATGATGAAAAACGAAAACAAACGGAACACCTCTCAAATGAATTTATGAGAGAGGAAAAAGCTTCTTTGTTCTAAACGAGGTATTATGCAGAATAAAAATTGATGAAACGATATTTCGTTTCAGTCACATACATTTTTGTTTTCGTTTTAGGTGCAATGTCATCGAGAATGGTTTTGAATATATTTTTATTCATTCGGAAATTACTTAAAAATCTGAAATATTTTAAAAATTGTCGTAAGCAAAGGTAGGAAGTTGAATATCAAGAGATACATTAATATTTTCCAAAATAAATCCAATTGAAAAGACACGAAAGTGCTTTTGTAAACATTATAATTTAAAATGAAAGTGAATGAGTTTCGAACGAAACGAAAACTTTCGTTTTGATTATCATTATAAATCTGTTAATGAATTTTTTTGCTATGTTTATTATAATCCTTACTAATATTATAAAGGAAGGTGTATTTATTTATTTATTTTCGTTTGTACCGTTTTCACGCTTAAACGGCTGAACCGTTTACTTCAAACTTGGAACATATATCGAGATGGGTCTGGAAGGAATGATAGGCTATATGAAATCTGTCACGCCCACATATTACGCCCACAAGTAGTCAAATTAACGATTATTTCACTAATAAAATTCCAAAAAATCTCAAATTTGGAATTTGAGTTGGTATGGTCACTGTCGACAACTCCACGAAAAGTGGACGTGGTTAGATGAATTTAACGCCCACTGCCGTTACTTCGGAACGCGATGGTCTACGATGATAAAACTTGGTATGTAGGTGTATGGTGACAAAATCCACCACCTCACAATAAGTGGGCGTGGTGGGATTAATTTAACGCCCACCGCGATATCTCATGAACGTTGTGATCTTTGATGATAATATTTGATATAGAAGTGTATGATGATGAAATCTACCATCTCAAAAAAAGTGGGCGTGGTGGGATCAATTTAACGCCCACCGCTATATATCAAGAACGCGATGCTCTACGAAGATAAACGTTTGTATAAACTTGTATGGTGACTAAATCTACCACCTTACAAAAAGTGGGCGTGGTCAGGTCAATTGAACGCTCACCGTTGCAGCTTAGAAACGTGATACTGTACGATGATTAAATTTAGTGTGAAGGTGTTTGGGAACTATGTCTACTGTCTCAGCAAAACTGGGGTCAATTTAACACCCACCGCCATAGCTCAGGAACGTGATGTACTACTATGAAGAAATTTGGTTCAATAGTTACAAACACACAACGTGGAGTAACGGGAAGTTCTGTATACAAATTTGGTATAAAATTATCAAATTAACCAAATATAATTCCAAAAATGGTGGGTTAGGCTGGAAAGTTTATTAATCTTAATTAACAAATAAACTAAGACTTGATTCTATTAAAAAAAGAACCCGGGCACCGCCGGGTAATTTAAGCTAGTATTTTATATATTTTCCGATGACAATATTAAATTTTTTTTTTTAATTAATATTATCCTTATATCACTATAACTCCTGCACTTCTAAAGTTATATTAACAATTTATTTATCTTTTCTAAATAACATAACAAACTTTTTCATATAAATAAAATTACGGTCAAGTGCTTCAACCTATTAAAAATGTGTTTTAGACCCTAATTTTAAATTCTGAGAATCTATTCAAAATTAGGAGGATGCAGTTTTTGCAGTCTTTTCGAAAGTATATTTTCAATGTCACAGAGTGTAACATAAATTGTTTAAAATGCTTTATTTATAATGTAAAGGTAAGTTATATATATATATATATATATATATATATATATATATATATATATATATATATATATATATATATATATATATATATATATATATATACATGTGTCTTGATTATTTCTATACATTTGACGAAACTCACTCCGTGGTGCATAAGGATCACCAGGATCAGTATAAATATAATATAATAATCTATATATATATATAAAAATGAATGTATCTTTCTATCTTTGTACCCTATGCGCGTCTAAACCATTCATCCGATTGTGATAACATTTTGGGAAGTTGTTGTGCTCACGCCCACAATTTGTAAAACTAAGTTAAAATATTCGATTATTTCGCTAATATTGCTCCAAAACATCTGAAATTTGGTATCTGAGTTTGTATAGACACTATCGATAACTTCCCAAAAATGGGCGAGGTTGGATCAATTTAACGCCCACTTTGAAAAAAAAAATAGAAAATATGCGATAACGTGACTAATATTGCTCCTAAAAATCTGAAATTTGGTATCTGAATTTGTATTGGCCCTGGTTGGATCAATTTAACGCACACTTTCAAAAAAAATGGTGGATCATTTTTACGCCTAGCACCATTGCTCAGAAACTTGATGTGCTATATAGAAAACATATAACGGGATGCACCGGGTAGAATAACAGGAAATACAAAATTTGCCACGGCCACTTATTACGCCCTCAATTTATTTAATTAAGTAAAAATATACGATGACATTGCTAATATTGCTCCTAAAAATTTGGGATTTTGTTTCTGAGTTTGTATGCCGATATTTTCACAGCCATAACTCAAAATCGCTACAACGGTGAATACCGAGAAGTTCCGCTAACTAACGGGAGTACCGGGAAGTTCCATTACTAACGGAAGTACCGGGAAGTTTTGCTACCATTTTTTTGAAGTGGCATTGCAACGCATGCCGGGCATTCTCTAGTTTATATATAAAAACCAAAGAGAAGCGAAAGACAGAGCTATTTATATCAAACCTCATCAGTCTACGTACCGGCACTTTAATAATATCCGAAAAAAATTCGATACAATAAAAGAGAAATATAAACAATTGATACAACGTATTGGATATGTCATAAATTTACTTTTAAAATCTGAAAGAACTGAAAACATATATACAAGTTGTATTATTACTTCAATTAAGTAGTCAGTACCTGGGTGACCGAGCTCGCTCGGCAGATTATTTAATCATGCTGCAGTTAAATTGAATTTTAAATTTAATCATTTGAAAAGGGAGCTTTCAATTACTAAAGAGTACATTGGTTTTGTGGTACCAATAGAACCTGAAGAACACGCATAAATCTTCATTAATCCCAATGGAATGTATTTTTGAAGAGCACATGGGTTTTGCTTTTATTTAGTACCAATAGAACCGATTTGCATTTAAAAGTTCTGGAGAACACTCTTAGGTTATGGAGAAATCCTAAAGGAAAAAAAAATTTTAATTAGTGCGAATAGAACAGATTAGCATATAACAGTTCTAGAGAACACGCATAGGTTCTGGAGGAATCCTAGTGGGAACTTTTTTTTTTGAAGAGCACATAGATTTTGTTGTTCGTTATTGCCAATATAACTGATTTCAATTTATAAGTTCTGGAAAATACGCTTAGGTTCTGGAGAAATCCTAGTGGAAACTTTTTTTGAAGAGCACATGGATTTTGTTGTTCATTAGTGTCAATAGAACCGATTTGCTTAAAAAAGTTTTAGAGGACGCGCTTAGGTTATGGAGGAATCCCAATGGAAGAGATTTCCAGTAAATGATTAATCAACTAAATTAAAAAAAGGATCCAATTTTGACTTACTGTTTTTTTTATATGATAAGAATTAATTTTTGGCCATGCCCACTTTTTTACCCACTTCGCAAGTTTTCCCGAGGTCGCAATATTATTATTGTACCAAATAACGGCAAACTGGCAAGTTTCATCAAAATCATTAGAGCCTATATACATATATATATATATACATATACATATATATATATTTCGCGTTTTTCCTTCGATTTGAGTGATCGACAAATATATCAAGCTGATTTCTTTTTCCTAAAGGTAGGTTGTTAGATCAGATAATCTACGTCTATCTTCGTACTTGTTTTTTTCAAAGAAATTATTGGATACCGGCTCTAATCGGATATCTAAAAATTAAATTTACATCGTGCACTTTGATTTAAATTTTATAAATGCTTCACTTATTTATTAAAAAAGTTAAAGCAAATTATCGCCATTTTTCGGTTGGCTTCATAATTCAACCGTTTTAGTGTCGATGTGAAACGAACGAAATAATTTCATTTTCACTCTGCACTTGACATATTTTATCAGAGACTGAAAATAACAATTATTTTAAAAATCACAAGATAAATGATTGTTTTCTTTTAATAAAAATCATTACAGTTGTATCCCTGATAACAAGTTAAAGGTATATCTGGGAACACTGAGTTCTGCAGAAAAACACAAACTTTTAATATTTCTAGTCTTAACCTCGCAGGGTTGATTTGTACCTATCGTTTAAAAGAGCAGGGCAATAAAGATCCGACCTAGCCAAAAGTTTGTTCTTATTTACTTTGACAAGCAGAAAGAAATTATTTTGCTAACCAATTGCGCACTTGAGCTGTTTTCATTTCACTACACGAAACGAGTTCTCCGGAGCATCTAGCATACCAAAAGGGCCACGACAGGCAAGCGCTGCAATGGGAAACGCACATTCACACGCATCGGGGACTGCTGATGTGCCCGACTTCAGTAGTGCTGGAAAGGGCAAAGCTGTTACGGGAGGAACTGCTTTGACCCCCACCGCCAACACCCCCGCTGCTACATCAATTAGTGGCAGTGCAATGCTAAGCGCTGAACGAACAATGAGCCGCTCCGCTTCCGGCGCCGATGTGACAGAAAAGTTTTTCACACAACTTGTGCCGGTGGAGAAGCTCTCAGAAATTCTTAAGGAGAAGTCTTCAAAGTACGGCGTTAATGGCATTGTCGCCGATGTGTTTGTGGTGAGTTGGTAGTTTACGTATGTATGTGTAAATATTTTTTTCTCGAGATTACTAATGATGGTTATTTTTGTTGCCTTTTATTTATTTAGTCACAAGTTTTTCCGCACTATGCCGATTTGGGCCACCGCCTTTATCGTCTTATGCACACAGCCTCTCGGGCCACTACCTCCTACCTTGGCACCGTTGCATTTCGTCAGCAGTGTGAGCGCTTTCTAGGAATTATGGACGATGCAAAGGTGCTAGAGTGCTATATTAAAATGTTCGCTCAAGATGATAATCCCGACATGATCGACAAAGAGGGCGTGACACGGTTATTGCTGATTTGCTACACGATTGCCATGCAACATTCAGGGAATGCAGTTCTTTGTCCAGCGGTAAGTTGGTTGATACCCCTATCTCAAGTTCTTAATAATTTATCAACTTTAAAATATCTTAAATAAAATGTCCGCTGCTTATTTTTAGATCAATCGAACTTTTAGCTCTGTCACAAAATCGATTTTTTTTAGTCACGACTGTCTTAGCCTAGGCTTTGTAACACGTTGGTTTGAACAAAATCTAATACGCCAAGTGCTGCTCGTGCACAAATACTGCGTCCATACCTTATCTACAGCGTATCGTGGGCTAGAACTGCCGGGCGGACCAACATGCGGCATCGAACTGCAAACGCCCGTGCTTGAGCAGAGGAATCCATTCCCCGATGCCGCTTCCGGCGGCGGTGGTGGTGATGGTGATGCAGGTTCATATTCCACGCTAATGCCGCTGTCGCAGGCATGGTTGTTAGCCGGTGGCTTGCCGCCGCTTTACTCTAAACCGCAAACGATAGCTTCGCCCAGTTCAAACAAAGCCAGTGCCGCGCAGATATTCAAGGAAAAACTTTCAATGATGCCGTCGCATTGGACATTGTTGTATGATTCCAATGATCATGGCGTTGGTGCAAATCGTTTTCTGCACCATGTGCTCGGTTATCGTGGTCCAACGTTAGTTCTGCTGCACACCAAGGACGAGCAAACGTATTGCATTGCCGCGCCAGGCGAATGGAAAGAGACGCATCTATTCACTGGCGGTGAGGGCTGTTGTGTGGTTCAGTTGTTCCCTAAGTAAGTGCAGTCTAAATACAATATAATTTACTTAGTTTTTTTTTTTACCAAACTCTGCTCCTGACTAATGTATTACTTTGATGTTTTTCTTTTATTAGTACTTAATTTTATTTATTTTATATTTTGTACACGTTACAATCTATTAAACACCCACCGAAAAATTCAAATTTATGTTTTTATGTTTATATTTTTCCTTTACCTATGATCAGTTAAAAAAAAAATAATTTAAACAATTTAAAAAAGCACAAAATGCACAAAGTTAAAAATAAAATACATTTTCCATGTAAATAAATTACAGAAAGACATCAATTACTATAATTATCTTAAAGAGAAATAAATATGAATTCAAATTTTATAATTATTTAGATTTGTGATACTGGAAAAGAAGCCTAACATTTTGTATTTAAACACGAGCATACGTGGCTACCCGAAAGGACTGCGTGCCGGTTCAGATCCACGAAAACCGATAATTTCAGTTGATGAACATTTCGAAAATGTCGACTGCAAAGGCATTGCGGCTGTACTACTTTCCATTGAGGTAAATTATTTATTTCATAATAATTTTTAGTTGTTTTTACCTTGTCATGAATTCACATACAATATGAAAACAAATTATTTAAATCTTACAACAATTAATACTGTTTGCACAATTAATAATGTTTGCACAAAAGGTGGTGGCTTAGAGAGATCTCCAAATTACCCTAAACAAAGACTAGAAGCCACAGCTCGACGAGCATGGGATCAATTACTCCGACTGCTTTGTAACGTTGTCAATTATGCAACTGACTTTTCGGAGTAAAAACGTCCAAGCTCCATTTGAATTCGGAATAAGAAGCGGGGTTTTTTCTTTTTTCTGATAAAAATTTCCTGAGACGAACACCCTCTTTTTTTTATTTGGCTATACTGTACCAACTATGCCGTTTTTTTTTAATTTCAAGATCAGTTCGATAGCAGTCCCATGCAGTTGCAATGGTTTTCCTACGAGCATCATCATTATTTAGTATTAAAGTGACCAAGTCTAAAATAAGACTGATTGCATTGAAGTTAATCAAGTCTTCGCATTTACAGCGTACATCACCGACTTGTACGTTTTTGTAAAGTTCTCTCGAACTTTAACATTTTTTCAAACACATCTCAAAATCTTTACCTTGAATTTACAGGACAAGAACTGTAGGTTTTCAAGACAGTAGAGTAAATATTATTGTTTGATTTTGTGCACTGTTTTCTTATTTGTGTTGTCATTAGAACTAACAATTTATTTGTAGATTATATGGCTTACACAATTTTTTAATTATTCAACGAATCGATTTTAGTTTGTTTTTATTTTTATTTAAATAAATTTCACATATTCGAGTATAATTTACAATGTTTATGGTTAACAAGGCAGTACAGACAAACCTCGATAAATTAATTTTTGTTAAAAACAGCATTACGCACATATTTATTTACAAATTTTTTTCTATTTATATCTATAATCTCAGTTCGAATTGTACCTACTTCGTAAAGAGATTTGTCTGTACTTTAAACATATGCCAAATAATTATAAAACATCCACAGCACTGCTAATACATTTTTATCTTTTTAATATGAAGGTCTGGGGCTGCGGCGACAAGTCATCACGCGAAGTACAATTGGATATTAAAAAATGGCAAATAAAAGAGGCCGAAAGACAACGCACAGTCAAACTAACTGCTGCCGATTGGATGGACCATCCCGATCGGTATCTCTTGGAATTGGGTGGTCGACAAAATTACAACAACTAATAAAGCAAAAATTCAACACTTTAACTACACACAAAGCCCAAGTGCCTTGTTTTCGATGTAAATTGGCTGCCTTTCATTTGCATAAAAAGACATTACAACTTAGTTGAGATCAAAAAGCAATACCCATTATAGCAATGGAATAAGGATGACCGAAATATTTTATATATTTTTTTTACATATTTTGCAAAAATTTTAATTCCATTATGTATTCATTTTGTTGTAAGGTTTATATTTTTGTTTTAAAACTGACGCCTAAATCAATTTGCCTAAAGTGTGAAAATTGTTTTAATAGAAAAAATGCATTAAGAAATAGGCACGAGAGTATGTTCAGAAAAAAGTCGCTAGCTTCTTTCCATTTGACAAAAAATACAGTGTAGGGAAAACTAAAAGAATATATCCATTCAGGCATCGTTTAGTTAACGGACACAAAACAAATGAAGCAAATTTAAAACACTTCGTCTCATGGACTACGTATAAATATTTAGACATTGGGAATTTTAATACAATGATGTATGCAAAGCATAATAAATTTTTATGTTTGAAAGAGACAAAAACAGTTTTAAAACAATGATGGAAAATATGTGTTAGAATTAGAAAAAATTGCGTCTTTTTAGTTTATGTACTTAAAAAGTTCGGGTTTTTCTTTGTTTGGTATTTGTAAAAATTATTTCAGTTGTAAACCAAAAGTAGATAAGGATTTTAATAAAAAGTATTATCAAAACTAAATTTAATCAAAATTTTACAGAAAATGTTGAAGTTATTAATAAAAGCAAGGATAAAGTTGAAATAAAATAAACACGAAATATGTAAATAAACAATAAAATAAACAAGTAAATTTTTTTTTGTTTAGTATATGTATATTTGCAAATGGTAAACTATTTTCTGACCAGCAGTCAAAATTCGTTTATAAATACAATTGTTTTCTACACTTTAGGACATTTCTATAAATATCAACTATAACTACTAATAAAAATACACGATTTTTTAAATTTATATTTACGATAATCGCGCGTGAATGTATGGGTGTGTGTTTATGTATGTATGTATATCGACAATCACGTGAGTCGCGGAGCTGGTTCTCTAGGTTTGACTTTAATTTTTTGTTCGCATATTCTATAGATTCAAAATTCTTTGGAATATAACATCTTTAATATGTAATGCTAATCGAAATCGTTTATCGTTTACTGTTTGTAAAAAGTTCAAATCAGATGTAAATCAACACAGCAATTTAAATTAAAATCATTTATTGTCTTTTTGAGAAATGTTATAATGTTTAGAAAAAGGCAACACGGTTTTATACGTTACTAAATTTAAAGGTTTTTGACAGTCTAAAGACAAGCTAGAACGGGGTGAGTATTCAAACGATTATGTTGTAACCGATTTTATGTTTTTTTTTAATTAAAATTAGACCAAAAGTATTGATATAAGAAACCAAAACAAAAACAAAACAAAATCATCGCTTAATCGATACATTACAAAAAGTATATAGAAAAATAGAAGAAAATATAAAATATAGACATTTTATATTGTATAATCGGTCGCTCGGTCCGTCGGTACTATGTTTGCATACTGTGACTTGTATCAAAATCATACACTCATAAAAGTTAACATAAAATCTATATGCTTATATAAAAGAGATGAGCTTTCACAGTTTTTCACATTTCTTTTTAAACTTGACACATGAAATGCAAAAATATATTTGGTTGCAAAAAAATCCTTTAAATTCTTTTCAGATTTACGTTCCCAAAATATACATCACAATCTATGAAACTATTTATGGGATATTTCATACTATACAAAATTGATTGGACCCTCCTCGATTACTTTTTTAAATATTGTTTTTGTTTTAAGACAGAGATATTAGCAGAAATAAATATCTTAAAGTTAATCTTGTTAAGGGTACATACAAAGCATATTAAATGTACCTGCTAAAAAAATATTTTTTTTTCTTAATTGATAATTACCAAAAATAAAAAAAATAAATGTGTCAATGCGAAACTCTTGAAGAGTTTTTAGACAAAATTTGATTTAATTTTTATCGTGTGAAAAACTAAAGAAGTTCTATGTCCCTTCTTATGGGTGTATTAAGATTTGTTCAGTACTGTATGCATAAGTTTATGAGAAGAAATTTTAGGGGATGATTGTAGGATGGTGTGATCGTGGGTGGATGTCATTGTCTTCGTCATAGATATTTTGGTCTTGTCGTGATTATTGGATAATTAAGTGACTTCGTCTTTTCTATTGTCGAACCTTGATCGCTGTTCGTAGTCGACCTCGTCTACACCAAGAGAAAAAGAAGAAGAAGCGGCAGCAATGCCGCCACCGCCAGACGAACTCAACCAGTCGCAAGACAAAGGCGAAGAACTGCTGTTGCCGTCAGCTGTTGTCGACAGTTTGAGGCTGCTGGAGAAGCCCACAGAGATCGACTCGCTGGCGCCGCCACCACCACCACTATCATTACGCTGTCATCTGCTGGAGGAGCCAATGAGTGAAGCAAAAGCGTCACTTGACTCTGGAATGGGACTGGGCTGGACATTGCGCGCTTGCAAGAAGCTACCACCGGAGGCAGTGGGCGCGCCAAAATGTGGCGAATATTCGCGAGTGTGTGGCGGCGCTCGCGTCTGTATGCTTATGCCACCGAAATTGGAGGAAGAGGATGAGGTGTTGTTCCCTGCTTTTTTTTGGGATTGAGATGAAGGAGGAGGAGGAGAATCTGTGGTTATTGCAATGCTGTGGGTGACATCATCGCCGCCGGCCGCAACTGGCAGCACGAGACTGTCGGTGGCACCGTAGCGATTGTAGCTAGCACGACGCTGCGGCTGCTGCGTATTGAATTTTTTTCTATTACCTGCCGAATCGCCACCGCCGATGTCATCCGCCGAGACTGGTGAAAGTGCAACGGAGGACATTTGATCCTGTCGCTTGCCGATTAAGTATTCCGATTCGCTGCTTGAACGCCGTGGTGGACCACGAGACAGTGGTTGATAGGCGTTACGTCCCTGAAAGCGGCGACTAATCGAACTGCTGACGACACCCAAATGTTCGGTGACATCCTCCTGCATGTCAGAAATGTCAATCATTGACAGGAAAGCACGACACCAATTGTTATTCGGATTGTTCCAATATTGCGGCGAATTAATATGAAAGGGGTGATGCGGGAAACTGTAAATGTGCGCCACGGCTGCCAGAAACATTTCAATGCAGATCAGGAAATTCTTGGTGAAAGTGGATGGATGGAGGAAGGCACATTATAATTTAATTAAAACTTATAAATATATATATATATTAAAACCAAGAAATTCAAAATAACTTTTCACACATACCTGCAGCTCGGAAGCAAGATTTGTATCGTCAACAAACTCATCTGTCGCACCGAATATATTCTTAATGATGCCATAGTAAACGAACACATTTAACAAAACTCCTTGGCTATTAAAATATTATTGTATTAATAAAATACAATCAATTTATTCAAGAACATGTGAATAATTTCCAATTTTTAGTAATACTTACAAAAATGAAAAGAACACTACCGCCTTGATACAGAGAAATTTTGGTATTGGTTTCATCGGTTTGAGATCCTCCTGTTATTTTAATACAAAATAAAATGTTTGAATTAGGGCAACGATGTTTTAACTTTTTTATTAGCATCAAACAAAAATAACTGCAGATTAGATTGAGTTTCAACAAATTATGTGATTTTATATTTTGCAATAACAATCATCAAAATACAATCTATTTACAGTGGCGGACAAGTCTTCGTACGACCCCTTTTTCTTAAATTTAACAAGTTCTTAAGGATTTTAAAGAAAAGTAATGATGCAGATTTGTTTTAAATCTTATTATTGTATAACAAATAACAAAAAAATATAATTCTCCAATATTAAATTTTAAAGCTATTGAATTAAAACTGAAAAAAGACACTGACAAAAGTAGAAGTACGAACTTAAAAAATGATAAATAATATGAAAAAAGAATAATAAATAACCGAATTCAATATTTTGTTGTGCCACCACCAGCATGAATGACTGCTTGCAACTGTCTGGGCATTGAAACTACTAAATTTTCGAGCTCTTCCCGCGTTATATACTGTCACTCCTCTTGCAGCTTCTCTTTTAGTGTGCTTTTCGATCTTTCGCTGAAAAATTTCCCCTATGGGCTCTAATAAATATATTGGGTTGTCGAAAAAGTCTTTTCGTATTGCTAATCAAACTTCAACTCATTTTTTTATATTTATGATGAACTTTATTGAACCAAATATGTACCATTTTGGTCGACCACCTTTTGCCTTTTTCCGCTAGAGACATTATTCCATCAGCGTAAAACTTTTGTGGTGTCTCGGCGAAAAACTGCGACAAGTAATTTTCACAGGCTTCTCTTGAAGCCAACTTTACTCCATTAAGGGAGTTCTGCATTGACCGAAACAAATGGTAGTCCGATGGTGCAAGGTCAGGGCTATATGATGCATCAAAACTTCCCAGCCAAGCTCTCCCAGTTTTTGCCGAGTTATCAAAGATGTGTGTGGTCTAGAGTTGTCGTGATGGAAGACGACGCCATTTCTGTTGATCAGTTCTGGCCGTTTTTTTTCGATTGCTTGCTTCAATCTCATCAGTTGTTGACAGTAAAGTGTAGAATCCATCGTTCGACCAGGCTGGAGCAGCTCATAGTGGATGATTCCTTTCCAATCCCACCAAACACTCAGCATAACCTTTCGAGGCGTCAATCCAGGCTTGGCGACCATTAGTTGAGCTTCACTACGCTTGCACTATGATCTTTTTCGCATTATTGTCGTATTTGATCAAAAACAAATCTGCATCATTACTTTTCTTTAAAATCCTTAAGAACTAGTTAAATTTAAGATAAAGGGGGCGTACCTAGACTTTTGTTCGCCACTGTATAAAAAATGAATTCTTCTTTCTTTCTATCTTTCTTTGTAACAAATGGGCGTCTAAACCATTCATCCGATTGTGATAAAATTTTGAGAAGTTGCTATGCTCACACCAAGGTTGGTTTTGGGCAAAACAAATTTACCATTCCCACCAATTACGCCCACAATTTGTAAAACTAAGTAAAAATATTCGATAATTTCGCTGTCCTTTCAAATTTGGTATCTGAGTTGGTATGAGCACTGTCGACAACTTCACCCAAAATGGACGTGGTTGGATTAATTTAAAAAAATGTTAAATTAATTTTACGCCTACCACCATTTCTCAGGAACTTGGTGCGCAATATAGAAAACATATATGTATAAAAAAAACGAAAAAAAAATAATAAAACAACACACAAAAAAAATACGAAAAAATATTTAACTCAAGAAATTTATCAAATGGATGTCTTTGTTAAACTTTTATCTATTGTATATCTATATATATTTATATATATTATAAAACAAAGTTGCATTCCTATGAACACGCATCACTCAAGAACGTATCGTCCGATTTGAATTATTTTGTTGTTGTTAGTTTGTGGCCAAAGATGAACATAGGGGGTAATACAAATTGGTATATTCAAAAAGTGGGCGTGGCAAATTTTTCCCTTTAAAGCACAATTTCTCACAAAACTGTTGCACTACAATAATGAAATTTAGTATATAGTCATATATAACCAATGCCATATGACTAAAGAAAAATGGCGGGGTACCTCCCATACAACCCTAATTTTGTTTGCTCTCTATCTCTGAAACTATTTGTCCTACAGCACTGGGACTTAAGAAGTCATGTCTTCGGCATATATATATACAATATATATATATATATATATATATATATATATATATATATATATATATATATATATATATATATATATATACATATATATATATATATATATATATATATATATATATATATATATATATATATATATATATATATATATATAACAAAGTGCATACCTATGGATACGCATCACTCTAGAACGGATCGTGTGGAATTGTAAATACTCGAAATGATTTCAAACCAAAAATAAATTTTGGGGCACGAAAGTTTGCCGGGTCAGCTAGTTTAGTATAAGACAAACCAAACCAAGCGGTTTTGCTTTGCTAAAGCGAATTTTGCTTAGCAAGAACACAGATTTTTGAGAAAATGAGATATTCCCTGATAAGACGAATTTTGTGTATACCGATCAGATGAACGCGTTTTAGTCTGGAGAAAGAGGGGCACCGCCCTATCAGAGAAACACATTCAGACCACTGTTAAACACGGGGGTGGTAAAATCATGGTGTGGGGTTGCATGTCCGCTGCTGATGGCGGAAAGCTTGTAGTTATAGAATTTTAAAATACAACATAGTGTTACCAGAAATTTTAAATATAGAATTTTGAAACAGAATTTTAATTTTGTAATTAAAAATTATAATAATATTTGTCGCAAACAGTCTAGAAGAGTGTGGGCCGAGCATATTATAAGGCAAATTGTGTTTTCGGAAGATTTCTGCGGACTCAAAAGATTTGTTCCTTTTTTTTGCGTCATTTGAGCCTGAAACTAGGGACACTACAATCATTGCACGTTTTGTCATGTTCTGTTCTGATTAATTGAAACTTAATTGAAATATATTTCCTTTTATCGCGACAGTATTTGAATTCTTTACATACCTTATTTGCACGATAGAAAAGTACCAGGCAATACATTGCCACGAATTGAGAAATATTATTGATGACGACAATGTAGGGGAAAGCGACGTTTCCCGCAAAAGTGCCCTCGCCGTAAACACCACAAAGCTCACAAATCCTGCAACAAAATTTAAATATTAAAATCGCAAAACTATAAAAATATTTTAATTTAAAATGTATACATAAAAAATTAGTCACTAAATTTACTGTTTTTTTTTATTTTTTATGTAATCAGGGTTATTTTGAATTGAATTAATCGAGTTTACTCCTGTAGTAACAATTTACTATTTTTTTTACAAACACTTCAAATATTTAAGATCGCGAAGAACCTCCAAAATTGTTTTTTTTTATATTTAAATATTTGTTTTTTATCAACTTTGAGATATATTTATTTTAACCTGAGAAATTACTGAATTACTGAATTCTAATCAAATTCTATCGATTCCAACAATAAAAATGTTTTCCCTGTTGCAACGCCCTTTGCCCTGGGACACCTGTATAAACATTATGTTTACCCGTTTTTATCCCAAGTTACGGGTCACGTTGTGAACGTAAGAAGCAAACGTCTTTTCGCCAATTCTTTCAATAAGCATACATTTGTGTTTTCGTACTAATTTAATTTAATGATCTCTTGAATTTATATACACAAAGTGTATTTTGAGCAACTAAATCGAGTTGTTGAGCAAAAATGTGAGCCTTGATATAGTGAACAACCTCAAAACTATGAACTGGCCTTGCAATTATTAGTTCCCTATATTCAGACACGACTGTAATTGTAATGGTAATTAAAATATTTCCATTTACTTTAATGATAATAATCATTGCAATGCATTACTTTACAAGTCGGCTAAGTTTAATACTTTATTTAAAATACAATCGTCATTCGAAAAATAAGGCTTTCGTAAGCTAACTTAAATACGATTTAAAAATTTAAACTTACACTGAAATAAAAGTTGTGATAGGACGCACGACTGTATACTGCAGAATGCCATGTTTGCAGTTGTGAATAAATTCGCGACCCATGACCCAAGGTCGCATGCAGCACAGCGGAAAGAAATGACGCACCTGTGGCTTGTATTCCATTGTGGCCTCCAAATCCATTCCCAGATTTAAATAGTTTAACAGATAGACCATAAAATTATAGATGACATACGCCTCGTAGCATTCACGCAACGAATCCACGTAAATAGAGTGTTTTGGAAAAAAGAGACCAATCCACTAAAAATGAAACGAAACAAACAAAATGAAGTAAATAAAAACGAAAGAAAGAGAAAACCAAAGTTGTTAGCGTTTTCATACCGCGTTAAGCGCATAGATGGGCACCATCCACAGAATGCGAATAATATGTTTCTGCAGGATTGGTTTCGTAAAATGGATGACATGCTGCGTGATGTGCCTAAAATCAAAAATTAAAAGAACGGAATAAATAAAAAAATGCTTGAAATTGTAAATTTAAAAATATCGACTTAGTCTGTGTTGTGATCTTTATAAGTTTTGCAATTGTTAGCTGTAAGGTATTTCTCTGTGTCCTACTGTTTTTATTTGTATTTTGTAAATTCATTTTTATAAATATTCAAGTCACATATATGTATATATATAATGTATTCATTAACATTTATAACCTTCCTTGAAGATAAAAAGCAATGGTAAGGTAAATATTATATTCTTTTTGGTACACACAACCGACTGGAACTAGGTAACTGCATAACTAAGATATGTTCATTCTACTTGTTGAACAAACCAGTCGAAATGTGATGGCTTTTTGTTATGAGAGGGCTTACCATATCGAAACGGGCACCGCGGACAGCACAAAGAGGCCGCCAATTAGTATAAGTTGGTCGCGCCGTGAGAAGCCATCCTTTACAGAGTTTACTATGAGTAGTGGGACTACGATTATTGCAAAAATAGCATAAGTCACAATGAGCAGCGGACGTATCCAGATCCGCCACTCCTCGCAGAAGCGTCGCAAATTTAATCGGCACATAATTGAGAGGTGTATTATTCGTTATTTTTGTTGTTTATGGTGGAATCCGAAATCAAACAAGTACTTCTTCAATATACGTTTACTTTGTATTTTGTTTTGGTGGCGAATAGTCGGAATGTTCCGTGAGTTGGCAGCCAACAACGAAGTACTTCCGCAACAGATTTCTACATGACCCAATTTTCACCGCATTTGTTTACGCTGGCAATGCTCATTTTATTAAGATACTGTATTTATATTTAATTACCAAATATTTTAAACAATTACTATGTAATTTTTCCGGATTTTCGCGAAAATTTTACAACAAAACTATATTTTTTTAGTTCGATAGATAATACACAAATTTGGAAAATCTGGAAGTTTGGTAAAAATTTGTAGATAATATCAAAACTTAGGAAGAGTTTGGATAGATGATTTTTTGTCCGTACCCATTCGGCATGTTCTATTGAATTATTTGTCAGCAATATAACATGAAATATGTTTCATATATATATGTGTTTAATCAAAATTATGTTCCATTCATCTATGTAATACTTCTTATTTGATACTTTTCTTAAAATTCAATGTCGCAACATTACAGTACATAAATATAGTTTAAGTGCGAGAAAACCGATAGACGAGTGAACCTTAAATGACAATTGAACATTTGAAAAATTCAGTGGCGGCAATGAAAACATTGTCAAAAAATTTTATTATGTGAACAAAACAATACATTTTTCAATAATCAGGTACAAATTTAATATTTTTTTGAAAATGAACTATTAAGTGATACAAGGGTTCAACTTAGCCAATCTTTTAATAAATTACATTTAGACATGCGTTTTTTTTTATCTCCACTGGATTAATTGGATAGTTTCTTATGTGTGTTAGTTTACAAATATACACGTATTCAAATATAAATTCAAAATTTCCGGTAGGCTGTCTTCTTTGGATTTTATAAGTTTTTCACGTTAAGCAGATAGGTTAGTGCCAATATAGAATTACATTTGAATATGGTTTTATTTCAGTTAAGTTGTTGAATAGCAGCGGGAAACGAAACTCTTAAAAACCGCTTTTTCAGCGTTTTTAATACAGTTCGGAGTGCTTCCTCGTCCCGTCCCTCTTCCAAAGCAAATTTACACCACATGTCCGCTTTTAAAGCGGTTTAAAAAATAAGGGAAGAGCATTTCTAGAGAAGCAGTAAAAAATGGAGGAGGAATCTGCTGCAGAAAAGGGAAGCAGATCATACTGAAACAGTTTATATAATAAAGTGTGGTGGAATCATCCGATACATTTTAGTTTATTTGCTGCTGCCGATATGATTATCCGGTTGTTATTAGAAATCATATCTTGCAGAATTGATGCAACTAAAGAAGGGAGAAGTACCAGAGCGAATTTTGATTTTTCCCTATGCTGAGTTGCAGCTTTTTTCTTTGTTAGTAAGAAGCAGAATATGCAGAATTGATGTCATTATGAAAAGGAATTGACAGTATCAGAAAAGACTTTCGGGTTGTATTTAAGCAACAACTCAATACGACTTCTCTCCTCTGTTTTGTTGTTAAACAACAATCTAAATCGTCGTTATTTTAATCTATCATAGGGCAATGAATAAACCAAGCAAATTTTCCTTCTCTAAAAATAAATATAAATTTTACATTAAAATTAAAAAGTTATAAAACACAATACAATAGAACAAAAAAAAAATAACTCATCCTTTTTTTATCTTGCCCTGACAAATTAAGAATATGCTAATTACGATCATAGTGTAATAATTAAGTGTGCCAAGTAAATTGACGTATCCCCATTTGACAGAAAATATTTTAAATTTATATTTCCTCTCTTTCATTTTCGTTCTTAACTCAAAAAAGTCCAATATTCAAAACAGGTACCAAAATTTGTAATTGTATAAATAATATTTGTACATGTTTAAAAAACAGTTTTATGCAATTTTTTATTTATAGGGAGTTTTTTGCGCATGGAATTTTGTTCAAATATTTAATTCTAAAACGTATACGACATGTGAAAAAAATTGTTTTTAAATTATTTGGCAACGAAACATTAGACGAAAGAGATACTAATGATTCACATAAATTGGGAATACTGCACAGTTTGTTTCCATTTTTACCTATGAACACAAGGAGCAGGTATGCGGCATGATTAATTTTTAATTTCAAAGTTCGTCTCAAAAGGTTAAAAAGACACAAATGAATGAAAAGGAAATTTAAAAAATTTGACAACTGAGGTATCAAGATGGGATACTGAGAGAAATTGTTATTTCTACCTGGCACGCTTTATTAATTACACTATGATTACTATACCTCGCCAGGACTATCGACATGTTTGTTGTTTAGAATGGCATTTTAAATTGTTAATTGACTGTAAAAAAGCGAAACTTTAAATAATGTTCAAACTAAAGTCGCAAGTGTTCCCCTTTCGATTAAAAAAAACAGAATAATCCAAACAGAATAATGCAACAAAATAACGTATTTAAGCAATGAAGCACCAACAATTATAGAAAATGATAATGCGTCTTACGCAGGTCCCTTTTGTGGATAAACATCAGAATGCAATTGTTTCCGGTTTCCGTTCGATATTTAAAAAGTGGAATAGTTTTATTTCAATCGAAAATGTTTTTTTTTAAATCGAAAAAATATACAAGTAAATCGAATAAATGTCCACAAAAGAACGAGAAAACTAAATAAAACTCAAGAATAAAATTTCACATACTATTTGTTTTATTTCCAGTATGTACTTGTACGAAATTTATATTGACTAAAACTAAATGTTTATAATTCACACAAAACTTACTAACTCTAAGCTCATTATGAACACCAATTAATAAAAATAAATAAATTTATTTATTTTTTAAACAAGTATTATAAACACGACAAATATTATTAGGTGTACAAATAAGTTTCCGCCGTTTTGAGAAAGATGGCGTGGCACGAGGTTTACGTTGGAATTCGCAAATGGTAACCTACTTGAAAATTAGTTTGTTTATTCCAGAACAACATAACCTTATCATGTTATTAAGTTCGCATTAGCATCATATATTTTTCTTCATCTAAAAATGTCCCAATTTGAGCCAACTAAGTGTCATTTGCGGGAACTTTTTATTTATTTTTTTAATTAAAAAAAATCTGTTGCTCGTAGAAGCATATAATGAGGATGCTTTGAGTGAGAGAACATGTCGTGATTGGTTTCAAAAATTTAAAAAAGATGATTTTGACATAAAAGACAAAGATCCAGTGGAAGGCCGAAAATTTACGAGAATGCAGATTTGGAGAAATTATTGGGTGAAGATTCGTCTCAAACACAAAAGGAACTTGCACTTAGTTTAGAAGTCACTCAGCAAGCAGTCTCACATCGTTTAAAATCGTTTAAATATTATTTTATTAACAAAAAACGGCGGAAACTTATTTGTACACCTAATAAATACATTATCATTTTGCACAGTGAATTGTATTTGTTCCTCCAATCCATATGGTGATTTGACAGTTTGTTTAAACAGCCTTACTACTGTGACGTGGATGTGCAGAGTTTTAAAATTTGTCACCCTCTTCTACGCAATCTTCTTTTCTATAATTTTTGATGGAGCACAATATAAAATGTTCCGCAATATTTTAGAAATATTGCAAATGATATATACTGTAATAATAATAATAATCTATGAATCAGAATTCGACCCTGGTTTTATATATTGTCATACTGTCTAGAACTTCTCATGAGCCTTACAAATGGAAAACTAACACAATATACCCTACAGTCCGAGACTGCGCTTGGTGTAGGGCATAAATATGTAAATTATTTATAAAATCTTTGTCCAAATTGGATGGTTTATTTTTTCATGTAGCTTAAAATATTTGACATATAATTTTAATAAACATAAGTAAAAGCAATTTAATATTGCAGTCCAAAATATTACAAAAGTAATTCCATTTTTTATTCCATATATAAAGCGAAACGCACTTAAAAACAGAATAAAATAAAAAAATTCATTTTTTTACTTGCTATTATGATGCAAAAATAGCATTGCATCGATAAGACTGCCCGAGAGCATAAATCGCTTTTGATGCTCGAAAATCTGTTCCTTGATAGGCTTCTTAAAATTCATATTGACGACACACGGTACACACTGATACAGACTGGACAACTCTTTTAACGATCCGTACAAGTGACCCATTTTGTTCCACCACAAAAAGGGTGATTCATCTAGACTGACATACACCTCGTTGCGATATCGCTTGAGATCCTGCTCCACATTACTTTCCTGACGAGGCGTAATTGAATTTGCAACTTCCTGAATGTCGAAAAACAGCTCCAGATCTGCAAGAATTTATAATTGTTAATTAATTTAAAAATTTAGAAACAACCTCATAAATTGTAATACTTGATTTCTTCGTATTCGACGTATTCGGCTTAACACTCGCTTCTTTAACAGTTGATGCGCCGGAGGTACTAGTAGCGGTGTACCCCTCCATTTCGCAAATCTTATTAAAACGTTCGGTCAGAATTTGCAAACAACTGCTAAAATTATTAATGTTGGTCAAACGATGAAATCTTGGATCTAAAAGAGCAGCAATTGTCAAATGATCGTCGGCTATAACTCTAAAATTATAGAAATATTATTGATTGTTTAAAAATATGTTAGCCATATATTTTCACTAACAGTTTCTGCAGCTCCGTAGCGATAGCTGTTTTAATAGAAGCTACAAATTCATCATCGATTTGGACCATTGCCAACTGTTTGTTGAGGATTTTTGACGTAATCGGGGACAGCATACTACTATGTGGTATTTCTTCGCCCTTTAATGTGTCCAAAGTAACCTATAATCAGTCAACCAAAATACAGAATTAATCATTAAAGTATTTCTTTATTATTTTAATGTTTTTAGTAATATTTTTTGTTTTATGTTATAAATTTATATAGCCTTTATTAATAATAATAATAATAAATTCATTTATTTAATTTTTGTGTACTCACCGAAAGTGTGCCGAGAATGTCGGCAATTGATTTGGCCGATGAAACCAAAATATCAACATCATCCGGCCAAGACACTGTCTCCGAAAAGAACTTAAGAAGTTCGTAATATGTCCAAGGAAATTCTTCGTTTATTGTGGGCACTTCAACGTCCTTAAAAATAAACACAGATAATTATAAATTATTTTAAAGTAATTTGAAGTCAAATTTGTTTTAAATTTATTCAAACAATATTACTAAGCGGATTGTAGTCGTTTTTAATAAACATTAAAATTACCTTAGATGCTATTTCGGAATTATAGCGCATTATAACCTCCTTTACTTCCTCGATAACGGAAGCAACAGCCGGCAAGGCAAAAACGTTTCGAAGACATTTGTCTACGGTTACATCGTACGAAAGAATTATTGGTATGTCTGTTATTAAAAAAAAATAGTTATAATAAAGTTTAGTGTATGAAAAAAATTGTATTATTTACTTTTATCCCGCAAAAAGTGTTTTAAATAATCATCGTAGTCGTAGCTCACAATGGCCGCGGTGCAATTTCGCAAATTAAACTCCTCGAAAACGGCGTCAATAGATGTAAATTTGTTGTACTCGAAAGTGCAGTACAGTTGGTTCAGCAAATTATAACTGGGCGCATTAGTTGTGTAATTATAAAAAATCGAGAGAAAGTGCTTGTTCTCGACATTCGACCAAACCTCAAAGCCTAATGAGAAGGCCTTCAACTGAGAATGTACCTTAAATTGGTCGGCCAGAGTGGTGAGTTTGTCGCTGTGCAACTCTTTGATCTGATCCTCTATCTGAAAAAATAAAAACTAATTTTAATAAAGAAAGGTATGAAGTTCAATTATTTTTATTATATCTATTATTAATATCGATTTGTACAACAAAATCAAATTTGTAAAGGTATTCGCATTCGAAGAAATGATTTAAATTGTAATGTATGGGCAAATAAGTCAGCTACAAAATCGCATGATAATCTAAGCTTAATTTCTTATTTACCTTCTTTAATGAGGGCACCGATGCCTGACCGCTGAGCGTGCGAATAAACTGCTCCATGCCTCCATCGTAGAACGTCTCCAAATTGTGCAAGTCCTGCACGAGTAAATTGACGACGGAGTCCTGCAGTTGATACGGGTCCATCTCTTCAATAATATGATAACCAGTTCCACCTCTGTTAACACGCTTTACTGATACGTCCTCCATTAAATCGCTGGATTTGCTACGTTTAATGGAGCCAACGGCGCTGCGATGCATTACGCCACTAACCTCAACCTTGGCAAAGTGATCGGCATCAATAGCCTCGTCGTCTTCATATGTCATTGGTACCATCGTTTCATATAACATAGAATGATCTTCCCCTCCGCCTCCAAAAGATTCATCTTGTGCTGTCGTAGCCGTAGAGACTGCGTATTCCAATTTTATTTTGCGTTCGATCGGTTCACGTTTAATCACCCTTGTCATTGGTAATGGTTTGACGGGAGTTGGCTTGCGCGGTGGCACTCGAATTCCGTTCTCGGCGCAGACCTTATCGAAGGTCTCCTTATGGCGGTGCATCAAGTGAGCCCGCAAATTCGTTGTATTGCCATGATTCGTGAGCACCTTGTGACAGAGTGTGCATACCACATTCTGCTTGGTTATGATGTGATCTTGCTCGTTTGTCGGAAAACCGAAATATTGCCAATACACGCTCTTCATTTTTGGACTATGTAGCTTGGCGAATTTCAGCGCCGAAACATCGCCAGCCTCTTTTTTGACCCGCTGCATCAAAGGATCGGTCATAGATGGTTGACGTAGAATTGTTTTGACGTCGATAGAAAATCAATTGAGCTGATAAAAACGAAAATAAAATTCTTGCTTTCAAAACACACAAAAAAACTTGTCTATTTCGATTTCGATTTTTCGATAATTGATGCTCGTGCAGGGTTGATAAATTGTGTACTAAATATAGCAGAGTTCGCACTAGCACCAAGAAGGAATGCAAAATCGGCTTATACGCGCCGCCGACAAAATCTGTCATCTGCGCCGCGATGATGGCGGCTAAACAAAGTAAAAAATTTATATTACATTTGCACAAATTAAAAAAAAGTGTTGCAATATAAAAATTCTAAAATCAAGAGAAAAAATTTAAAATTTGTCATCTGTATTTAAAAACGTGTTTGTTTGTTAACTTACACATAGAAGCAATTGTAAAAACAATCCAGTGACGATTAAAAAAATTATTTATTCTAAAAAAGTAATTAAAAATTAAAATTTTACTATTTTCATATTTTAAAAAATTTGTTGAGAAATATTCACAATTAAAATTGCGATTATTCAACAGTTCGTTTTAAAAAAGTATTCAATTTGGACATGTTCTTCGAAAAATTAATTGTTAAAAATATTGCCTACACAATTTAACATTTTGTTTGTTAAATACTGATGCTGGCAAACATAACATTAAACATTTGAATACACTTTAAAAGCAACGAAGTCGGCAATATATCGGAAACGTTATCCATATAAGTGAACAGTTTTTGCACGCGTCATTCAGAGTTCATTCGTTTATCGGTTTTCTTGCTCATGCCAAATTCTTAGTTGTTTCTATTCCAAAGTTGTAATTGTCAATTTTTCACCGCAAAGGCATTCGCATTACTAGTTTTACAACAACAACACGTTACCAACACCATTTTTGTTTCATTAGTTGTTCGATAATAGAAAGTAAAATTTATTTTATTTAATAAAAATGAGAAAAACTATGTTTTCATTGTTTTTTTTAATAGTAAAATTGTTTTAACGTTTTTTATTGCAAATACGAGTTTGAAAGTTCTATTGGAAAAGTTGGAATTAGAAATCTTGCTCAATTGCAAGATAACTTTTGCCAAATATCAAAATTATATCATACCTATAGGTTGCTACGCTAGTCTTTGTGTGTCATAATATCACGGATTCGTTTACAGCATTTGTTAGATTGAAACTCAAATATGCCGGGATTATTTGAAATCCGTTTAATACTGTTCATACTACACGACTTGAAAGAGTACAGAACAAAATTTGTAAATTTGCCCTTTTTTTCTTGAAATTTTCTTGAACCTGTTTCTTCATATATGTCACGCTGTTTGCTTATTGACTTGAAATGGCAAGAAAGTAAATGCATTCGTTAATGTTTGGGTATGATATTATATGTGGTAATATATATTGCTCTATTTTGATAAGTCGAATAAATTTCTTTGTTCCAATCAGAACTACTCGCCAAAATATATTATTTATATTTAAAAGCTTTCTTGTCTTCTTTATATGAAGTAGATTTTAGTTTATCGAAATGTAGATTAAAAAAACATTTAAATTATGCCTACTTATAATTTTAGTATTTGGGAGACCGAGCTCGCTCGGCAGATTTTTTAATCCTGCTACAGTTATATTGTATTTTCAATTTAATTAATTTTATATATTATATACTAGCTTAAATTACCCGGCGGTGCCCGGGTTCTTTTTTAAACGAATCAAGTCTTATTTGTTAATTAAGATTAATAAACTTTCCAGCCTCGCCCACCATTTTTGGAATTATATTTGTATGAATATTTGGTTAATTTGATAATTTTATACCAAATTTGTATGCAGAACTTCCCGTTACTCCACGTTGTGTGTTTGTAACTATTGTCACCATGTACCTATGCTGGTAACCTCCCTGGTATTCGCATTTGTATGTAACTAAAATTGTAATAGCACTTTCCGGTCAGATTTAGTTACTAAGAACCAAATTTCTTCATAGTAGTACATCACGTTCCTGAGCTATGGCGGTGGGTGTTAAAATGACCCCAGTTTTGCTGAGATGATATAGATATAGTAGATATAGTTCCCAAACACCTTCACACTAAAGTTAATCATGGTACAGTATCACGTTTCTGAACTGCAACGGTGAGCGTTCAATTGACCCGACCACGCCCACTTTTTGTAAGATGGTAGATTTAGTCACCATACACCTTTATACAAACGTTTATCTTCGTAGAGCATCGCGTTCCGGAGTTACGGTAGTGGGCGTTATATTGATAAAACCACGCCCACTTTTTGTGAGGTGGTAGATTTCGTCACCATACACCTACATACCAAGTTTTATCATTGTAGACCATCGCGTTCCGAAGTTACGGCAGTGGGCGTTAAATTCATCTAACCACGCCCACTTTTCGTGAAGTTGTCGACAGTGACCATACCAACTCAAATTCCAAATTTGAGATACAGGGTGGCGCAAAATTAATCACCCTATTGGAAGATGCTCTCATTTTTGCAAATAGCCGCCAATGTCAAATCTGTTTTGACATTTGTGGACTAGACAGATACAGAATACAAGTGAATAAGCCATGGAGCGATACACTCCCCAAGAACGCGGAATAATTGTGTTTTTTTTTTGCGTAACAATTCGTCTGTGGTGTTGGCAAAAATCATAATGAGCGATGAGGCTCATTTTCACCTCAGCGGGTACGTGAACAAGCAAAATTATCGCTTCTGGGGAACCGGAGATCCGCGAGTGATGCACGAGAAACCATTACACCCGCTCAAAGTGACTGCGTGGTGCGCTGTTCACGCTGGAGGAGTCATCGGGCCGAACGCCGCGGGTCAAACGACAACAGTGGACGGTGCGCGCTATAGGGCAATGTTGACCGAGTTTTTTCTGCCCGAACTGGACGAATTAGGACTGGTGGACATGTGGTTCCAACAGGACGGAGCAACAGCACACACTGCACGAGCCACAACCGACATTCTGAAGGCCGCGTTTCCGGGTCGCTTAATTTCGCGTTTTGGCGATTTGCACTGGCCCGCCAGATCGCCCGATTTAACGGTCCCGGACTTCTTTTTATGGGGTTTTTTGAAGTCTCGTGTTTACATCAACAAGCCTGAGACCTTGGAAGCCCTCAAGGAAAATATCCGACACGAATGCGAGAATTTATCGCCCGAAACTCTCGCCGAAGTGATGGAAAATGCCATAAAACGAGCCCGTATGGCAATCAATTGTGACGGCGCCCATTTATCCGATATCATCTTCTCGACTTAACACAATTAATTCTAAAGGTCTAAATAAACATAATCAAAAAACAGAATCGAAGTTTTTTATTTAGAAAAAAAATAAGAGCCAAACAACATCGGATGACTTCTTTTGCGCCACCTTGTATTTTAGAATTTTATGAGTGAAATAATCGATTTTGTTGACTTAATTTGACTACTTGTGGGCGTAATATGTAGGCGTGGTGAATTTCATATAGCCTATCATTCCTTCCAGACCCATCTCGATATATGTTCCAAGTTTGAAGTAAATCGGTTCAGCCGTTTAAGCGTGAAAACGGTACAAACGAAAATAAATAAATAAATAAATAAATACACCTTCCTTTATAATATTAGTAAGGATAATGATGATGAAACTTAGATAATTTTCAGAATAAAATATGTAGTTTAATTTTAAAAATTTTGTATATTAAATATCCAGCCTGTTGATTTAATAGTGGCTCAATAAGTAAATAATTAAATAAATACAAATCTGTCGGAAACTTGTTGTTAGTCACAAAAAAACAAATTCCAATTAAAGTGCAAACGTACCCCAAATATGGAACGTGGATGTCGTGTTATGTTGTGGAACTTATTCAGTCTTTCAATATTGCAAAGTTGGCAGCATTTTTCCTTTTTGATTCGTTGTTGGCAGGAAAAGGTTAGTAAAATGAAAATTCGGTAAAAAAAATTGGAATTAACCTAGTGAATTAGATTAAAGTGCATAATTTGAAATTAGAAATTTGTGCCAATTGGCAAGATAAACGTGTTGCGTGTATAAAGTGCAGGTTTTTATTAAAATTTGAGCTGTAAAAGTAAAAAACGCTCCTGGACCACGTGGTAGCTCCGCAATGCAATGGCGTTTTTTGGTTATGGTCTTGATTTTATTTCAATATTAATAATTTTTTTTTTTTTTTGTTATTTTAACTTGCAGACTAAACAACAAAAATGGGTAAGGGAAATAATATGATTCCAAATGCTCACTTCCACAAGTGGTGGCAGCGACATGTGAAGACCTGGTTCAACCAGCCCGCCCGCAAGTTCCGCAGGCGCCAGAATCGCATCAAGAAGGCGAAGGCTGTCTTCCCACGTCCTGCTGCCGGACCCCTCCGTCCAGTGGTCCGTTGCCCCACCATTCGTTACCAAACGAAATTGCGTGCGGGACGCGGTTTCACTCTGGAGGAACTCAAGGTAAAATTAGTTTAAAGACATTTATTGAAATTGTTTACACATTTTTTTTGTTCGTTATTAATAAAAATGCTATTTCGCTATAGGGAGCTGGTCTTTCATACGGTTTCGCCAAGACCGTCGGCATTGCCGTCGATCGTAGACGCAAGAACAAGTCTCTCGAGTCGCGCCAACGCAATGTGCAGCGCCTTAAGGAGTACAAGAGCAAGCTGATCCTCTTCCCCATCAATGAGAAGAAGATCCGCAAGGGCGAATCAACCGTTGAAGAGTGCAAATTGGCTACGCAACTGCGCGGTACCATCATGCCACTCAAGAAGGAACAACCCGTTGTTGAGTACCGTGAAATCACCAAGGACGAGAAGAAATTCAAGGCCTTCGCTACTTTGCGCAAGGTAAGAAGTCGTCAGTCTTATTGAATAATTTTAATATCATTTAAATTTAAATATTTTGTTTAACATATTTTATTTGTGTTTATTAATTTCGATGCTTGTTTTATCTAATTTTTATTTTTAGGCTCGTTCTGATGCTCGTCTTGTTGGCATCCGTGCCAAGCGCGCTAAGGAGAACGCCGAGAATCCCGACGATGCCACTAAGGTTGACAACAAAAAGTCAAAGAAGTAAAGTGTCGCTCTTGGTTTTCAATAAAGTTTTAGTTTTTTACTAAAGAAAAAATTAACATTTCGATTCGTCTTATTTTCTTCACAAGAATTATTTACAGCGCTTGTATATGTATGTCGGTTCAATTTTTAACATAAATGAAACTTAATTTTAAAACAAAGTTGATATTTTTTTTAAATTTTGAATGTGTGGTCAGCGGGTTCTTGTTTATAGATTTTTTACTATGCTGGTTTCTTAGATAAGTGTTTTAGTTCGATCTGTATATAAGAGGAAATTCTAAACCAACAGTCAAGTAGATTTGGTTATTTTAAATATTTTGTGGAATAAGAAAAGTACGGAGCTTTTTATTTTGTGTAATTGGAAAAAATAAAATAAACTAAAACTGGGATAAAAAACTAAAAACTGATAGATTTAAGTAGTCGATAAATATTATAAAGGGAGGTGGTTATCTTTATTTTTGTTTGGTCTGATTTTATGCTAAATAAGTGAAATTTAAGAAGATATAGAGGGAATGATATACTATATGAAATCTGCCACGCCCAAATATTACGCACACAATAAGTGAAATTAGTAAAACAAATTAAATTATTTCGCTAATACTACTCCTTAAAATCTTAAATTTGGTATTTAAGTTGGTATGGTTACAGTCGATGACTCCACTAAAAGTGGGCGTAGTTGAATTAATTGAACGTTCCCTGCTACAGCTCAGAAACACGATGCTATACGACGATCAAAATTGGTGTGAAGTTGTTTGGTTAATATCTGTATAAAACACCCCCTGAGGAGTTATATTCCATTGAATTTGGTGAGTGTAGTGGTTAGTCCCTACATAAAACCCGAGAAATGGATTTCAACAACAAATGAGGTGTGATATAAAATGTTGTGAAGGCTTCATATTTTGAATTTTTTTTTAGATATGGCATTTTTCGGAAATTTTACCTTTCAAGGTTTAATTTCTCGTAAAACTGTATCATAATGACCATTTCTTAACATTAAAAAAAAATCATAACAGAACTTTTGAGATAAAAATCCAGTTTTGTTGGTATTAATCTATATATATAAAAATGAATTCTTCTTTCTTCCTTCCTTTCTTTCTTTCTTTCTTTCTTTCTTTCTTTCTTTCTTTCTTTCTTTCTTTCTTTCTTTCTTTCTTTCTTTCTTCTTTCTTTGGATGTACCAAATAGGCGCCTAAACCATTCATCCGATTGTGATGAAAATTTGGGAAGTTGCTATACTCACGCCAACTTAGGTTTAGGGCAAAGAAAAATATGCCACGCCCACCTATTTCGCCCACAATTTGTAAAACTAAGTTAAAATATTCGATTATTTCGCTAATATTGCTCCTAAAAATCTGAAAATTGGTATCTGAGTTTGTATAGACACTGTCGATAACTTCCCCAAAAATGGGCGAGGTTGGATCAATTTAACGCCCACTTTGCTAATATTGCTTATAAAAATTTGGTATTTTGTTTCTGAGTATGTATGCCGATAATTTCACAGTCGTAACTCAGAATCGGTACAACGGTGAGTACCGAGAAGTTCCGCTAACTAACGGGAGTACCGGGAAGTTCCGTTACTAACGGAAGTACCGGGATGTTCTGCTACCATTTTTTAAGTGGCATTACAACGCATGCCGGTCATTCGCTAGTGTAAAAATAAAAATTTAAATATAATCTAATTTTTTTAGTTTTTTGAAATGGATATTGGCTTGTCGTATTATTTGTTTGTTTCTAAATCGCCAGGGTATTTGTATACCAGGGTGAATAAGTTTGGATGGGTAAATTGCAATATCCAGCCGAAGTCCAATTTAGTGTACAGTAAAATTCATTAATCTTAAACAACCAACAAACCTAAACATGATACTATTAAAATAACAACAACAGAGCAGCGCCGGATGCTTAAAGTTAGTAATTAAATACAAAATTTATTGTTTTGCGGCATTTCATCCCAAATAAATATTAACCGCCTCTCTTTCTCGTCTGCTTTCAATGCCACTTACAAAAAAATGTTAGCAGAAATTCCCGGTACTCCCCGTTATAGCGATTCTGAGTTACGGCGGTGATATTATCGGCAGTTACCATACAAACTCAGAAACAAAATCCAACATTTTTAGGAGCAATATTAGCAATGTCATCTTATATTTTCACTTAATTAAACAAAATGTGGGAGTAATAAGTGGGTGTGGCAGATTTTGTATATCCTGTTATTCTTCCCGGTGCATCCCGTTACATGTTTTCTATATAGCGCATGAAGTTTCTGAGCAATGGTTGTAGGCGTAAAATTGATCCAACCTTTTTATGAAAGCAGGCGTTAAATTGATCCAACCACGCCCATTTTTGGTGAAGTTATAGACAGTGCCTATACACTTAGATACCAAATTTCAGATTTTTAGGAGTAATATTAGCGAAATAATCGAATATTTTTACTTAGTTTTGCAAATTGTGGGCGTATAGGTGGACAAAAGAAAAACGAAAATTTTGAAAAACTGGTTATTTATTTCGCAACACAGTCTCTCTTAGCTCGATGCACTTGATGTTGTGATGCTCCAACTTCTGTAAACCGTTTGAAAAATACGTTTTCTCGAGGTCTGCAAAGTAGGTCTCCATCGGGCGGTGAGACTAAGTATTAATCGGACCACCCTCGAAGATACTCGTAAATATAATTTTACTATGGAAATTTCGATTTAAATCAATCAATCAGGAAACATAGAAGAAGAAGAAATGCAAAAACAGTCGGGTCTAATCTTTATACAAGTTTTTTCTTGCGTCTGGTGTTGATGAATAAAAAGTTAAATTCGATACACATAAACAAAATTAAAAGTGCGATTTTTTTATAGCAAACAATTTCTTACATCGCATTGATGTCACCATTGAAAATTCAGGAAGCTTAAAGTTTTTAGATGGAGCGTTAAAACAGTTTTTGAAAAATTGTTTATAGTTTTAGTAGTTGTAAATTACTGACTTTCCTATTTTGTGTACCCGAACCCTTCTCTTTAAATGCTCCCAGAGATTCTCTATGGGATTCAAATCAGGACTACATGAAGGCCAGTCAAGCAACGTTATCGAATTTACATCCATCCATCGTTTTGTTGATCGCGCAGAATGTTTTGGATCATTATCCTGTTGCAGGATCCAAGTTACAGGCATATTGTCTTCGCAAAAAGGCAGCATTACATCATTTAATATGGATATGTATTTATGCTGATCCATTCGACCTTCAATTTTCGTAATTGGTCCAATACCACGCCATGACATAGCACCCCAGATCATAATGTTACCCCCACCGTGCTTCACTGTAGGGCGTGTGTATTTGGGGTCAAACGCTTTCCGTGTGGGACGACGAACATAGTATTTCCCATCTGGAGAGATCCTATTTATTTTAGTTTCATCCGAAAAAAGCACATTTTTCCACTCTTTTATAGACCAATTTCGGTATTTTTTTAGCGAACTCTAAGCGTTTTTTTCGATTTCGCTCTGAGAGCAGAGGCTTCTTCCGGGAAATCCTTCCAAATAGATTTTTCTCTCGCAAACGCCTCTTAACGGTTTCTACCGACGGTGAGCTATCGTTATTTCCAAAAATACTAACGCGGATTTCATTAGCGGTTTTTTGCGGATATTTTTTTGATTCTCGTACTATTAATTCGTCCTCCCTTAAGGACGTTATACGAGGACGCTGCTTCCGAGGAACGTTTTTGGTGGTTTTATTTGTATTTAAATATTTAATAGCATTGAACACCATTCCTTTTGATACGTTTAGTAATTTTGCAATTTCGCTATACGATTTTCCGTCGTTGCGCAATTTAACTATAATGGCTCTTGTGCTTTCGTCGCAGGATTTCTTTTTACCCATAATTCACAACAACTAAAATACGAGTTAATGTAGCAAATTCATTAAATTATTTAATAATAAAAAAATCTTACCAAAAACTCGTATTATTTTTCACTATTAAATAAAAAAATGAACCGTTTTTAATTACTTGACCGACTGAAATTTGAACCAACTTCGTATAAATTGACAATTGAAACTTCTTAACGGGAGTTTTTGAAAACCTTGACATTTAAATCAAAGCGTACTTTTAGTACATGAATTTTCAAAAAAAAAAATTCAAAAATTATCTGTAAAATTTAATTAGAGTAAACAAATCTTATTGCCTTCATATCGTTTTTAATTAGTTGACCGGAGCTGTATGTAAAAGTTAATTTCAGTTAAGTGGAAGCACGTAAATTAATTTATTTTCATTTTGCACTCTAAAGCGTTCCTTATATGTATGTATGTATATATGGAATGCAAAATGAAAAGAGTATTCTAGAATATCGCTTCACGAGGCTTTTTTTAGAATCCTTACGATATTCGAAAATCTTTATTTCAAAGCAATTTATTGCAGCCACTGCATTTCTAAAACTTAAGTATTTCGATTAAAATTAGTTGAAATTTCGCATATACGACAAAATGTATCTTGGTTGAATAATCAGGTTAGGAAAGTAGAATGAGAACGCAAAATTTAGAGAAACAATATCGATGTGGAGAGGGAGATAATGTTAAATAAATAATTTTTTCTTTCGACAGGAAATTCCTTGAATTTTTTTGAGTTTATAATTCATGAAAATCGACCTGGTAGTTTAAGAGCACTTCAAGGTCAAAGTCGAAATATATATTTTTTTTTAAGTTTTTATATGATAGAATTTGCTTGTTATCTATGAAAACTATTTCAATATCAATAAAATAAATACTTTTAATAGTTTGTATGGAAGGTGGGAGCAGATTTCGTTCGATTTTGCCTATTTTAGAACTTAACCTCCACATGAATAATATATACTCACATAAAAAATTTGATATCTCTTAAACTACGGCTCTAAGTAATGTGAATTCTTATAAAAAAAATAAAAATTTTGACTAATTTCATTAAAAAAAATCATTCTACGGGCAAGTCCGGGCGGGTCATAAAATTTTTAGGAAAATTTAGAGAATACTGCCACCTACTACAGGCTACCATTTTTTCCACCCGCACTTGCCCGCGGCAAAAGTTCTATTCTACAATATTAAAGTTGAAAATTAACAAAAATATAGTGATTTATAAATTATTTTTTAATACACTAACTATAAACACAAGAGCTATGAATTATAAAAAGTTTGAAAGATAATTATTCTAATAATTTACATAAAAAAACCGCATTTATCTACCGATGATAGTTTGGCAGTAAAGTTAATTCTTTTCCAGTAAAAAAAACCAAAAACCCACATTTTTTATGAAATAAAAAAGTTATGTTTAACAGTGCCACGCCTATAATTCTCAAGATATGAACCTAACATATCTTAGGGGTTTTGGCCAATGAATTCAATTTCAACGCCACTGTGCGGCTCTGATTTTAAATATTGTATTTAAATTTTTGTCTGCCTTTTACAGTTTTTAAGATATGTAGTTGCGAAATATAATAAAAAAATGATTTTTTTTAAACGTTAATAAAAATACGAAATACTTTTCAAGATTTTTGCAATAATGTTGACCAACTTTCTATTTTCCATGACAAAAAATGTATACGCGATATCTGCAAAACTATACAATTAAAACAATCGATAATCGAACTCAGCGGATGGTGGGCGTCTCTGATCTTTTTCACAACTAGTAAACGAGCGTTATTTAAATTTGAAAAATTGTGTCAAACACCCCCTCTCAAAATGTATGAGAGGGGGTGTTTGACATATGTAAGTAACATAAGTAAATTAAAATTTAATTTAGGGAAATCAAAAATTACATCCAATTACTTTGTTAAATTGTAGCCGCCAAAGTTAATTGAAAACTAAACAATATCAAACCGATATAAAAATAACTAAATTGTATGGCTGAACTAATTAGTTGCTTTTAAATGAAAACTTTACGAGTGTAGTATCTGTTTATCTAACGCTCAAATGTACGATGCGATATGCTGCGATGAACGCTTTTTTGATGCAACTCACTTTCTGAACCTTTTGGCAGTGGTGCGAGTACAATTTTGTAATAAAGTTTATGGTTATTTGTCGACTTTTTGTGATCTACGCAAAACTCTTATCCATGAAACACACATTTTTTAATCTCATCAAAAAAAAAATGTTCAAATTATTGAAAAAATTTACTTTCGTTCAATATGTGCTATACTAATAACATTTTAATATAGGCACATCCAAGACAGAAACAGATTCATACGAGTGCATATATATGTACATATATCCAAATATTTACCTCCATTATTCTTAAACAATCTTTTCGTGTCAGTTAATCATAAAATTGTATTTTTATTTGATCAACGTTTCTCTCCACAAACAAAAGAATTTGATTTTACTTAACATGACTAAAACGACAAGTACGGGTATTTGCCATAGTTGGTAAGACCAACTGTTGAGATTACTTGCGCTTTTTATATTTTTCATTATTATGTTAGCCAATGGAATTAGCTTTAAAAATGAAATTCGCTAATGAAGCCGATACATTATGAGCTTCTTCAATTAATGCAGCTGGCAGGTGGGGCGATGTTGGTCTAGGCTGGGCCGGGCAGGCCAGGACAGGGTCGGAAAGAGCGTGCGGCGACTGTACAGAGGTGGAGGAGACAGTAGAAGCGTCCATCAAAAGTCGTTACAATTCACGCTTGCCGTAAATTTGTTTTATATTTTGCTAATGCCTTTCCACCTTTTCAAATGGCAATTTCGTATGGTTACAACCAAACATACTTTTAGAAACATACAAACAAACATACCAGATATTTACACATGGGTCAGGCCTGGTCGAAGTGCCAATCCCACTTTTATCTAACATTTTGTTGTTGTTGTTGTTGTTTTTTGTCGCAACAGTGGCGCTGTGAACTCTCCCATTTAATACCTTTTAATACATTAACAGAAAAAGACACACAGCGAGCGAGCAAGCAAGCAAGCGAATAAACGAACAAACAACCGATGATCATCCCCTGTAATGAATCCATCGTGGTAGTCATTCCGTGCTGAAGTGGACAAATCGACGCGACCCTAGGACAGTGTGACTGTGTGTGTATGTGGTGTTTTAAAGGATTGGCTTTAACAAGGTGTGTTATGGCGCTTGCCAACGTATGTTATAAGGCACTGGTAAATATGACTCGAATATATTTTTATGTTGCTGGATATTTAACAATTTACGGTGTTAAAAAAAGTTGTGAAGTATTCGGGTATTCAGCAGTATATAAGCAGACAAAAGTATAAACTCAAATTTTATATTGTATAAAAAAATTAGTTTAAATAATATGTATGTATAAATGTATGAATGTATGTATGTATGTATGTATGTATGTATGTATGTATGTATGTATGTATGTATGTATGTATGTATGTATGTATGTATGTATGTATGTATGTATGTATGTATGTATGTATGTTTATATGCATGTATGTATTTAAACTGAAATGCAAAAATTAAAATTTAAGATAAAGATAAAAATGTAAGATAAATAGTTAGCAAAACTTTCCGTTGCTCCCCGTTTTTGTGTTTTTAATTACTGTTTAATTGATCTAACCACGCCAATTTTTGGTGAGGGTTCCGACAATGAACGTTGAAACTCAGATGCGATATTTTTTAAGAGCAATATGAGTGAAATTATCAAATACCCAGCAAACAATTTGAGTCTGAAAACACACCTAAAAGACTCTTTATTAGGAGCTTTTGTCCTCTTTCAGAATACAAAACAGAGTCGAAAAAGAGCGTTTTTTCCTATGATAGTGGACCCTCTTTTTGAGCTATAAGTATGAGTCTTTTTGAACACTTATAAGAATCTAAAATGTGTCATAAATGAGAATATTTCGGATATTTACAAGAACAAAAAACACATAAAAATTATTTTAGTTTATTAGTTTCTCTGGTGTCTTTTAATTATTTAAATTATGAATTGTCAAGCGCTGACCACAATTTTATCCTTTTGCTGATAATGGAATTAAACGTTACAAATATCTGAAATTTAAAGTTTAGAAATAATTATAATTTAATAAAATATTTACCTTTGGTGAGATTCGAACCACGGACTCTCGGATTTGAAGTTGCGTGTCCTACCGCTGTGGCACATCATATAAATACGTGAAGTGGTTTACTTTTTCGAGAGTCCGCTGGTACTTAATTTGTTTTCTAATAACTTTACATAATTCTGCTTTTTAAACACAATACCCTGTGTTCAATGAATGCGAGGGGCAACTCTCCTTTACTTTTTCATTTTTTTATTTTTTTTATTTCAGTTTTTTTAATAATTTTTATTTTTTTATTGTTTATTCATTTTATATTTTTAATTAATTTATTAAAAAATCGTTATTATTATATAACTTGGCTCATAAAATCGTCAGAATTATGACACTTTTATGTGTCTTAAATAAGGCTTATAAAATCGTCGGAATTAAGACACTTTTATTAGTCTGAGCGCTCAGAAAAATGTTTGCTGGGATATTTATTTCTGAGCATCCTTAAATATGGTTTGTATATAACTCATCAAGTTCCTGAGCTATGGTTGTGGGCGTAAAATTGATCCGACCTATTTTTAAACAATGCCCATTTTTGGTGAAGTTGTTCAACAGTGTCCAGAAGCAATATTAAAGATTAAATCGAATATTTTTACTTAACTTTAAAAATTGTGGGAGTATTAGGTGGGCATGACCAATTTTTGGGCTCAGAACCTTCTTGATCATGAGCATAGCAACTCCCAAAGTTTAATGTCACTCGGATGAACGACATAGACTCGCATAGGGTATAAGGAAAATAGATAGATATATAGATAGATAGATAGATAGATAGATAGATAGATAGATAGATAGATAGAAGAAATAATAGTAACAAATACTCATTTTTATATAACTATATTTTCTTAAAAAAATGAGTTATAGAAAATATAAAATCGTAATTAGCAAGCACAAATTCATATTTTTTTAATTCTAAACTACCGATTGCAATTTCCCACTAAGTCAGTTTCCAATTTCCAAAGAGATTCTGCATCCATCAAACGATGTTCAAATAGTATACAATTGAGGTCAGTAAGCACATAAGTTAAAAATCGGAGCAACTTGAATTATTCCCTTTCTTATAAATTTGTTTGTTTAAAGTTCATATTAATTTCAAAATGGTTTAAACATTGAAATATTTGTTAACGATATTTCGGATACTCGTTGAAATAAAAGTTGATGAATTTAAATTTTTAAAGACGTAAAAAACACTTTCCAAATATCAATAAAATATCAATACGTTTAATTCGATTTTAAGGTTCGGAGAATTTTTTTTACCGATTTTGTCCACTGTGCGACGAGGGTGTATATGTGTATTGAAAACAGAAAAAGAGGAGTAGAATCCTTAATGTGAAACCCAAGGGTAAGTTTAGTTTCTTTTCGGTTTCGCTCGCAATTTCTGCTGCGTTCATACGAGCACTTTTAGCGCTTTCAGCGTGTTTATTGCGGTTAATAAGATTGCTGCTCCTTTGCACCATTTAGTGAAGATTATAATTAGGACAACCTAAAATAGGGAAAATTGAAACTCAGATCAAATAAATAATTATTTAAAACTTATACTATGTATCGTCATCAACGATCTAATTTCTCAGTCTTGCCTTGAGAACGACGACACTAAAGAGCATTACCTCTGCATGTGTCCGGCTTTTGTAGGGGCGAGACTGCGGACATTGGGTGGTGAAACCATACCATAAGTGTACAATAATGATCTTATTAGCAATTGGAATAGAGTAATGCTTTTGACCTTTCTTATAAATCTATTTCTATACAATTAATTTTCGTAATAGTCATAAATTTTAATGATACTATTGCGATTTCTTAAAAAAAAATATATATATATATAAATCTGACCACTACATAATTGAATTCATTTACTTTTTTTGCTGTGATTGTACGCGAGGAATCACTGTGGCATGCAACGATTTGCTTATGCGTAAATATTGTACATAATGTATACTTTTTTTAGAGCTTATTCTTAGTTTCCCTAAAGAATGGTCATATACATATGTATAAGTACGTATGTACGTACTTATGTATGTGGAATAGTAATGATGATCACGAGGATAATGATGAAGATGACGTCGTCCTTGTAGGGCGCTTAAGCGTTGCTAAAATTATTTTAGAGTAAGTTGGGCTAGTTCGGTTGTCAAACGAGACAGTCGAAATTTGTAAGGTGCGTCCGCGCTATTGTCGACAGAAAGCATGCGCCACTGCAGAATGGCATGTGTGTGTGTCGTCTATTCAAATCGCTTGGTTTTGTGGCCGATTCTAGTTGTCCGCATTTAACTAATCAGTTTGTATGTTAGTCATTTAGTTAGTTAGGTGGGTGGGTCGGTCATTTTGCTTTGTTCTTTCTTATAATTCTAATTTTTCGATGTAGTCGTCAGTGCACCAGAAACAGAAGTGTTGGCGATGATGATGAGCCAGTTGTGGCACGGCAGTCTAGCCTACGCGTCTAGCGCGGTAAAATCTTCGACATCAGTTCTAGTGGAGTCGTCGTGGTGCTCGGTTACGAAAACAGCTCCTCCCGATAAGTGGACTTTGGACATTTTTTTTTATTATTTAAGTGAAAGTTTTTGTGTGTTTGTGTGAATTTAGGCCGACCTTTTTCATTCGCGCCTGTATCTTGCTGAACCGTTTTGAATTGTTTCCGGTTGAGCAAAATTTCAGGTGTGTGAGAAATTTGTCCTGACAACGTCGAAAGCTCCAGCATGATCGGTAGAGCATAATCAAAGTTGATAAATGGATATCAATCCTATATACATATGTAATTATAATGTGGGCAGATGTTTAAAATTATTATTGAAAAAGTTCTGCAAAAAATGTTTATAATTTTCTTTAATAATAAATATTTCTTAGGTCATTCCAAATATAGGAGTTCCAAGGATTTAGGTTAGAGTTAAAGAAAAAAGAGCATTAAATACAGTTATACATTCGTCGGCACTTAAACTTTAGATATTATATTTCCTTAAACTGGGATGATCCTAAAAATCGGACCAATGGACTTTAATGGACAGAATTGTATTACCGTATTAAGCTCCTGAGTTACCACCGCCGTAACGTTAAATTGATTCAATAACTAGTAAGAGAATTATCTTCGGCTAAGCCGAAGCTCATATACCCTCCGCTTTTTCAGTGAATCCAAAAAATGTGTTTCTTTAAGCACATGAGTGCTACATGTCTCTATTATAAGTGGGCGTTGTTCTTATATGATCACGCCCCTTTTTGGTTAGTAGTTTTGTATTCCTACCGAAGTGTTTAATACCGAATTTGAACCGGTTATTTACGCTGTAGCTATTTTTAGTCATATTTTTCCGCATAGAAAGGGGTGGTTTGTATGGGAAGGGGTAGAAGTTTTGATCCGATCTTACCCATCTTAGAACTTAGCCTCCGGCTGTAATCGCTGCGACAGACAGACGGACTGACAGACACACGGACAGACATCGTCAAATCGACTCAAAATCCGACGCTGATCATTTATATATATACTTTGTCATACCTACCACGCCTCCTTCTGGGCGTTACAAACGGAAGAACAAACTCAATGAAATGCAGAAATTTGTTTACTTAAAGGTCAGAATTCATACAAGTATTTTATGGAACTATGTAAAATCTTAGCCAATCTTTTCATTGACTTTGAATACTGCAGTTTTTTTCAGTTAACAGCTTCTCGTGTAAAGCAGATTACTTTAGCGAAAACGTTTTCAATTTTGAATTGGTCAGCACTACAAAAACAATTAATTTTGCGTTCCTTTTGCTTCTATGGAGTTTTCTTAATTTTGTCTACAAAAGAAGCACTGTCGCACATTTTAAATATTTGTTTT